>JAOVVF010000031.1:2129056-2159783 GCA_028565595.1 Duopalatinus emarginatus | reverse complement strand
ATATGGATGGATAGATGTATACACGTACACGTAGCGGACGGCTGATGAGAACCTGAGTGCTGAGCGTGTACAACAGGCTGCATAACACTAAAACACTTTCAGAAGATACACCGTGAACATGTAATTCAAAGCTGTTTTACAGATACAAAGCCAAGGTCATTCATACGTCTTGCTGACGAGGCGAAACTACCTGCTCGGGAGAAGCTTAACGCATTTTTTCACAGTAACTCAAAAATAGATTAAAAATATCAGTCTTCATGTCAGGTTCTGACAAAAATCATTTTTACAAGATTTTTTAAGCATGGTATCTCAAAAATACAGACTATCCTTACAAAATATCAATAACCGTTGTTTCCTTTAGACCAACGACAAAATCTTATGGGGGGAAAACCCCACAGAGCCTTTAACAAAAAAAAAAAAAAGACGATCAAAACTGTAAATCTTAACTGCTGTTGCTCATCTCTGGAGACAAAAGTAACCTGAATTCAAGAGAAGCATCTGACACCCATGATAAAATATGATGGTTGATCACTGATGCTTCGGGGCATTTGGCTCAGGTACTCTTGTGAACACTGATGACATCATGAATTCTGCCATGGACCAGGGTGTTTTAGCCCAAAACCTTAGCCAGGAGGTTAATATTTGCTTGTAAACGGATCCTACAGCGAGATAATAACCCCAAACTAAAGTGGAGGAGGGGGGTGCAGAAAATCAATGTTGCGCAAAGGCCATGACAGTCTCCAGATCTAAGCCGACCTGTAGGGGATCATTTTGAATATGTACAGATTCCATACATCAACAGGAAGAGGCCACCAACAAATAACGGCAGATTAGATATTATCTCAGTGGTGGATCGCTCTAAGTACAGCAATGTCAGTGACGTAGTAGTGGCTTGTGTTGTGCTGCAGTAATGTGAACACCGCATACTTGCTTTTCCACTTTACTACACACACCTCCTGCCATGTTAGTCTTTCTATAAGGAGTGCAGCTATAGAGGATTACGCCATTTTCTATTCAAGCTTTCATTAGTGTCAGGTTCTGGTGACCGTTTTGGTTAATGGACTGTTTATATCTAGAGTGTACTTGTTAAATGAAAATTTGTTTGCATCTGTAGCACATTCTATATAATATATATAGTCAGAATCTGCAGGTCACACTTTTTTCTCAAATCAACCGAAACCATAGTAGGACAGGTTCTAAAAATTGTACAAATAATTAAAAGGTCATGGAAATATATATAATTTTCTAGGCTAATTTCCATGCAGATATAATTTCCAGCACATCCACATGGGACATGACTGGCGTCATTACGAGGAAAAGCCAGCTGTCAGAAACGAGACCCAGTTCTGTAAGAACTCAGCATTCGAGCACATATTTATTAACAAGCTTAACCAGTGATATATTACTGACATTACTGGGAGATAATTGAAAATAAACTAAACATAACTGTATAAATTATGGTAATTAACTGTCAACAACAACACGCTATAGTATTCCAAAGTCTTGTTTAATCAAGCCGATTACAATCTGCCACAACGCTTGGAAACGAAAGCTTCAAATTCTTCATTAAGGAAAACAGGGTACAAATTCCACAGTGAAACTTTAGAGATCAGTCCACAACCAGCTTCTCTACTTAAGGATACACTTACACTCTCTATCAATCAGATAAAATTAAATGAACCACTGGCAAGCTTGTAGACAAAACCGTTTCAAATCCCAATGGACTGAAATCCAGTAGAGGTAAAGCTTGGCTTAACACTAGAGTGAGAAATATTTATGTTCCTCAATCACTGCATTCATCACACCATCTCCAGGAGCTGTGCACAGGGGGTTCGAATGTTACAGCAATTTTGTGAGAAGTGATCAGATCTAATTCTTTTCCGTGATTTGACGTTTTAACATGCAAGGGAAATTGGATGCCTGCGAGGAGAGGAGAGGGGAGGAGACGAAAGGAAAAGATTAACGGAGGGTAAAAAGGGGATGAGAGGAGAGGAGAATACTAACATAGGGTAAGACAGAGGAGGAAGAGAAAAGTACCTGTTGTTCTCTCTGCACTCCTTGGCAGTGTTCTGGTCTGTAGGCGGATACGAGGGGGACGGCAGCAGGTTCAGACAGGAGGCAAGAGATTGGCTGGAGTCTTCCTGGGAAGCTAAAAAAAAAAACAACAGCAAAGCTAATTAGTGATTGTGACTGAGATTAAACATGACAATCCTTCATACTATGTAGTGACTAACTGAATGTATGCCTATTTACTTGTACATAAATAAACCTTCATTTGATTAGAAACTGCACCAGAATATTAAAAACCTATTTTAAAAAAGTTAATGTTATTTTGACTTAAGCACAAATTTCAATCACAATAAATCAGTTTTTACAAGGTATGTCCTTAATATACCCACCCAAGCATAATCACCTGCACTAAAACCAACATGCAAAAGAAAAAAAATTCTCTACAGTTGTGTGCATGCAATATATTTGACAAATTTTAAAACACTGTCTTACTTAATTCTCGAATTACTTATATAATCATTATCACATGAGAAAAAGTCATCAGAGATTTAATGTAAGGTTCAGTATTAGTTTAAAGGGCTAAAAAGCAATACCATGTCGATGTCTCTGGTCATCCGAGAGCTCCAGGTCCAGCATTAGATCATCCTCATCAAGCTCAGAAGATCCAAGATTGTTCAAAACATCCTGTGAGATGAGAAGGCAAGGCATCAGTGTAAAAGGTATGCATACTTCACTTCAAGTTTCTTCTTTAATTTGGAAATCCACTGCACTCGTCATAAAGAAAATAAACTTCCCAGATTAAAAAAAAAGTTGCATGTATCATTTTTCCCGTAGCATTCGGTCATGCTTCTTCTCGCCTTAATAGAAGCGCCAATCCTGTCAAGTAAACACACCACCTGTGTGTTGAGATAGTTCCTGTAAATTTTAGTACGCTTTCCACTGACTGAGTGCACAATGCAGCTAGAGTTTATGGATAGCTTCTTCAGTGTCACTTGCAGCAAAGGAAAAAAAAAAAAAAAACACTGTTTACATAATTGAGGTTCTGGTGATTTTGCAAACATCATATAGATTTGGTCCAATACAGGTTCATCCTAGAACATGGACGGTTGTGTTCAAATTTAAAGCACCATATCAACACCTGACAATGTGAAAATTTTATACTTTACAATGAAGCAACATAATATACTGACGCCTTGTTAGTGGATGCAGCTCATTTTTCTTCTGGGGAAAATGCGTCATACATGATTTACACTGTGAACTTGGTCATTTTTAATTTTTAGCAGTCATAACAAAATGCGGCAGCCATATCACGACTCAACAAGCGGCTTCATCAGCACTATGATTACTAGACTACTAGTCAAATAACCGTAGAAAAGATGAAGCCCTGTGGATGAGGAGTGATACGTCTTCAGTAAAATCCCATTACTACTAGTAAATCAAAATGACCTGAAACCTTTATGGCTTTAACATAAAATACAAGGCACATCATCTTCTATCAGAATGGGGCTCAGAATAGTATAATACATCTAAAAGGCATGTACCGCCTGATCAATTTATTCAAATTAAACTAAAGGCATGACAACGCCTTTTCAAAGAGACACACTGCCACCTTGTGACCAGTAACAGGAACATTCAAAAACAGAGAAGCACCGTCTAAGAGCTAATTGCGCTTGGAGAATGGAAAGCAAGGCAAAGAGAAGACAAGCCGAGTCTGTATGACAGTGCATAGCAACAGTACGATGAATGATAGTAAAGCAAGGTCTCTTTGACTGGTGAATTAATACACCACATCAGGGAGGTGTTGATAAACTGCTAGTGGAAAGAAGGAAATTGGGTGTAGCTGTTGTTAATGTTGTCTTTAAATTGACAGCAAATAACATTTTATACTAGGTATTATTATTTTCAGTGGAGACTTATTACCGGCAACGTCTCACACCCACGTCGGTATACATCGGGTACACATCCGCCTGTAATTCAACTACCTGCAGCATCCTGTCTCAACACTCTCATGTTAACATTCATCACAGAGAAAAATTTGAGGGGTGACAGAGATCTGACATTTGGTGTGACTCACTCTTCCTCTCTCACAAACACAGATTGATTTTCCCGTCCTCTGATGCCAAGAGAAAACCTCTTTTGCTCGTTAATGCTGGATCCTGCGGCTTCCGTCAAACCGGCTGTAACCGTGCGACGGCAACTGATGCCTGATGTTTTTCGGCACAGCCCTGTGAGAAAACGAGCATGCAAAAACATCTGGCTCTATAAGAAGAAACTACGCCTGAACACGGAGCCAGTCTAGGACATCACACACAGCAGCGGAACGTGTATACCCCAGTCACTACAACAAAACACTCACCTTTGTGTATGAATGTGTTGAGGGAAATGCTGTAATTTACTCCTAAATACCCTGCAGTATCTATGAAGAGTACTATGCACATTAATTATTACTTTCAGATTAACCTTTGTGATGAAAGAAGCACTTATGTACTACATCCCATGTTTGACGACTAGGCTATGTACAGCACTACAACATATGAGAAATGAAGCTGAAATTAAAATGAAAAACGACCAGAAAGCCACTAAGAAAAGCTGTATGCATCGCTTTTATCTTAGATACTCGACTCGAGCCATGTAGGTAAAGAGAGTTGCATTGACCAATCTTGGTGTTAACAGGAAACCTATAATGCATCCTTCTGAATGTCATTCTTATTCACTGCTCTGGAATATAAAAACCTCTATGTAAAAACAATGTTAAATGTCCCAAGATCTCTGCACTTGTAATTTTTTTTTTTACAATTATTAGCAAAAACAAATATGATAAATTTATTCCTTCAATTAAGAATTTAACACAACAGCAACCCAGACAAAAACTACAGGGCTTACATGTCACCCCTAGGTTTAAGATCATGGAAAATATTGGGTACACTGGTGAATTCCAGCAAAATGTAAGAGCAGATGTTTTAAATGTTTTAGGAATTTGGTTTGATAAAAGAAAATGGGTTTAGAAAATCTACAGGATCCAAGTTTAGTAATTAAATCCACTCGACAGGACTGCATAATGTGCTTCAGGATTAGGCTAAAGCTGGGCTGTCACAAGCTATTAAGAAAAAAAAAACACAATTCTGTGAAAAGGCTTGTTTATAATCACGCTAGGGCTATTCTACAAAGCATGCTCACAATCACCAGCCTTATTTAAAATAGCCAGACAGGTCACTCCATCCTCAGCATGTTTCATAAAATCCTGGTAACACATGTTCCCACTAATTCAAGTGTAGCTGTAGTTGTCAAGGCTCACATGCATATGTGACATTTATGCAGCCCTGACAATCAAATGCAAAAAAGCAAAATGTTATTTACACTACAAAGAAAGCTATTTTACTGACAGAATCTGTTTATTCAACTCTTATATGTTGTGTATTATATGTGGAATATGAAACAAATCAGCCACAAGGAGATGCTGTAATAAGTACTTATATGTTTTACCTCGTATTTTGGCATATGCAGGGGTTAGAGCATAGAAAGGTTTTCTTTCTTTCTTTTTTAATTTGTAATCATTTTCCAAATCAAATTGCCAATTTTCACAAACAAAATTTCCCACCATTTCAATTTTATTAGAAGGGCAGCTAAACAAATTAAAATTCAGCCATTCACACGAGCCAAAGTTAACTGCTTAAATTTAATTGCCTGTTTGGCGGCCATTCTGGCTAATATTCAGAAATGTAGGAAACTGGGGCCAATTATAAATATAAAATTTCAGATGTATAGCTTAAGTAGTTATATAGTTATATAGTGATATATTGCTGTGTTAGCTGTATGACCCCAGTACACTATTATACTGTACATACATATACAGTATGTACTATAATCCAGTCTACTTTAGGGAGTGGTTTATGTGCAATCCAATAACACTGGAAGTGATTTGTTAATAGACTAAATAATTTAATACGGTTTAACATTAACTTTTGATAAATATCTCGGATAAATATCAGATTTCAACAATAAGGCTATACGCTTATTATAATATGTACAATTCTGAGTGCGAGGTATTTGTTATGAAGGAAGTCCTACTTTTAAGTTACATGTTATCTTATTGCATCCTCAGTACAGTGATCCAGATTGTTCTGGTACATATAGCAAGCACAGAAGGTCTACTTAGGAAATTTGAGACGATTGCTACACTTCATGCACCATCCACTAGATTGTAAACAAACAGACATGACGTAGTTGATCATGCAACAACCTTCACTGTCAGATACACATGTACCTCACCATGGCAATGCTACTTCAATGAATACAGAAAATATACAGCTAATTTAGATCACACAAGGTTTTGGATTAGTGGCCTTTTTATTAATTATCTTATACTACAGAATGCATGTAACAACAAATACACTAGCTTGACTGCACTTAGGTAAACAGTGCCATGGCAGAACATTCCTCAGTACTGTATTACTGTATTTTTTTTATAGATATAGGAAACTATGTCTAAGGATGCTTTTACCCGATGAATGTCACATAGCTTGCTGTTCAATAAAATTGATCAAGCTAAGCTAAGCAACGGTATTGGCCCTACACAGAGCAGGTCTTCCCAAAACACTAATTTACCACAGTAGCACAGCAAGTCTCAGGGCTAGCCTCCTTCATAGAATTAAAATAGAGTAACATTAGCCAGGCTTGATGAAATAATGCTAGTCTACTGTTCATCCAAGCACACATGCATGGTTTCAGAAGCGTCTGTCGAACCAGCACTACCTTGAGGAATCTCTGATGCACTTTCTATATTCTTTCATCTCTTTTTGCTTAAACTATTGCCAAATCTGTAGCTGCTTGCATTTATTGATCTCATCCATTCAACCGAAATGGCAAGTTCAAGTATCAAAGTGTTTGAGATGATTAGCAATAAAAGCCTTCTGTAGTGATAAACATTCGACTCAGGAGTGCAATAATGAGGACATGGATAAAAACTTAATAGCACAATAAAATTAGCTCCTTCTCCAAAGGGAAAAGAACACTTAATAAAACCTCACAGTTATATAACATACTAATTGTGGTTTGTTTATGGATACATCAAACAATTTTGCCGCAATTTAAGACGCTTAATGTTCAAATGAAGTCATGATTAGGAAAATTCATCTTAGCAGTAGCTGTATACTACTTGTATACTTTTTTCTTTAATATTAACTGGATTTAGTGATTAGACCAAGTCCAAACTTACAGTTCAGGCTAAACAAAAGCACAAGACACAACTCAGTTTCAGTTTTTCTATTGTGAATTACATTATGCTGATTATGCAAGAATTTCAATTCATTTACAACCATTTAGGGCGAAGGACCCTAAACATACTTGTGGTTCTATGTTGTATGTTGTGAACTGGTGGAATACACAGTGGCTCAGGCAACACGTAAGAACCCTCGGCTTACTATTCAGGCTTCACTCATTTTCCCTAACAATTCAAACTCAGATACACAAAGGCATTCATACTGAGGCTTATTCTCATTGCTTTTGCTGCAGAAAAACATGCTCAGGTGAACAGGCACTTTAAACCTCTTGTGCATCCAGTACACCTGGCAGAGGAGATAGATATAAATAATGCAACAGATTCTGGACAAAGCGGATTCTGCTTGGGTCTGAATGACACATAAAAATTTCCCTCCCATGTTAGTCTGTTGAAAGATTAATGGACGTTTAGGTACATTAACAACTTTAGGTACTATCTCAAATACTACACAAATCAATAAGTCATGTTACTGTTGATCAATGCCTTTTAATCTAATCTTATGTGCACTTGCACTTTTCACATGTTTATTACTAGTCTAGGTAGTATATCTTGATATTTTTCTCAACTTTGAACTTTGTAACTTAATGTTTACTTATTGATCAAGGATTCCTATTGGTGCATAATGTAACCAAACAAAGCTTGTAGAAAAACATTATGATGGTTCTAAGTTGGTTAAGGTGGTTCTGTCTTTTTAATAATATTTAATAATTGTGTTTTGTATGAATATTGTGTTTTGCTAAAAAGATGTGATAGATTAAAGGACGTGTCACAGACTTTGTTATGCTACAGGAGGCATTTTGTTTGTACGATTTAGATTCATTTGTTCTCCTAGAGGAAAGGGGCACTGGAAATCAATACCAAGTTATTCTGACTGATCGCCTTTTATTCTATGAGGAAACATTTCCATCCTGCTGGGAGTGTTCTGTTTTAGGAATGTCAGTGCATGCATCCACAGGGCATGAGAGCTCACTAAATGGTTTGATGAATCACAATTCGACTCAACACTGATGGGAGATCTGGGATTGATGTGTTTGAAAGTGCTCTCCACTCCCATTATCCAAACACCAATCAAGGCTTTTGGAAGAATGGTGTGGAGCAAAATTCTAAACACGGCCGGTTCATCAAAACATTTAACCAGGTAATGATTTTGGGATTGCAGCAATAACTTACTCTTTTCATCATCAGACACCCTCAATCAATAATACGAAGAAAAATAAACAAACACATGGTTCAAGGTACAGGAAGGAAAACAGGTAGGACCTAAGGTTACTGATGCCTTCACCAACAAGGAGTCATCTTTCTTCAATTAGTTTCAATCACTTTCTTATTAAATTGTATGCTTCAATTAGTTAATGTCTGGTTAAAGTGATAATTCTATATACATTGCACAAACCTTTAACCATTGAGATATCACACTAATGAATATTACAGACAAACACAGATTGACAGATCCCAAAAATGGTTGAAAAATAACTGAAAGTTGACCCATGAGGGAAGCCTGTGCTTCAGCTATACCACCAAAGCCTTTTTATTTAGAAATTAGGACATTCCTATTGGCTTAGGAGCAACCGTGGGCTTGTGTGGTTGAGAAACCAGCCTCGTGACCCGAAGGCCCCGGTTAAATCTTTCATAACAACAAGACACAAGGGGCCCTTAAGCAAAGCACCTAACCCTCAACTGCTCCCTGGGCAACCGTGGATAGGGTTGTCCACCGCTCCCAGCAAGTGTGTATGTATGGGATAAATGCAGAGGTCAAATTCTGCTGTGTGTACAATTACAGTGGTCAATGAGTGGTTCACTTTGACTTGTCATTTTTCTGTTGAGTACCAATCACCTTGCAACCTAAACAACACATGACCCTTTATTAATTCAGCTTTTACTCATTCATTTTTTTTTTGCTAATTTTGCTATTATTAAGTACCTTGGTGATTAATGTAAAGAGTGAATCAGTGAAGAGTTTGACTTATTACATTTCAAGCCACGGCTGACTGTGCCTTTAGAACAAACACATTGACTGTTGTTTGCATCAGCATACAGCAGCTTGTCAATGTAAAAAAATTGATGCCTTTTTAAATGTGCACCCTAATAACTTAATTGTTGAACTTTCTCAGTCCTCTTGTATTTTATTGCAGGATGATGAGCTGTTTGTTCTGTCAGGCCATGATGGAGTCAGATGACTGACAATAATCAATTAGTCAGACTAGAGAATCTTCACCTTTCCTTAACGGCAACAAAACGCCAATAACGTGAAGCTTGCAGGCTTTGTACATGCTGCTGATTTTACAGTTTTCTAGCTCTTTGATGCTGCACGGTCGCAGCAGGGTATAAAGCAAATAGCAGACTTGGATGCAGAGCCCTCTAGCAAGAGAAAGGTAAGTTACTCAGCTGCTTTATCACAGCAGTAACAGAAATTGGCATGGCTACTTAAACCCCTTGAACGCGGAAGCTCATTTTACACCCTATTTTCACCCAATTTTTTTAATGAGTCTCCTTCAGGTTAATTTGGTCTGCGATGGATATGTATATCCAGCATTTGAGTGTGTGCAAAAGTAGTGTTAGACTGCATGATCAGAATACATATTTGGCCGCCTCACATTCTCTTAACCTGAGTAATGTGCACACCATAGTGGAGAATGCTGATAGGATGCCATGAAAGCCTTCTGATAACCAGATTGTGATGAAGGAGTGTGGCTTAGCAGCAGCATCACTGTAGGCACTGTAGGCTGATATTATGGCTGCCCTAGCAAAGCAGAAGCCATTTCTTTCACTTGACACAGCTGATTGATGCCTTTAGTCACCCAAGCGAGTGACTAGACTATCGCATAATGTGTCAACATCACTAGTGTCCTTATGTGCATTCAAAAGCAGTGAAGTAGTGTGTAAGCAGCAGTGGGTAGAAAACTCCTAGAGGCAACATTAAACAAGCTATAGGAAACACAGCAGTGAGGTGGGGTATATAAATTGAGATTGTCAAAGAACACACTAACCTACCTGCTGCTAGTCCTTGCACAGGTGCACAGGCCCAGGTTGCCTTATGTAGCACTAATTACCCCACTACAGTAGAACGTCATGTGTCTACGCAGAGTTTATTACGCTCAGTTAGCAGTTGCATGGTTTTCACAAATGTGCAGCCTAATCATGTAACCCAGTGCCAGAGTTTGGATTTTTGTCCACCAATAGGTAATATTACAGACAGGCACAACATGCCTGTTATCCAACAAACAGGACCTGCAGTGCCAGCTGAACAGGTCACTGTGGCACAGCAAACTACACACCTTGAAATTATAGACCTGGTATACTAGCATGTACACAAAAGGTCAGACTCGCTTGTGCTCTTTGTGCCAAAAGTGTGCCGGCAACAGGAAATATTTCTTACTAGGCAGAAACCCCTTATAGAGCACAACTGAAAGGGTCCTGAAGGCTGAAAGGGTCACTTTCTTGATATGCTATAGGAATGCAGTATTGCCCGAGCCGTAGTGCAAAAATTAAGTAGTAAAACTTAAAAGGTGCAGGTCACACAATCAATACAATATTCTTACAAAGAGGACAATGTGCCAACATCATGCGTCCTTATGTGCATTCAAAACAAACTGCCATATGAAACCAAAAAAAGCAAGTGGACATTAATTGGTGTTTAAGACAGCTTTTTTGCTACAAGCAGACATTTCACACTGTGCCCAGTATATTAAAAAACCTATCAAGCTAACTGCTCTTGAAGGCCAGTTTTGTGTCTACTCCAAAATGTCTAAATAAATAAAATATGTCCTAATAAATGTGAGAAAATGAAAGCAAAATGTCTCTAATAGCCTATTTCAAGTTGACAAATAATGTCATTAATGTTGTGTTACTAACTAAACCCTGACTGAGCCTTTGGCTGAGTGCTGAATGTGCTGGATGTTCAGAATCTTCAGTTGGGAAATTAGAAAGTGGGCACAGAAACCTTATCCATATTAAGCATAACTTCAAAAATGACAGCAAGTAAACTGCTGATCACCAAGTACCATTCATTTAAACTTTCTTACATGGCTTATTCTGATTCCACAGACAGGTATTTCAATCAAATGTGCCAATTTTGCTCCAGTTTCACGTTTCTCTACTGGGGTTATTATGTCAAATAAACCTTAGGATTCATATTAAATCAAGAGACACACTGACTAATAAAATGAAGAATTTCTCTAGCACAACAGCATGATCATCATTGTTTTGAATAACGTCAAATGAATAGTAATGGGTCAATGCTAAACACACACAGTTTTTATATAATCATAAAGAGATCAATGTAGGAGGAACAGTTGAACTATTATATATAGGCTTCAGATATGTAAAATAACCTAATATCTATGAATTGTATATTAATTCAGAAGGATGGCAAAAGCTATGGATAAATAATTTGTATAAAACCAATATTTTAGTTATACCAAAAATTAAAATGAAGTGAAGATAATAAAATTGTATAAATATGTATGTTGCAAATAATTTCACACTTTGCACATATAAGGACATCATCAACAAACCATTCAAATAAAGAACTGCTTAAATTCTATTCTAATAGGAAAAGGCCATATTCTCTCATTTCCATCGAACATGTTCAATGGATATAACTGTAAATAATATAGTAGATACACATATTACATATATAGACTAGGTTTGGGACAATAAACTATATTATCAAATATCGTGATAATTTAAATCCATGACGATATCATGCCAATTATCGTCAATTGCTTTCTATCACTTAATGACTGGCGACGTTTTTTTTGAGCACCCTACATATATGATAATGAAATATCCACAACCAATTAAATTTAAATATAAATGTTTACAACACCATTTGCACATATGCAGAGTGATGTCTGGTATAGAATGCTGGGATATATAACGATGGTAAAACAGATCTGGTGCATGTGACTTGTTCTCTGCTAGACAGAACAGCAAGGCTTTAAAAGCAGAACAACAAAGCGGCAGACAGTGCGATGTGAACCTTTAGTTTATACCCAAAGCAGTGCAAGTGGCTCTAGGGTGTCGATTTGTGTAACTTGGAGCTGGAGCAAGCTGCATTACATCTAAAACGGACAAATCTGAATGTGCGTTTCTGTAGCAGGTTCGCCTCTATAGACATTTGTTTGATCCGTCTCTAAAAGACTACAGAGATAATAGTGAAATTGTCTTTTTTTTCTTCTCTTGTTGTTTCTGAGAATCATTATGATCACCAACGTAAACAGCATGAAGAAAATGCCTACAGCTTTCACATGCCGTCAGTCCTGCACAATTATACTAAAATATAAAGCGTACTCAGCCTTAAAGGCTCAGCATCACCTAATATGAAAGTGTCAAACACATAACCTGTGACAATCGATGGCCAGAGAACATTTTATTTTTTACAAATTCAAGAAATACAGCTTAAAGAACAGTTGTTTAGCCCTCTCTTGTTTAGCCACGTATGTGTCATGCGTGTGACAGACGTGGTGGACAACAACACTAATAGATGCACTCACGGTAATGCAAAATTGACAAAAGGGGTGTTTCATTTCCTCATGATATCAACTCCACTGTCACTGCAGATTCATCCTCTTCATCAAATTCAGAAATATCTTCTGAATCTGAAGATCCCGCACAGGGAATTTCCCAGTCCAAGTCTTTAATTCCCGGTCTCAATACTTGCATTGCATGTGTTTTATATAATTCTGGAGACGATTATCGTTTGACTAAATTTACATTATCGCCCAAGCCTACTTTCTACAGACCTTCCTACAGCTTTATGTTGACCTATAACATTTTCTGATTTCCTTATCAGAACATACCATCGCACATCTAGACATCCACATTCCTTCTCAGACATTTTTATCTACACTAAATGGATAAGCATGCCATTCTTTTCTCTGTGGAACGAACAGCAAAATAAATGCCACAAACTAGATAATAGACAAGTACACAATAAATAAGGCAGTGTTAAATCCACATGCTCTGTCCCCTCCAAAATTACCAGCATAAATAACAAGGAAAAATTATTGTGTGAAATAGAAATTACACACAACAATGCACATTTTCCACTTAAATAATTGAAGAAATAAGTTATCTTTGTTCGAAAATGTTTTCCCGAGGTTTATATACGAGTTTCAGACCTTAAATTTCATTATCATCTGTTAACATGGAGGGAAAAAAACAAAGAACCTTCAAAGAACCAAAGCCAGCTCCAGTAAAATATATAAAACAAAAAAAATACCATTAAGCATTTTTAGGACTATAAAAGTTTCATATGTCAGAAACCTGATTATACTGGCAACCCCAAACAGTGAGGATCACACTGACAGAAGATGAAAAAACAAGGCTTCGCAAGGCCCTCTGCAGGGATCGAACCCTGAACCTTCCGGTCACAAGATTGGTTCCCTAAACACAAGGCCACATCTGCCCCCAACATAGCACCTGATATCCCACTGTAAAATCTATAAATCGCTAATGTTTTCTAGGTGTTTTGTGGTCGGTGGTTCAGGGTCTCTTGTGGTGTCTAATACCATTATGAATTCTGCTACCTACTAGAATATCTCAACCCAAAACCCGGTAACCTCATCCAGGAGGATCAGACATAGTCATAGACAAAACCTTCACCAAAACAATGAATCAAACACTTTCAAATCAATATAGAAATGTCACACAGAGACAAAAATAGACCATTAAAACTCAAACCTCATTAAAATTTTACAGGATAAGTCTCTCGATTTGTCTCAAAACCTAGTGAGCTCTCTACATCATTTTACATCATCATTTCTACATTTCTTCATTTCTACATCATCCAACATGCGGTCCCGAGAGGAAGGCTGTCTCAATTCCTATATGCTTAAAAATGCTGCCTATTGGGATACACTATTCTGACTGTTTACTCCATGTGCTGCCTCAGCTGTGAAAGTAATTCCAGCATTCAGAGAGGCACAACATTTTTTTATATTGCGAACAGAACAGAGCAGCACGGTTATTTTCTAATTTTAATAATTCTTAGTAAATTTAAATGTTTATAAATGTGTACAAGTAATTTATTTGCAATTCTTTAACAGTTGTTGGTAACGGAGGGAGATGTTAACTGGCATGCTAATAGGTTTAGTCGCCTCAACCCTTTGGTTTGCTTAGTTAGTGAGTTACTTTCTAAGAAAACATCTCAATAATCTGCTCCTAAGGTTACATTTTAGTTAAAATCCTATAGAGCTGGGCGATAAAACCATAACGATAATTATTGCGATATAACGATTGTGCGATAGAAGTATAACACATAGTCGATAACATTTCGATAGAATTAGTTCCATCCATGTTGTGAGAGACACCACGAATAGCCAATGAGAATGAGTATAGCACCACGGCAAACCGATCATGTGGCTGAACTAGAGTTACAGCCATTTCAGGTTGGTTGAGGCACATAGCACAGAGCATAGACGTAGCAGCGGCTGAGCCCACCTTCTAATGTTTGGTTTACTGCAGGCGTGCACGCCAGTAATAATTCACAACTCTTTATTTTATTGTGTTTATATAGAGGTTGATTTTTGAGATTTTATTTTGTGTTAATATCTACTTTTGTTTAATTTAAATTTAATTTGTTTTCTTAAAAGCTTTACAATTTTATAATTCTAAAAATTAAGATTATTTTATTTATTTGGGGTTGACAAACTAATTTCATGAAGATTCCCATAAAATGTCTTGTGCCATTGCTGGCCTCTAAAACTGACTCTGACTTGGCTGTAAATCACTTTGAATACAGTGTCTACCAAACAAATAAATGTAACGTAGTTCATGATTATTAAAACTTGAAATTTAGTACGACAGTCATATATCATGAATTATGAACCATGAATAAGCACCAACTGTTTCCTAAACCAGAAACACATGAATCAGAAGTAGCACTTCCCTTTTGTACAAAACAAAAAACAATAGGGCAGGATACATAATTTGGCCAAACTGGAAATATGAGTAAGAGGACTAATCAATTGTATGGTAAAAGCCAAAGGACAGAAACCTAATAGGTATTAGGTGGTTTAATACTGTGTGCCATATTAGGAGAACTTGAGTTAGAGAGAGCTGACTGTTTATTACCTATTATTGGAAGAAAAATACGTCAGTGGCCTTAGAATTTACCGGCATGCTATTCATAAGATAATACATTTGTTCTCTATTATGTAATAAATCAATTCGCACTAAACACTAAAAACGTCATTAAACAATCCACATTTTTTCAGTTCCACTCCAATATACAACTGCTGAAAACAAAATCCCGATACAAGAGCTGTTTAGTTTAATACAATCATTATTATTGTTTGCACTCTGATTAAAGTTACATCATGGGGCTGAAACAGACCACACAGCACTAATTCTTATTAGAAGAGCAAAAAATATACACAAATGCATGCCAAAAAAGTATTAATGTTACACTACACATATAAACAGGTAATGGTTTCATTTAAATTATATATTGCAAATAAACGTAAAGCGGAAACGAATATCTAAAATATTGAAATAAGTTCGGCTACATCATCTAAACAGATCCAGGATCAGAACAACTGCAGCAGCCTGTGTAAGGTTTTAAAATTAAATCTTTATTTCTCCTCAGTTTTGCTTTTTACTTGAATCTTGAATAGTTTAACTATCAAAAACCCTTTAAGTAAGTTAAAATGTAAATAATGCTTGCCAGCATCGTTTAAACAGGTGACACAACTGTGGCAAGTGTGTGGGCCTTTAATTATTACATATTTAAAATAAAATTCAAAACGGCACAGAAATAAAGACATTACAAGTAGCTTTTTCAGCAGTAGCTTTTTTTAGACTAAATATCTCCAAATTAATGACATTTTAGCTCACTAATTTACAGACCAGAATTGCTGCAGGTTCTCAGTAAGATGTAAAGTGGATGCTGTATTAGTGACGTCTCTCATGTCATGTCATGTTCCATCGGGTTTATAGTACAGCACAAGCTATGAACTGGTATAGGCATCAGTAAGCTGATGGGCACTGTCCATCCAATACCTGACAAGAATTTGCAATTCTGGGTTTTTCAGTGATAATTTAAAAGTTGTTGGTAACGGAGAGAGACGTTAACTGGCATGTTAATAGGTTTTGTCGCCTCATCCCTTTGGTTTGCTTAGTTAGTGAGTTACTTTCTAAGAAAACGTCTCAATAATCTGCTCCTAAGGTTACATTTTAGTTAAAATCCTATAGAGCTGGGCGATAAAACCATAACGATAATTATTGCGATATAACAATTCCGCGATAGAAGTATAACACATAGTCGATAACATTTCGATAGAATTAGTTTCATCTATCCAGTAAAATGATGTCAACATTGGACTCAATACCAATATCAGATTAGAATCCGTTTTTTTTCCGTTCGTTAGAAGGAATCTAGATCCTAAGAAAATTCTAACCAGAAACACCACCAGGCCTCTTCCTATAATAAACTAGTGTTGCATGATCTGCATTTACATACTGAAACATAACTGGCTTGCATATTATTATTTGATTCTGTCACATGTTCAGTAAGAATTCAGATTCTTCCATGATAATTTCAGTTCAGCAATTGTTAAAAGAAGCTGTACAACCGTTTTAGTGCACTACTTTTAAGGTATTCATTTAAATAAGAGTATTTTCACACTAACTGTTAAGCCTGTGGGTTACAGAACAGAGCGTCAGGGTTTCAAGCCCCAGCACCACCAAGCTGCCACTGTTGGGCATATAATGGCTGCATATACACTCTGACCTCAAATTCCTCACAAAAATGTATTTGTCTTACAGTGTTTGTGGCTTATTTTCTGTAAATAATACAGGGATAATGTACAGCAAACTGGTCATTACTGTAAAATAAACCATGAAAAGATGAAGATATTCAGTCACCCTGAAGGGGTTTATTTTGCGATAATGACCCGCTGTATATTATCCCACTTATTACATGGATACTTACTAAATAAATCAATTATTTGACACCAAATATTGATTTAAAAAGGTTGCTTCCACTTAAAATAGCCTGTTAGTAAGTAAGCCATGTAATCAGTGTACAGCAACGTAACCTACACTAGCAACCTAACCAAAAATTACTTACGTCGTTTTATAATTTATATATTAATGCATATATTTGAAAAATCTTCCATGGTGCTTTCTGATGAAGTAAAGTTTTAATGACTTCTTTCTGTGGATTGATATGCCTGGACGTGATCCTCCAGAGGGACTGCATCCATTGCAATGTTCTGTGATTCATCGCAGTAGTCTGCTTTTTAGAATTAAAAGACCGTGAAATGCCGTAGCTGACCAGAATCGAGTACTCTGCTTTTCAAACGAATCCTCACCTGATCGCATTTTCCTAATTGCCCACAATAACACAGAAAATGTGATTAGAAAGACATAACTTGTCATCAAATGGCCCTTTATATTAAGGCGCAGAACCGTCACATTGCTTTGACTACTGCACTCGCAAACTCTAAGGACTGCAAATCTGTCTCATATTGCTGTAAAGACTGTATCGATTGTATTCCACTCCTGCTAATTAACATAACCAGCAGTAATAAATACACTGCAGAGCCAGAACAATGCCAGACCATAATATTTCACCTCCTGCCTGCTCTTACACACCAATTTTAATGAATATTGCTTTAATAGTCTTGGAGCTAATACACACCGAAGCATTGCTGGGAGCATGTGGAGGGCCTAAAGATCTATTTATTATGCTTTTTAAAAGTAAAGTTTCTCAGGGAAAGACATACTCATTTAACCACAAAAAAATATTGCTGGTGCATTCCTGGTAGACATCTATGAGTAACATAGTGCATATTAGTCGCTCTGTAATGAGGCACAAAATGCTTTATTAACTTACATAGTCCAACAGCCTTGACTACAGAGAGCACTTTTAGTTTCAGCTATGCTTGTGAGCTTGGAGTCATTTCAAAACCAGAAGCATCGGCCTGCTAGAATGGACTTCCCATTTTTCTTCTGTTGCATTGCTGGTTTCTGCATATTGAGCAGGATGTCAGGTTTTCAAATAGTGCATGAAACCCGTAACAGAGAAGCCCTTGACAAAGAGTTACTGCAAATCACATGTCCAATGTGCCTCGCACAGGGCCGATATTTTCACTGTCGATTTTCACTGCTGCTGCTGAAACTAAACAATAACATACATCTGCACTAACCGGTGCAGGAGAGAAAAAGAAAAACATTTAAAAATCATGTCTAAGTTTTCAATACCAATATAAAATGTGGTTAGATTTAACACTCGGTTGCAGGCCTGTTAAATATTTTAGATATACCGAACGACTCTAAGTCTACAGGGAATGCACTAAAGCTTAGTGAGCGGCCGAGTGGAGCTCACAGGCCATGGAGTTCATGAACCTTATTACCATGTAATTAGAGTACAGGAGCAGACAAGCCAAGTAGCTGGCTAAGCTGCCGTTCATGGATAGTGTTTCTTTAACCGTTTGGAGAGTAATAATACACAAATGACTCACAAATATTCAGAAATGTGAACTCTTAGCCCCAGAAACTGTATCCTGGGTTTATGATATCAGCCAACTGCTTCAAAAATATCTTACTTCAGTTGTATGCTAGCATGGGGCATCTAAGGCAAATCTGAATCTGTATCTACAAATAATTTTATACAGCAACTAATGCATAAAACGTCCATGCGACGTTACGGTATTACTAATCTGAGATTTATTTAGACAAAATGTCTGCACTGAAAGCTCTCACCTTAGCCAACTATGCTTACTGAGCCAAGGTGCTGAAGTAAGAAATCTATCATGACAAGGCAGAAGAACGAAGCAGGACCTTTATGACTTTGGATCAGGAGCCGCCACAACAATTAGTGTCCTGTCTGCCTTAGTAGAATAATGGCACACATTGGGGTGATCAGCATTCTCAATGAATCTACCTTCATGTTGAAGAATTGTTCCGTCTTCTCTGGTATTAGGGAGATTTTTAATGAGAGTCAGCATCTCAATGTGTGCTGTTCCATATGGCCGACTTTCACAGGGTTGAATTTTATACATCTGTCAGCGTGCATAGTGCTAACCATACTTTGCACCATCGTGAGACTATCACCGAGATATTATTAACAGCTGCCTATTGGAACAGTTCCAATGCAGTCATCCAGCAAATTGCTTCTGCACACCATGCATGACGCAGTGTCATAAGAGCTCACAAGGAAGTCATCGATTCATCTGTATGGGCAGTGTTTTGTACGCCTGAACGTTGCATTTCATCCAGTGAAAAAGCCAGTGGCTTGATGGGTCCAAAGGCAACCTGCTCGTAATCCATCATATTATCTAATGTAAATCTGAATCTGTATCCACAAATAATCTTGTACAGCATGTAATGCATAAAACATTTAACACAAGGTTATTAATCAGAGATTATTAAGATAAAATGCCTGCACTCAAAGCCCTTACTTCAGCCAGCTGTGCTTACTCAACCAAGGTTCAGAAGTAAGAAATCTGTCATGATAAGGCAGGAGAAGGAAGCAGGACCGGTATGACTCTGAAAGCAAACAGGTCCTGCTGACCAGGTCTAAGTAAACAGATACGCCTCTTCAGTTAAGACTTCTTTTTTGCTTCCTGGGTGAAAAGCTATGAAAACCTTTTAAAGAATGGACAACATGGCTAGGTTCGTGAAGTCTACCTTGTCTTCTTAAAGAGCTGGAATGTGTGTGCCATTGTTTTCACTTCAGCACAAGGTGGTTCTGGGTCAAATGGACACATTTAGCATTGGAACAGATGGCTAATGAGAGCGAGAAGCCAGTTATAAAATAGTGAGGAAGAAAAATGTTTGCATGGATGAACAATAAAAGATTATGCATAAAACTCCCAACGAGGGACTAGTAAGTCTCTATGAGAACACAGTAAATTTGATGGAGCATATTATAATCTAGAGTTTATGTTTTGTTTTGTTTTTTGCATAAGCACAAGGGAAATCTGTGTGGGAGATGAATGAATCCAACTCTTACATTTAAAAAAAAAAAAAAAAAAAGAATGCTACCAACCTCAGGATATTACCCATTATGTCTATTTAGTATATCTTTTTACCTCCTGCAGTGCACTATATTTGTATACAGCCACATCCATACATAGAGCTGCAATGTGTATACATAGTTTAGCTATGGTTCAAAGTGTGCTTGATTAAGTGCGGAATGGATCGACGGTGTTAGTAAGGTTGAGATAGTAATTATTCCTTCTTTCAAATCCATACCGTGTTTAAATAAGGAACTACTAGCAGTCAGCTTTATCTATTTGTTATGGTCAAAGATTAACTACATGCTACATGCTCTGACATCGTTATCATCCTGATGATCCTGCTTACCATGCTTCCCAGTTTGGAGGACGATGAATTGGTTCTGTGTTTAGCCAGCATGCTGGTCTCCATGAAGGTATGATCTCTAAGATTAAGGTGAAGTCTCGGTCCTCCGGCCCCCTCTGAAGCCGAGCGTAGCCTTCTCTCCAGACGGATCACCTCACGGCGTGGGCTCATACTACTGCACATGGACACTGTTGAGAATAAAACACTGTGGTGAGGAATGAAAGTACACAAACAGGAACAACAAAAAATAAGCAATCTTCTTTAAAAGATGCCACCAGTGGTGTGGAAAACGAACCAACAACTCCGTACAACAAGCGACCACCAATAAAACGCAACCATTAGTGTATTTACTTAGCATCCAACTGAGATAGTACTGCAGCTCTCATTTTTTTTTTTTTTTTTTTTTTACGTATATGAATCCAGACATTGGAAAACAAACATAGATTTTTTTAGTAACCAATAATTATTCTTTTGTCATACTCATCATCATGCTACTTTCAATCATCACACATATACCACTGCCAGATATTCATGAGAAATGCTCCACCTAAGAAATGCCTCCCACCTAGGATGAGGATTGCTGAGGTATATGGGGCTTAGCCACAGGCCCAAGGCCGATACTCTTACAGCTACAGTTCAAACTATAGCATTGAACAAGAGCTGGTATCACACTTATGTCCTGCTTGCCCTAGCTTAATTATATCTGGCACAGATGGGGGTGATGGAGTGACCAGCATTCACAATGAATCTACCTTAATGTTGAAGAACTGTGTGGCCTTCTCCAGTATTAAGACACATCAGTGTGAGAAAAGTAGACTGTCCCATATGGCCTCTTTTCACAGGGTTCAATTACATGTCTGTCATGTGAACAACCATACTTGGTGCTATCAGGAGTCGTCACTGATAGCTACATATTGGACCAGTTCCACAGCAAGCATCAAACAAATTGCCTCTACACCAAGAACTCACCAGAATGTCATTAATTCATCAGCATGGGCAGTGTATTGTACACCTGAACGTAGTGCTTCATCCAGTAAGAAAGCCAGTGACGTTATGCATCAAAGGACAACCTGTAATAAATAAGAAGCCCATTCTGGTGTAGCAGATAATCTAAAAGTTCCTTTAATGCTCTTTATATAGTATTTCCACAGTCAAACACTTTGCAAATAGCACCATGACCAACGTCACCAGGGTCAGTGATATAACATGAAGGTCAGGATCAAATCCAATTGGACAAGAATAGGCTGGAATCTGGATGAGGCTAGTTACTAAGGTCTAGTTGAGGCCAATTCAGATTTATTTTTAATTGGCTTAACGAGTCCATCTCTATGATGGTCAATGCAGAGGCACCAGACAAAAGACTGGGGTTTATCCTTGTAAAGCGAGTGCTATGGCAAATGAAATCAAGGCAACTTATAACCTACAGCATTGGCAGCATTGTCGCCGCCACCAAGTCTAGTCCTTCTTGGTTCTAATTTGTATGCCAGAAATACCATAAAAGTATGCTGAAAACATGACGGAAGCTATTAAAAACTATTTCAGGCATTTAATCAGGTCATCTGCTAGTTACAGCGCTAATTACAGATGATAAATCCTAATAACATTCAACAACTTTTTATTTAGATATTATTCATCAAGCACATTATAGAGAATCTTGGACACACAGATAACCTGAAAACATAATGCCCTGACTATTCAGTGGAATAAAACACACTGGAGCATTTTAACAGACTATAACTACAGACCAGACTGCAGGGCTGCTGGACTGTGCTCATGTTACAAGGCCCAGATCAGTGGAAATGCATATAAAAGAAGGCAGCCCACATCTATTATGGGTGTTAGCGGAGTACAGCTAACTTTGCAAGCTCAGGTGCGGAGAACAGTATAGCGGGAGAGAATAATTTAACCATGCTGGAAGCAGTTCATATTCACAAGACTGCAGGATGCCAGGCAGAGAGCCTTGTGAAAATGTTGAAACTGTTGAGAGAATATGCACCCAGCTAGGAACTGAAAGGTAAGTGCCATACTGAGCAACAGAGAAGTGCATCAGACAGTGCAGGTGTTATGGACAGCAAACCCAGCGAGATATTGCAGGAACCCGACTTAATGTAGTGACCACCAAGCTCCAAATAGCTCTAAAACGGAACTTATAGGAGTCGATTACCAGGATAAATGAGGTCTGATATGTTCTGATAAGCCAGAACTGCGAAAGGAAAAGTAACCATGTGTCAAAAGTATTTATAACAAAGCTCTTATTCATGCAAGACTTCATGGTCTACATGTGCATGCATGCATGCTAGGGTAAGGCTAAGGTATCCTTACACCTTCATGCATAATACCTGACACAACAGCAGCTTTGACCATGCATGTGCAGTGAAGGCAATCCTGCATAATTAATCCTTAGCCTATGAACCAAACTGGTGTTATTTAGCCAAACCCCAAAATGCAGAACACACTATACAGAGCTAACGGCGACAACGGTATTTAGTAATGTAGGTCTGGAAAATATGTAGAATATGAACAAGGTCTAGTCAGTAGCAAAGTGAGGTTTGAAATATCGTCATAATAAACCAACCCAGTGTGTATTTCCTAAAATGCCCAGACTGCATATTGTTCTATTTCAGAGCACTGGGATACCTAATTACAGTAGGTCATTAACATTTAAGTGTTTAATTTACTTAGAGTCATACTCAACCAGGCATATGATTAAAAATTTTAATTTCGACTCTTGTGGTTTAATCTCTCCGTTTTCATTTTTGTAACACTGTGTCTTTTGTGGATTTTCAAGATTTAAATGAACAAAATTTACATAAGGGAAGTAAAGTACTCATTGACCACTGTGCTTGTACACACAGAGGAATCTGACCTTTCCATTTAACCCATTCATGAAATAACACACACACTAGTGAACATAAACTACACTTGCCCGAAGTGGTGGGCAACCCTATCCATGGCACCCGGGGAGCTGTTGGGGGTTAGGTCCCATGCTCAAGGGCACTTCAGTCATGTATTGCTGGTGCAGGGAACAAACTGGGGACCTTCCACTAACAAGGCTGGTTCCTGAACCACAAGCCTACAGAACATGCTCTCTTAATAAAGGCAAGGAAAAAGCAGGATGCTTTAACTACATGGATATTTCAATATATTTACATATGGTAAACAATTCCTGCTCCACTGGTATAGAAGGATAACCTTACTAAATATAACTATATATAACGTTATGAGTCAAGTAAGCTGACAACACAAATACCTTTGGGTATACTTTCATCTAAGGGCAACAAGGCATAAAGTAAGCAATAAAACAAAAACGCATATAATAATAATAATAATAATAATAAAAGTATCTTAGATGTACATTGAATGTACTTAACCCTAATTAACACTGCTATTAATCGATATGCATAGAACAGTAATGTCATGAAAAAAATTAAGAATATTTTTATACAAATGTAAATTAACAACTCCAGTTGTGAACGTTCACTTTCTCCAGCACAAGCATTAAGAAATCAGAGAAAAGCTCTGGGAGCATGTAGATTACATCTCCCCAGGAATAAATTGAATATAGTGGAACAGCAATGCTTGCCTACTATAAAACCTCTGAACCACAGGAATTCTGGAAAGATTCAGCAGAATATAATGTTACAAAATTGTAGGCCATGAGGCAAAGTCACACCGCATCGAAAGAAATCTTTTCAGTAGGCAGAAGTAATCATGGCTTTTGAGGAGTGTAACATCAGACTAGTTAAACTAGAGTGAAGGGTAAAGGGTGGTTAAATCAAACCTGAGGCACAAAAAATAAACACAAAAAAATGGAGCGATAAGCTTATGATATTAATTAAAGGAAATTAATATATTGAAAACGAAATATCATTTTTAAAAGAAGTAGTTTATAGAAAAAAAGAACATATCCTCATTCACTTCTGTTTTCACATATCAGAACCAACAATTGTGTGTTCCTCACCAAGCTCCATAAACAAATAAATATCCTCATGTGGAACAAAACAGCATCAGTATACAGGTATTTTTTTTCCCAAAAAGTAAACCAGTAAAATAAGTAAAGTACAATTACCAGTAAAATAAGTAAAGTACAATTATTAAGAGAGTAATTATCAGTAATTAAATACATAAATTACTTAATTATATAAGTGTAACTACCTCTATGAAAGCAGGACTTTTTGGCAGTTTGGTTTTCTGGAGCACACAGTGTGCGTCTACATCATGCCAAATAGAAGGGACACTTGTGACCTCAGAGAAGCAAGAGAATTGATACTGTTTATCTGTCTGAGAAGGGTCATAAGGCCATCACCAAACAATTCGAAATTCTCCAAATTACAGTTAAAAGAACTGTTTACAAAAAGAAAGTCTTTAAGACAGTTGCCAATCTTACCAGGATTGGGCATACCAGCAAAATCAGTCCAAGGTCAAAAAACCCAAAAGCTAAGTAAATGTTTAGGTTCATGGCAGCACAATCAAACAAAGACTGAATAAATATAGCTTTCATGAAAGAGTGGCTAGGGAGACAGCCATTCTGTCCAAACAGAATGTGGTTTGCAAAACTGCATCTGAACAAACCATAACATTTTAAGAACAAATGTAGGTATAGATGTTTGGTCAGTGTATTACCACTAACACCTCATACCAACTGTCAGCTGTGGTAAAGGAAGGAAAAGTGCATCATTAAGACAACAATGAACACCACTTTATACCAGAATATCCTTGAGGGAAATGTGTGTCCATCTGTCCAACACTTTAATCTTGGGCCAAAATCAGGACAAGCAACAGGACAATCATCTTAAACACACCAGCAAATTAACATTTGAATGGCTAAAGAAGAAAAAAATATCAGGAATGGTCATTATTATTATTATTATTATTATTATTATTATTATTATCTTTCTCTGAGTATCTTTTAAGAGAGGACCATCCAATAGTTATTTAGGACCTCAAAAATAAAAAAAGTTAGAATGAATTTCTGGGCATTACATTCAGATTATTAAAATGGACATGTGTGGAGGAGGCCAAACTTTTCCTGTACTTCTGAGTTCACAGGGCAGAACATTTAGTTGTGTCTAGACTACTGCCTTTAAAAAACAAGCACACCAAACACAAATCAATGTGCCATATACAAAATAAGTTTTATTTTTTTCCATCTCTTATTTGGACGATAAAGCTTTCTTTTTAATTTGGTTTATTTGTGTACATGTGTACGTTTAACGCCAAAGCATGATATACTGTGCTTACAACAAACTGTCAGACAGTGAGTCTGAGTCAATATTATGGAAGATAAATGGCCTTCATTTCACAATCAGAATCAAATGTAACTCCTTTATTTTTCACAAAAAAAATCATTACATTTTTATTGCATAGTTCTGTACTTTTCAAACCTCTCTAAATTATTTCACTTAGAATAACCTGGTAATCTACTATAAGATGAAATACAGCATTATTTGTACAGAAGCAGCACAGACAACTGTTAATGCTTCTCTAATTACTAAACATCTGAGAATTAAATAATTAATTTGTAACAGCCCGTGCATGAAGCCCAAATGGGGTTACATTATAGTGCCATTGTGAACAACCTAAAATTGTCTCTCGAGAGTTGCCAAGTTCTAGAGGATGAAGAGGGGAAACAAACACAAACTCTGTTCATCAGCTATTAGGTGGCATGATTAAAAAATAAATAAATAAATAAATAAAAATAAAAAAAAACATTTAACACCTACCTCATCTAACCCTAGTTAAATTACTTTGTGGTATACAATGTTTCCGTAATTCATAGCCTCAGGTCATGAGTAGTGAGGAAATATTTTAAACTTGTAATGTTCGATTAAATAAATTAAGTTTACATGTAAGTAGGCTGAAACTAAAACCAGTTTAAAGTTCATACATTAAAACCTGATTAACTACAACCGTCTGGCTGTCCTTCCTTTCGCCCTACTAGCAAAACAAACAAGGAAATACATGAAATAATGAGCGACTTCAGGAAGGGAAGGACATCGACTAAAATGAGAAGATTGCTTTGCTGTAATCCTATTTAAATGCCTTACGGTATTTTTAGTCCATAGACTGTTTTTATTAGTAGGTTATATTTTATCCAGAGACAGTGCATGTTTGTGGGTATATCTGTAAATGCTGTAAATGATTACAGCAGAACAGAAACCTTGAGACAATAAAAAAAAAACAATACTTGCAGTTCTCTGATTATGATGCTGTGAAACTTTCACACAATATCACCTTGTATTCCCTCTTCATCATACCTGTGTGAGGTTTCCTCAGATAGCTTGGCCTGTTCAAGCCGGCTGATTTTCCTAGCTGCTGGACCAGTTTGGTATTCCGACGTGTTTTCTCTCTGGGCTCTGCATTAGAGCTGCTGTCCTCGCTCAGATCAGGGTTGACTTCGTTCTCACTGGCCTCGACCTGATCCTGGTTCTGTTCCTCTGCTGTATTCAGCACTTCTGGTTCTGTATCGTTTGGACAGTGTACTGTTTCGACAGTGGTACTGTCACACTGTGTATTGGCAGTTTGGCTCATATCTGGCAGTATAGGCTTCTCCGTAACACACTGTTCAGGCTTGGCGCATGTCTGTGAATTAGGAACACCTTGGCTGATATTCTCAGGTGGGACTTCAGCTGGACTCGGAACAGGCAGAGCTTCCACTTCAGAGACAGTGTCCTCAGTGACATGGACATAGTCTGAGGGTGTAACTGCTGTTGTGCGGTCCTCAGAAACTATGGGGGATTGTAAAGAGCTCTCTGCAAACTCACCAGGCCAGGAACCCGGAGTTCCTGTATTGAGACCATCATCCTTGCCTTGACTCTTTTCAATCTGGTTAGAGGAGTTCTTGGAAAATCGATGGTGGGCAGAAAATGACTTGGACAGCAGCTTTTTTGGTTTGGAAGATCTCTTGCTGCTGACGTCATCCAGGAAACCAGAATCATCTCCCTCATTCGTCCCTGAGCTTATGCAGTTGATGAAAACGTTGCGGTTAGCAGGGCCCTTCTCAAAGTCCTCCGTCTGCGAGCGGCTGAGCTTTTTCTTGTGTCCACCAAATCCAAATGAGTGTCTTGTTGACGCCTTGTGGTTACAACCGTCATTGAAGCTCGGCTCGGACAGCCTGCTCCGATTGTCTGCGCTGAGTTGATTTGGGTCGGCGCGTACCTCGCTGTTCCTCTTGCTATGAAAGCTGATAGACGGGGTTCGGAAAAGACTTCTCCGCTTTCCCGTACTGCTGGAGCTGGAGTTGGTGCTGGACGGAGAAGAGGTGTGTACACCGTTGCCAACGCCACCAGAGGAGGGAGAGGATGGCAGAGAGTCCTGCCTTTTTCTTGCACTGCGCCTGAAGATGGGCAACCTGGAGACCAGGGTGGAGCGGCGTGGCCCTGATTCACCCATCAGGGATTAGCACCAGTGTGGTCAATCTGATGAAATAAACACATGGTCAGTATCCATGAGATTTGTATCAGCTAGAATATCAGCTGGTAGCATTTTTTTTTTTTTTTTTTTTATTTTACACACAGTAGTGCATGATTATGATTGAAACTATACAATTTGTCTCATACTGGAAGAGTTACTGTCAGTCAGTCAGTCAGTCAATCAATCATTTTCTTATCTGCTTTGTCCAAAATCAATAAAACACAGGAACACCCCCTGGACAGGGCGCACACACACACACACACACACACACCTAGCAGCAATATAGCACATCCGATACGCCTACTGTGTGTATTTTTCGTTAAAAACCCACACAGACAAAAGACGAACACACCAAACTCCCCACAAACAGAGATCGAACCCACAACCACAGATCTCAGGATCTGTGTATCACACACACTACCTGCGACGCCACCATGTGGCCCGACAGTTACCGTACTAACTGTAGGCCTACTTACTGTAAAAACAAAGGTGTTGCCTATTAGAGAAAAACAATTAGAGATGTAAAAGTGACTAATAACTCATACACACTCTTACACCCACATTTACACACCTAGCAGTGGAATGCAGGTGTTACATGAATCCCAATAACTTCAGGAATCTGAGTATCAGGGGGGAAAAATCATTATAGACTACTGAGAAAGAATAGAAGACAAAGTAGTGTGTGTGTGTGTGTGTGTGTGTGTGTGTGTGTGTGTGTGTGTGTGTGTGTGTGTGTTTCCCTACACACAAACACCTGTGTGCTGTGCTGAGTGTTTACATTTCTGGGACACACACCTGACAGCCTGCAGCGCTTTAACACACCGGAGGGGCAAAACACACCTGCCACCCCAAACTGGGGTCATTGTAATGTGTGTATTGTAAAGACAATACAACTGGACGTTACATGATGTCAGGAGGCATAAATGAGCTTGATTTATAACAGAATGGTGATATAACCTATATTAATGGTGCAGAAGGAGAGCAATAAAGAGCAAGGTACGAATATAACATGCACTGAGATGTTTTAGATGGATAGCGGAGGGTGTGTGTGTGTGTGTGTGTGTGTGTGTGTGTGTGTGTGTGTGTGTGTGTGTGTGAGTGATGAATGCAGCTGATCTCCTGTCTGTCAATAACGCAACGCGAAGCAGTTAGTTACCCTAGCTAAGCCCTGCCACGCTAGTCACATCCATGCTAGGTCACCAGTGTCCGAGAGACAGAACGGAAATATTACCTGAATAAACCTGACTCCGCTGTTAGATCAGGCTGCGAGGCCAAACACGAGATGACGGCTCAGTAGCAGGGGTAGTAACATGTCAGTTCCCCCACAGCAAACCCCATGGCTCGGTCCGATAGTGCACCTAAAATGACGTGGAGCCTGTTTGTCCGCTTCCGCGTTTCTGCCCCAGTGACGTGAACGGCTTGTCGTCACCCAGCGCTATTGGTAGTGCACAGGTAAGTGAAAAAAAAAATGGCTGAATCCCAAACACCCAGCCTCCTGCTGTCTCCAAGACTACCAGGATAGACGGTGTAGGGATGGTTGGTACAGCCTATTTAGTGCACTTGGTGTCGTTTGGAATACGGCCCTGGCTGTGAACTGGACCATAAAGGACGCCGGCTTGCTATCATGTATCATGTTATACTGTCGGATATTTATATATGTTATATCTGTTTTAGCCCTGTTCAGGGGCAGGGTGGGGTTATTTAAAGCTGAAGCTGACCGGTTATGAGGCGCTTGTATTTTAATTTAGGATGAGATTTTGACACGAAGCCCAGATTCACACCACACAGTTTATCTATGAGGAGGATTAAAACATTACTTTAGGGCTGTGGTAGAAAAATAATCAACGACTGACTGGTGTGATGCTACCGTAAAGGTTTTATTCATCTCATAGTACAGCAGTTTGCCGACCATTACATTTTTTATGTAGCTAATAAAGAATAACACGTCTATTTTTATCCATTTATCATCACATTTAATGACCTGTGAAACAACTTCCGCTCTGTCTGGTTCCCGTTTCTCATGTCAGGTTACTCTATGCAGAACATAAATGTTACATAAACAGACTACAGATTTATCATATTAGCAAAAAATGTGTGTTAAATAATACGTTTTAATCTGTGTATTATTAGTCGTAGTGACGGAGTTACTATAGAAACGATACTATATTCAAGAGAGCGCATTAATACACACCTGGGATTCGCCTTGGAGCCGGAACTACTTTCATATATATATATATATATTTGGGCTGTTAAACGATTAAACAGATTTTAAATAGCGATTAATCTCAGAATTTCATATAGTTAATCGCGATTATTCACATTTTTCAATCTATGTAAATGAATAAGGCTTTAAAGTGAAATGTTACAATTAAAATGGTGAACACATCTTATGTTAAAAGTACTTGTTAAAAACTGCTGGGACAAGAGAAAATGGTAAGGGAGTTTATTCACTCACATACTAGACAGTACTAAACATACAAAACACAAATGAAATGAAACTTCCCGTTTAACAGAGCTTTCACCATCACTCAAACTGTGTCCGAAATCGCATACTTACGTATGACGGACATAGTGCGCCCGAGGCTGTGCATACTGCTCGCTCGCATACTGGAATTGCGTACTGCTTTAACGGTAAACTAGTGCACACTGCTTCGAATTCAGTATGTACTGCTTGAGTATGCGATTTCGGACGCAGCCTTACTCTTACTGAAGCAG
>JAOVVF010000031.1:2090190-2102909 GCA_028565595.1 Duopalatinus emarginatus | reverse complement strand
GAGAGAGATGGGGAAAAGAAAAAACTAGAAACTCTCCATGCAGGTGCAGAAATCTGCTTTTTGGTCGAAATTAGAAAATAACTGTCTTGCTAATTACTTGGTTTTTATTTTCTGCCATGTTGTTAGAACATTGCTGTAATTACGGTCATTAATTGTCAGCAGCCTCAATCTTAGTTTTCTGGAAAGTGTTTTCATACTAGGCAGTCAGGCCCAAAACTAGGAAACATTAGCTATAGCATTCGCTGATAGAAATGAGCTTGACCTTTCCCCGAACTGCCAAAACCACCCCGGTTAACACTCAAGTCCAAAAACTTTGCACAAGTTTTACATTTTCATAAGATCCACATCTACACTGGAAGCTACAACCTTTTTCACCTTTTGTTTTAGACAGTCTTACAACCGATTTACATTGGCAATATTACTTAAAGTACTGCTGGTCCTGGTAACATTAGAGTACTAAGTAGCAGGTTCCACTATTTTCCAAATTTCAAAACATTTTCTTAAGGATAATGAAATACCAATCTAATATACAAACACAAAAGTCTAATGTACACATATCACAGGCATAAGGTGGCATTACAATGGCCAACTGTAGTTTATTTAGGCATCAGAAATACACAGGACTATGCAATCCTCAATTATTGTTGTACTGAAGTCATGGTAATCCTAGTGTGGCTAGGATGAGGCTGATTTCTGTTACTATTAAAAGTTTAGTTCTTATGTTTCTGACTGGTTTATCTTATGTCTAAGACACATAAAAGCAAATCCTTTTCCAAATACAGACACATTCATTATCTAAGCTGCTTATCCTACTACTAGGTTGTCAAGGTGCTGAAGTCTATCCTAGTGCTCACTGGGCAGAAGACAGAAGAAACTCTCTGGATATGTCATCAGTCCATCACAAGGCAGATACACAGACACAGACTCACACCTAGAGGCAATTTAATATTTTTAAATCACCCGACTGCACGACTTAGGAGGAAACTGGAACTCCTGAAGGAAACCCATGCAGACAAGGGGAGAACATACATACAGGAGGGACACTGGCCTTCGAATCCAGGCCCATCTCTCTGTGACGTAACAGCACTACTGTGGTACCTCCTTTACAAATACTGACAAATATTTAGTTAGATGTTGGTTATAAACTGCCACACCACATATTATAATAATGAAACTGACACAATGTTAATCATGTAAGAGACATTCATGTCGCAACTGAATTTAGTTAAGACTAGCAGGCCTGTCAGCCACCAGATGCAAGTCAACTGCAGTAAGAGACATTTTACATCCACTGGATCAATAACGTTCTACATGTCTACTGCGACAAGGCTGCATCTCTGACGTGCCTGACTACAGCTGTCCTTAAAGGAACACAAAGTAAACACACTGTAATGTTACGGTAACGTGAAATTAATATAAACACAGTCTGCTCGTGCAAGTCTGAGCACCAGTGAATTACATGGGCAATTCAATGACACTTTTGGCTCTATTAAAATGAATCTATCTGTAAGTAGGTCATTTGTTTAAAGATGATGGCAACTCTCAAGTGGAGCCATATGTTCTCAGCTTTAAAAAACATTTCTATTATGCTAAACAGTATCTAGAAGATAAACATTATCAGAATGATAACTGTATATATATATATATATACACACATTATACTAGGTATACTGTTAATTCAATTTAAATTTATATTAACATTATATATTATTAACGTTGTGCCAGTGCCAGTCAGACTGCTATTCTAAGAGTTAGAGTTACAGTGTATATGCTACACAAGTTAACAACTTTGTAAAAGAAATAGAATGAAATTAGAGGAAAATAATACTTTTTTTGATCACTCACTATTGCTGCCCATGTTTTTTTAAAACAGTAATATTCTGGAGCTTTTTTGCCCAAAAATAATTTACAGGATCCTTGTGCACAAGCATTCTTATATACAATCTATTGTAAAGCACAAATATACAAAAATAAAAATTCACTTGTTATACTACTCTGTAGAGTTGAACCTCAAGTTTTTCAACTAATCCAAAGCACATATGAATACAGAAAATGTTGTAATCCTTAAATAAATTGTTATTCATCCACCTGTTATTCAACCACAAACATGATTATCTGGAGTAAATTCAGGCTGAAATGCATTTTAGTTCCATGTATTAGTTTCGCCTTAAAAATTTGAAAGTGAAAATGAAGTGACTGACCTACTGTGCTTGGACACAGAGGAATTTGACCTCTGCATTTAAGCCATCTATGCAGTAAAACATAATCTATACACACTATACACGCTCTAAACGCACACGAGTGAACACACTTGTCCAGAGTGGGGGGGCAGCCCCTATCCACAGCACCTGGGTAGCAACTGTGGGTTAAGTGTCTTGTTCAAAGGCACTTCATTCATGTCTTCTCAGTACAGAAGATCAAACCTTCCAGTCAAGAGAGCCACAGCTGCCCCTTATCTTAACAGTAAACCTAAATGACTAAGAAAATTTGGACTTTATATTAGGTTCTTATAACCACTCATCTAAATAACGACTGATTCAGCAGAATCAAACACAAATTCAATACTTTATTTATTTTCCATTTAAATATGCAATGCCTTACAGGCACAGTTATAAATGTTCTTCCGACATAAAAGACAGTTATTTTAGTTATCACACTGAAATTGGAATATACAGTATTGGTATTTCATAATTATAGAAAGATCTTATCGCTAACATTGATATTTTCTATATTATAGGCATAGAAAAAATAAATTCTCCAATTCTGCTGGAACATTCAAGTGTCTTTTTGAGAAGTGACGTCCATTTGCAGCAACGTGGGGTAGGGTTTAAGAAGAGGTGAGTTATTAATTGCTGAATTATTTATCTGAGGCACATTCACTGAGGAGAAGGGGTGCTCGGTTCATGACTAAAACAAAACAATAACCTTTGCTTTGAATTGAAAGTAAGTTTAAATACAAGTGGTATTGGATATCACAGGATTGTAACCAGGAAAAGTATATTTTCTAAGGACGTTTTGCTTAAACAGACATTTAAACGCTATCCGTATCAGTGTTTTATGTACTGAAGTAACTTACTGAAAGCAAACAAAAGCATCAAAATAAACAACAGAGTAAAATTCAAGAATCTAACTATCTTACAAAACACCTGACTGCCGCTCATTCAAAGAAAACATTAGAGTTGTGGAACAATACGTCTTGTTGATGTGTGAAAGACCCAAACAACGTTCTGCATGGATTAAGCAGCGACTGAAGGTTTCAGGTTCAATTATTGATTAGGCTGGACCCAATTATTTATTCATCGCCTCCTCTCTGCCTCCATTATTGGAGACGGTTCATAGTCAGCTTGGTTTCTATCTACTGCTAAAGTTAACGTAGCTGGGCTCAGAGGGACGAGGCACGTCTTCGCACTTGGTTCGGAGGCTGCTGTGGTTGGATGTATGTACTTCAAGCTGTCATGTGCAGCTCTCCCTCCATGTTCGGTGCAGCTGCTGCATGCACTCGAAGGCTCTGTAGCTGACATTCAGTGCAGGGTGCACCTTCAGCAGACTGGGCTCGCCTATCAAAGACAGGCCACAGATGCCAAAATAGGTGTGCAGAGGGTCTGAAAGGCAGGAGCACATGACAGAAAAGAGAAATGTGGGTCAACAACAACAGCAACAACAACACAAAAATAAGAAAATAAGATCAGCATGTAGATGATCAACTACAGTGTGACATAAATATGCTTAATATGTGCTATTGGAATACTTCCACTATATACTGGCTTGCACTGCTTTTTATTTCGAGACTTATACTGGAAAAGTGTGCATTACAGCATAGTCAAAAAAACTGCTGACTGACTAAACCTGATCATTACTAATTATTTCATCACCGGACAGTAAAGCCTAATAAGAATTTTCATATCGGATGTTTTTCCAGCTTTTGTTGCTACAAGGATAAAATCCACACAGAAATCCAACTGAATGTGGAATACTGCAGGACCTGGCTTCTTTAATTGATTATAAATAATGCATGAAGTCTATTTTAGCCATCCTGTTGCTCCTGAGGGAGTATCTCCAAAAGGATTTTTTCTGCTTAGCATGTGCTCTAAATTGAATTATAATGAAAAGACCACAGAAAGAATCAAACTATAACGTACAATAGTATGTAAATTATAAGCGTAGGAAGCACATTGTTCAGGTTCTGCTCAAGGGGGAGCAATCAAACAATCAAATCTCAAAACTAATAAAAATAGAGGGAATTTTGCATATTCACTGGGTTTAGAAAGTATGTAGACACCTTCGGTTAAAAACACATATTTTCGCTATTAATCTAACCAGTTCTTTGTTTACATACATTAATTAAGAACTGAGAAATCTCTCGGTTAGCTAAAGGTTCAGAGCCTTCTTCACTTCTTTTACTGTTTTTATAGACAAGATATTAATATTCAGTGATACAAGTGGCATTTCAGACATCCGTGCTCTGGGAATGCAGACAGATCTAGAAGAATCCAGACTCACTTTACAGAATGTCAGCAAGCTTGCTAGACACTTCACATTGATTTGTACATTCCTGTTAAAGGCACATCTGGGAAAACCCTTTCTTCTTTTTCACGTTCCCCTGACAAGCTTTTATATTTTAAGTCAAAAATTCTATTACTAAAATGAGAATTTGCCTCAATGTGTGATGATGTAGCCAACACTAGTAGTGGAGTGATACACGCACTGAAACATCCCCGTTATAGGAACTATAATCACTGAATGCTGATCAACCAATCAGATTTGTGGACCTGAACTAACTGCTGTGTTATTCAAAGTAATTTCCTTAATTAGCAGGAATCTTACCTTAAAACTGAAGATTTCAGACTTTCTAAATCCTTGTTTTTATTGTGTGTGTTTGTGTATAGACTGATGGCCAAAAAAAGTGAACCAAGTCCACTTTAAATTACATCTCTAACTTAGGGTGCATTAAATTACACACGGTTGTGTTGTATAGTGCCCGAGCATGATTAAACATGATTGAGCATTGTGCTTTGATGTTCTGGGCCCGAGCATGCTTATGTTATCACAATGCGACAGTTTTGTGTTAATGACACAGTCACAATGCAGACGCATACCGTGCCCAAGTCCAACTGAACGCTATGGAGCGAGATATTGAGGTAGGGGTTGGGGAGTGGTGATGGTGATGGGGGTGGGGATATGTGCTTGGGCATGGTACAGTTTGCCTGGTTTGAGTGCAGACTTATTAAAATGTCCACAGACAGAAGTGGTCTAAATCTCCAAACTCACTGTATTTATATAAATTAAACACAAACATGAATTTTAGATAATCAGGCATAGTCTCTTCATTACGTGTTACTCCCAGCGCCAACCTCAGGATAGTGGAAAATTTGTGTGTGCCTCATATGTAGAAACTAATGTGCTGCTGGAAAATACATTTCTAGCAACCCTGTAGCAAACGTGATCTCTAGAACACAGATGACAGAAATCTGTGGTGACTGAAACTAATCCATGTCCAGTATAACCTTCTAAATCAAGATCTCAGATAAAACAGAAGGCATGGAGGAATTTTCCAGTAAGCCAAACACATTCTGCTTCAAGTTGAGCCTGTACTCATTAATTAGATATTTACACCCCATGTACTGAATTACACTGCGGATTCAGATGACAACAGTGAATGCACACGGGTATACACACACACACACACACACACAAAACTGTAATTCTACCTGGATGGCTGTCTGGCCATTTAGCGAATCCACCCACCAGACTGTCTTGAGTGGACATGATGTAGTTTCGGTTCTTCTCAAAGTTTGTGTATTGAAATACGTCGAGGAGCTGAAAAACAAAACCTCTACAGTTAGTTCAAATGCAGTTTTTCCTGAGAGGTGACATGAACTACACAACAAAATAAAGTTGGAAATGACTACTGCTTTAACTACATAAAACAAACAGTTAGCCAGTGGTGTGGAATCATTAATGTTTTAATATGACATGTACATCGATCAGCCATAACATTTAAGACGCCTGCTGAAACAGCTCTGACCCATCGAGGCTTGAACTCCACAGGACCGCTGAAGGTGTATTGTGGTGTCTAGCACTAAAACATTAGCAACATATCCTTCTGTTGGTCTTCAGTGAGATCAGATTAATTGGGCTAGCCTTCACTCCCTACACACATCAGTGAGCCTTGGGTGCCCATGACTCTGCTTCCAGTCCAGACAGATACTAACCACTGCATAATGGCAACACACACCACAAAACCTGCTGTTTTGAGAATGCTGTGATCCAGTTATCCAATCTGGCCCTTTTTAAAATGAATCAGTTGCCCATTTTTCCTGCTACCAAGACAAGAAGCTGTGGCCTAGTGGTTAGGAAATAGGAAGGCCCTGGGTTAGATCCCCGCCCAGGGCAAGACACAACTGAGGTGCCCTTGAGCAAGGCACCTAACTCCCCCAACTGCTCCTCGGGCGCTGTGGTTTAGGGGTTGCCCCCCGCCTCCGGGCAAGTGTGTTCACTGCCCCCTAGTTTTCACTGGTGTGTGTTTCACTGCACGGATGGGTTAAAAGCAGAGGTCACACTCCTCTGTGTGCAAACACAGTAGGCAAATAGTCTAAGAAGAAAAAAAAGAACTTCAAGAACTGACTGTTCACCTGCTGCCTAATATATTCCACCCCTTCAATCCATCCTAATCAGAGCTGATTCAAATGGTTAAAAAAAAAAAACAGTCACATGCATTGTACTGAATATAAAAAATAACTGATGTACCTGGTTAATGCAGGGATTATTTCTAGCATAATGCTGCATACTATAACCCCACAGATATAATCAGATGTTTAATGAGCAAACCCTGAACATCCATCTAGCAGTAAGACTATAAAGGTCGGTTGCTGGAGCGACTGGAATATAAAACAAACAATCATTTGCTCTGTTTCCTCACACACACACTAGGACACACACCAACAGTGGAAGATCTCTGCTCAGGACAAACACACATTCTTCTACTGGACACAGACAATACACACTGAAGAATTCTGGGCTCAAACAGCCAAGCCAACATGTAGTTAGTGTAACACATTGCACTGGGAGGAAACCTTACACATTGCCTATTTTTTTCTTTTTTTTATTGATATTCCTTATTTGATTTAGAGATATTAGATATTTGTCTGACCACTAAGACAGGAAATACATAACCTTATTATTTGGTAGAGCAATGAAACAGTTCCATCTGTCAGTGGTGGCACATGTGTTTATGTGACACAGTACTGAGGAAATAAAAAAAAAAAAAAAGTGAACAGCAACAGCTTTACTGAATATCAGTTCAATATTTCAGCCTGGAGATCGCCTGCAGCATTACATGTCCTGATGTCTGCAAAACTCTGTCATCCACATTGTTTGACTTGCCTGCATATTTGTAATATTTATATCACTGAATATTGGTTGGAACAAGTGTGTGATCATGAGTGTGAGTGTTTGGGGGTGGGGTGGGGTGTATGAGGAATAGGATATCGGATACCCAGGCTTTCATTTACCTCTAGTGTCGCTCCCACCCAGAACGAGTAACATGTATCCACAGGTTTGTTGGGCCGTCCATGGAAACCGTTCTGTTGTCTGAGGATGCACCACCTACGTATTCGGTTTAGTTCTCGCTCGCTGAACATCTCTTCTAATTTACCCATCAGACACAGCGTGGCGATGGCACAAAATGTGGAACCCCCTAAAAAAAAAAAAAGAGAGACAGACAGTTATAACAGCATATGTTTTTTTTTTTAGTAACTCAGGCAGGACTTCTCATCTGAAACACAGCCCCATATGAGAACTGAAATCTAGCAGGGATGGTTATACGATGACATAAATGTTAGCCAACTGGTTTTCCTCTAGTTATGATCATGTGTATTTTACTTCAACATACAGACTAAAGCTCACCCAAATGCTGGAAACTAAATATAACTGCTAATAGTACCAAGCTGGATTTATTTAGTCCAGTATACAAGGTCAAACTTATAGTAAAGACACACATCTGTTTTACTTCCTGGGACGTTCCGCAACATAATAGCGTCTGACTGGTGAGTTCCTGTTAAAGGTGGAGCTTTAGGAGGATCAAAGAAACGGTCTGCGATGTCCTGTGATCTTTTGTTGAATCACACAGTGATCACAGTAGCTGCCGAAACTTGAGAGAGAAGCAACTATTCAGTGAAGATGAATAGATGGTAAAAGAGAACGCAGACTGCTCTCACTGAAGAGTAACAAGGACGAAACAGATGACAGCCACATCCTGATGAGGATGATTTGTGTATGTGCTTTCACGTTGGGTGATATAATACTCACAATAATTTTTACTCACCGTGAGACTCCAAGCCAGCTCCTTGACCAATGCCGTTGTCATAAGACTGAAAGAAAAGATAAAATCAGACAGGGTTATATAACTTCTACATGATGCATATAACACCTAGTAGACTATAAAAATAGGCTATTTTTTATTATTTTGTTTAGTATAAATTTGCATTTTCTGTGCAAGAGCATTCTAATGTATACTGAACTACCAGGAGAACTGGTACAGATAGGTGGTGGCTCCATAATGCTATGGTGTTTGCTTAGCTGGCATTCCATGAGATCCTGGTATGTCTACAAATGTCTCCGACAGGTAAACGCTGTGTGTGCCACCTTTCTGACAAGTCACACCCACACCCATAGGATTGGCCTCTTTCAACAGGACAGTGCACCACCACACACATCTAGAGACTCTGAATTATGGTTAGAGAAACACTCATGTGAGTTTGGGATTTTGCCATTCACACTCAAGTCACCAGATCTCAATATTAATTAAACACATTCGGGATTTTATGCAATGCATTGTGGAACACAGCAATCCTACACCTCATAATACAACAGAGTTGTGGACCATTCTGCAGGAAGTATGTAGGAAGTAAGTGTCCTGTATTAGACTGGTGAACCTGCCTTGTGCCAAGCTGCTCAAGTGTATTAATCGAATAGTGGTGGAGTACTTTTTATGTATTTTTTTTCCAATATAGGCAAATTTAATATTCAAGCCCTATAATAATATTAATAATATTATTAGGATCTTCTCTTTACACTGTATCAGTTTACAAAGTTTTAAAGTAAAAAGACCTTCAGGTGTGTGTTGTCATTTTAGGCCACCTCATAAATGTCAGCTCATCATCAACACTTTATTGACCCATAACACCTGCATTTAGCCTAAAGAAAAGTAACTGTGGGAGATATCAAGAACTGCTGACTTTGTAAAAACTACAGAACTTTCCAGCAGTCTGCTGTAATTAAGATGTGCTACAACGCAGCTCTTCAGAGTCATGTTTTATTTGTGTTTCTACAAGGACAGACATAGACATAACAGGCTACATCATAGTCCACAGGATACACTTGTCAGATACACAAAACTGTCAAGATAATATACATATGGGATCCTACTACACTTTCATCTCCACTATTGTTTAGCAATTAAAGAAAGGTCTCACAAATGGTCCCACAAAATTCAGACAAACTCATGACATGTATTTTTCAGTTCCTTCCCATTGTTGTAGTCACATTTTCACTTTTTCTTTTAAACATTTTTGCTGCCATTCTGTAAAACACAGAGAATGATTTTGAGATATGAAATTGCTGGTGTTTTCCAGTGTATTTCGTATTCCTGTTTTAACTGAAGGGGTTTTCCATATTGCCATATTTTCACTGATGAATAAAGTTGCCCATATTAAGAAAGCTGAAATATTTTGTGTACATTACACAAAACATCCAGGAAGCATTAAAATTTATGCCTCCTTTGTAATAAATCCGGAAGTCAAAAGGGTGAGATGACCGCCTTCTGAACCTGATGACTAATGTTAATCCAATCTAACCAGTCTCAATGACATACAATTGGTTGAGACTTTTTATGAGTTTCTTCTCATTTTACAAAAAATCCATTACTAGCTGATTGTTAGAATAATGATGCAGGTATGGTGAAAGAAACCGTCACTGAACTATAGTTAGTCTTTGGGGATGCCGTTATTTTGATTTCATTTCTTTTGCTCCAAAGATACAGTTGAAGCACGCTCCGTTTAGCAAAGCAGCCCGTACAAGGGTTAATATTCACTTGCAGCATGTCCTGAAGACAGAAACACATTATTATATTTAGATATTTCCTCCTTGACAGGATTTACTTTACTGCAAGTGGCATAAAAACATTGAGTTTAGGAGAAGTGTTTCTAACCCCCGAGATTTGAGATCAATAGGAACCTACTATTTCCACAGGTTTTTGTCGGCTTGATTAAGTTTTCTTGCTTAGAACATCTCTCAGACTGTGGTGGCTCCATAATGGTATGGGGTTCAGCAGTGCCTACAGAATATTTCCCCAAGCTCATGCAGTCCATGCCCCGTGGGGGACCTACCAAGTATTACACTGGTATACCAGTTTTTGTTGTACTTCAGTGTATGAATAAATATGTAGCTTAGAAAATTGTAACAGTCTCCAAATCCAGCAGCATAGCCATATCATGTGTATACTGGGTCCATAATCATAAAGCCATCAGTGATGTAGACATCAGTGATGATGTTAGCTTAATTAGTCACGTACTGTTTTATTTAGACACAGCCAATTAATTCAATTTTACTTTAACACGGTCTGTTGAGTTTAAATAGCATTTTAATTTCACATCTAACCGTCTCTAAACCTGATTCGCTTAAATAAACAGTCTGTGTCACTTAAGTAATCCAGGAGTAAACATGAAACGTCTCTTTTCATCGAGCGCTGGATCAGAGGTAACACGGCAACGCATGATACCGCAGAAGATCGAAACAGAGAAACAATGGCTTCTGTTTAACAACAAAATGAAAAGGAAGAAACTGTTCCTTTCTACATCCTCATTCACATGAAAGTTAAACACAGCCTGTGGAACAAACAAATCGAAAAGGAGGTGGTTATAATTATTTCTCACCCTATTAGGAGGATTTAGTGGTCAAACACCAAAATGTGCTCCTTAAGAGGATTAGTGGCCTGAAAATGCCTTCAGCTTAACACTATTTAGTTATAGCTGGCTTAGAGTGGAACACAGGGCATCTTCTATTTTAGATCTTGTAACATCTGGGGCATACAGCGTCATTTATATAGGTTAGATATGATGAAGGGCAAAAATAATTCATTTCTGTTATCATACAACAAAATAGACCTGAAGTCAGATTTGTTAGCGCTTACAAAAAAAGGTCAAACGCTGTATGTACGATGTCAAAAAATTGACTATCCCCCTTTTTGAAGTGATATTATCTTTTAATAATGTATGTGTCCAGCCCTTGCCTTTATATTAGCCTGTAATCTGGTTCCTGTCCTCTGAAAAGCCTTTAGATCTTTTGTAATACCGACTCCACCATCATTCTTACCCAGTGACTCTTGATTCATCTGCTATACCTCTAACACACTGCCTTCTTTAGATGAGGTTTGTAGAGAAAGGGAAGGTCATAGCAATTTTTTTGGACTGTTGTCTTGCTGCAGGACACACATATTTTATATTTATTTATTTACAACATTAATAGAAGTCAAGCCAGACAAGATCTTTTCACACCGCTGCTCATGCAGTGTGATAGGGCAGTGCTATCATAAAAAGTTCACAGATGCCCATGGCCAATTGTGCTCACTTGGTCAGACAACAGAAAGATGCCTCTTTTTGTAGACAAACTGTAAAACAGAGATAACTTTTTTATACAGAAATCCTCAGAGATCCCCAGACCTCTACACCTCTTGTCGTATTGTGCAAGATCAGCACTGCCTGATTTTCTCTTTCCCTTCTGCTCAGGTGGTTAAAATAAAAGGCTGCAGTAATGGAGTCCAGCTTTTGTGCTGAGATAATTGCTGTGTATCGGATCATGTTCTACAGCTTTGTTTGCAGATGCATGTAGCTGAAAGGCTGAGCAGTGCAACAAAGCAAAAAAAAGGATGCGGAGGAAGAACTCACCATAAGGTAAATGTTACAAATTAGAGCTTGATCCATAACTGTTACATCATCTCTCAAGGAGACACTAATGTCTTTAATGCAAGGTTGCTAGCTCTGCACCAATGAGGAAGGAACCTAAGAATGGAAGTGCCTCAGACTCACCATGCTTTTCTTGATGTAATCGATGGCTTTTGTGCAGTCCATTCCGGACCAGTCGTCCAGCATGTAGCAGATGCATGCGGCGCAGTACACAAACCTCATGTCATTCTCACTTCCTTCAGGCACGGCATAGAAACTGCACAGTAGGCAAAAAGTCAGTGAACACTTTAATGGATTGCATATCACATATTTATTCGATTCAAATGATCTACAGTGAAAGGGTTCCAGTCACAAACATTCAGGATATTTTAGGCATCACTGTCACATATCTATGACAAAATGACCTCTGGGGTATATGCGACTGTCTGCTAAACTACACAAGACAAACACCACGTCCTACAAGTGCATATAAACATGCAAATCTTGTTCGATTTCCTTTTATCTCAGTCCGGTCCAGCTGCTAGAAGCTTAACTGCTGAACTACCACTGGCTGAAGAGGTGACAAAGGCTCGCTGTATGCAGCTCCACTGGATATAAAGAAATGAATTACACACTGGTGGTTCAGAGGATTTCTGTGACTTAAGATAAGGTCCCTTTTGTTTTGGTCTCCTCTGACGTGTAAGCAATATAAAAGGGGCATAAAACACGTATGCGTCAGACTGTAACTCAGATACAACAAGGAAACAAAAACCCAAATGC
>JAOVVF010000031.1:2060843-2072931 GCA_028565595.1 Duopalatinus emarginatus | reverse complement strand
GGGCACCGTGGTTTGGGGCTGCCCCCTGTTCGGGGCAAGTGTGTTCACTGCCCCCTAGTGTTCACTGGTGTGTGTGTTACTGCATGGATGGGTTAAATGCAGCGGTCACATTCCTTCTGTGTGCAAACACAGTAAGGCAAAATATAGTTCACTTTCTTTGTTCAGTTGGGTGTGCTGAGTGGGTGTACATCATTTTCCTGGGGAAGAGATGATACCAGAATGCATAAGAACAAGAACTCAAGCCAGTGGATGCAATGTGATGCCCTGGGCAATGTTCTGCCGGAAAAAGTTGTGTATGGATGAATACCTAAACACTGTTGGGCAAGTACCATTGGTAATGGTATTCTCTTCTAGCACTGTCCTCCTAGACCAGGATAATGTGCCATGCCACAATGCAAAAAGTGTTTAGCTGGTGTTAGCTGGTGTTGCCCCTTCAATTGTGTTTCCCCTGTGGGATGTGCTGGACAAATAAGTCCAATCAGTGGAGGCCCCAACTTGCAACTCAAACAACTCAACTGCTGCTAACGTCTTGGTGCCATATTCCACAGAACACCTTCAGATGTCTTGCCGAGTTTATGCTTCTATGGGCCAGATTGAGTATTTCTATAACTGCTGATCTCCTGTGATTTTCACACATGGCACTAGAGTTTACACGGAATGATGCAATAAAGAAAAAACACCAAGCAAGCTGCAGTTCTGCAGAAGGAAATACCTTGCTGGTTACACTGAACTGACACTGACAAAAAAGCTACAGTAAATATGGTGATCAGAAAAGCATCTCAAAATGCACAACACTTGAGATGGATGGGCTACAACAGCAGAAGTCCACGTGGGTTTCACTTATTTCAGCCAAGAACAGAAAGCTGATGGTGCAGTTGGCACAGGCTCAGCAAAACTGGACATCTGAAGACTGGGAAATTGTAGCCTGGTCTAATGAAATCTCAGTACTGAGGCACAGAGATAGGGATCAGAATTTGGCACCAACAGCCTGACTCAATGGATCCAACCTGCCTTGTGTAAAAACCTGCCTTGTGTCAAAAATTCAGACTGGTGGAATTGGTGTAATGGTGTGTGGGAAAGTACTCTGGGCACACGTTTGGCACCTTTGAGATGTGGTAGAACACATGAAGCATGAAAACATGGAAGTGCACCTAAAAATCTGCAGAAACGTGATATAATGACAATCATGGACCAGAATAGCAAAGGAATGTTTCCAACATCTTGTGGAATCCATGCTGAATGAATTGGGCTGCATAACACATCTGTCTGTGTGTCTAATAGTAAACTGCAAGACTAATCAGGGAGCTGAGAATAGAAAGAGCCATTACTGGGAAAAGATATTTGGGATGGTCTATCCCCTTGATATGAAGACATAATTATCCCTGAAACCAAAATAGCAACGGTTCCTGTGGACATAGAGCAGCACTCAGAGAAAGGGTAAGCTGAGGAAACAGCAGTTGCCACAGTTAAAGAGACTATAGATGGAACAATGGTTGTACATCTTTTCTATAGCATATACACTATTTGTGGCATTACACACTTTAATTGGCTGTTTTTACAATTCATATCAAGCCTATGTGTAGATAAAAGTTTATTGTTTTGATTCATTTTGGTCTATCATAATACCCTATAGGTTCCCACTTGTTCAGAATGAATCCTGAATTTATTTATTTACCTACTGGAACATTCTAGACCTCTCTACGTATGCTATGGATGCACAAGCTGCTGTTTTCGGAGTGAAATTTGACCAAGGTCCATGAGACCATGTTACAAAGCTGGTATCTGGCCAAAGACTGTCCTTAATGACCCGATGGTAGACTTGTGAATCCTGGGCTGTGTGCCAATACTGTTTTTAAAGCCTGCCTTTGCAACTTGATCACCACCCAAATGTGGCAATACATGTCACACTATATAGCCAAAACTATGTGAACAACTGACTGTGTGGTCGCAAAGTTTTCAACATACAAATATCTAGAATGTTTTTTTTTAATTCTGTAGCATTACATTTTCTTTTCACTTGACCTAAGAGGCCAAGCCCAAACCTGTTTCAGCATGACAATGCCATGTGCACAAAATGATATCCATAAAGCCATGCCTTGCAGAATTGGCTTACAATGCCGTAACCTCAACACCTTTGGGAAGAAGGCCTTCAAGCCCAATATCAGTGCCTGAACTCACTAATGCTCTTGTGCATGAACAATCACAGATGCCTACAGTCACACTCCAAATTCTAGTGAAAAGTCTTTCCAGAAGAGTGGATGCTATAGTAAGCAGCAAAGGGGGAACAACTATAAATATACATGTGCCTGCATATCTTTGACCACAAAGTGTAACAGTTTACTTATAAGTCTTTAATTGTGCACTGGAACTCTGAGGCTGCATTAACTGTTAGCTACATTAGTCTTGTAGCTCCATTGCAAAATGTTAGACACTAAATATAATGTGGCTGATATACTGCATCTGGGTAAAGCAAAAAAGCAGCAGCAGGATCTTTTCATTAACACAATCTCCATCATTAATGGTGTATTGATTTAGCTTTTGATTAAACACAATGAGAGGAATGAAGAAAACAGGAAGATCAATTGTAAATTTATACAAGGTTATAGTTTAGATATCCCAAATCTATAAAATGCCTCAATAATAACAACAAATACATTAATGCATTCATTTACTCATTTTCAGTAGAGTATATATGACAAGTAGAGAAATAATGAAAAGGGTTCAGCATTTATACAGTTTTTTAGAATTTTTTATCCCTGATGAGCAAGCTGGTGGCGACAGTGGCAAGGAAAGCTCCCTGAGATGACAAAAGGAAGAAACCTTAAGAGGAACCAGACTCAGGATTCAAAGATTTAAAGTTTTATTTGTCCAGTTCATCACAGGGCACCATGCATACACTCATTTAAAGACGGAGCAATCGTAGTCGTAGACAATCTACTAGCATGGGAGGAAACTGGATGAACGGAAACTGTAGCTGTAAGGCAAATATTCTACCTGTGAGTATTGTCTTTGCTGAAAACCATAGGTCTTAATGATAGGTCTTTGGAGGACTTCCAGAAATTCCAGAACAGCAGGTCTTGTGGGGTATTCTTGGTATGCATGAAGTGGTCCATGGAAGTGTAACCAGTAAACCTGTGACAGGGTTATGGGCCTTCAAGACTCACTTATGTGCACAAGATGAATGAATGAAAGAAGATACACAGAAGCACACCTTGTAGAGTCCATGCCTTGACTTCTACTTCGGCAGCGGTTTAGGCAAGTGGTTTGAATCTTTGAGGTTGGTGAATCTTGACCTAGAACTGAGGTCAGATGTGAGTTATGGTCATTCATTCAACAAACTACAAAAAAAAAAAAATATATATATATATATATACCATAGCTTTACACTAAGACTCTACTTTGAATATTATGATCTGCAGTTAGGTCTACAGGGTGAGTCAAAATTACAAAATGTGAATTCAACACTTGGAATCAACTCTTAAAACGACTTTTTATCTCCCAAATTTTACTAAAATAATGAGGGAATAGGTCACACCTAACCATGAAACTGTTTATCAATTAATTATGCAATTACTAAATTCCATAACGCTTAATGCATTATCTTTGTTTGAATTTAACCTAAGAGGCAAAATTATGTCACTGTCCAAATACATATGGATCTGGTCCATAGTTTGCTGTCTGCATAAAGAATAAGCTGCTCTATTAACACTTCTGTTGCAGGTAAACAATTTCATGTCTGGGATCACAACATATGCGTTATCAAATTACTCTAAAACGTACTCTTTTAGGATCTTTCTCAATTTTCAGACCACCGTTATCCTGTAATTTCTAAATAGCTGATTTTCACCAGTAAACCTGCATACAGTAGATCATTTATAATAACATGTACACTTGTATACAAAATGTTTGACAACCTTAAAGAAATGTTAGCAGAACATAGGCCTCAGGTTAAAGGTGTTAGTAGGAGTGTGCATACTCACGTCTTGGTTGTGTCAGTGAAATTCTAGTCTCATGCATGCATACCTTACCTTGCAGTGCTGCGATATAGCTCAGTAACATTCCAAGAAGAGCTTGGATGCGTCCCAAGAGGTCCTGTCTTATCTTTTTAAGACAGTCCTTGTAAAGAAATCAGAAGTATGTTTTTATGAATGGTTTGCCTGTGAACATTCTTTCGATGCAGATTAAAAAGTATTATATGGGCATACAAAAATACAGACATTTCCAAAGACCTGACAAACCTCTAGGTTGTTTTTTTTTTTTTTACAAAAATATACCAGATACAAAATTTTAACATTAAAGTCATTCCAGTGATCTTGGGGTACAAGCCAGGTCTCTGCTAACAGTATTCCCTCAGAAATAAGCTCTAAAGATAGCAGTGTCATAACTAATCTAATCTCCCCTGTACATACTCTGTCCCTCACTGTTTACTATTATGCCTACAAAACAGTTCAGCTGTTGTTTCATTCGAAAATAGCTGCATTACAGGATTTGCAGAACCGCAGTGATGTCTATGGTTTCAGTCAGGCAGTCACTGAGGGCAAAGGGTGTGCAGCCAAGTAATTAACATAAGAAATGCATGTAAATTGGGGTTTGTGACTCTTACATAATTATTTATGTAAGTAATAATCATTATTAATCATTTACACAATAATATGTAACACAATACCCATCGCTTCAAAATTCCACCTGTGATCTCATGTGCCAGGTTAAAGAGCTGTAACTGTAGATCTCTACTTACTGCTGGACCTGTCAGCAATAATCAGTCTGTCTTTTATTTTTAGATGAGAGTGAAGTAGTCTTAGAAATGTTGCAGTATAATTGTAATAACTTTTATCAGTATGAAATTGAGTTGGTTGGTGTGGTACAGTGGTAACATCATTGGATCCTGATTCTGATCTGGGCAGCCAGTCTGTGCTACACCAATAAGGGTCCTTGGGCAAGACTCCTAACACTATGTTGGCCTACCTGTAATACCAGCCACCTTGTAAGTCACTCTGGATAAGAGCGTCTGCCAAATGCTGTAAATGTAAATATTGTATTAAAAAGTTTAAAGCTAGGGTTGTGGGCCACATCTACAGCCATCCGATTCTTGATATGTCAACAGCACCAACTTAAAATTCAGTCTGGATCTCAAAAGTGACTTACCAGATAACTAACCTGATCTTTTCTGAGTCCGAATATGCAATTCAGATCAAGCTGCTATTTAAAATTCTAAATATATTTTGCCATTTGAAATAACCTGACTATGAAAAGAAAGCTGAAAAGTTTTCTTAAAGTGACAGCTTGGTATTATTTTGACTAACCCTATCTAGCCTGGCAATGTAATGAGGAGTGAATGTACACCACTGAATAAATCCCAGGGGATGAGTGGCCTTGGCAGGCTTAAAAGCCAGACCTTGCTATAGAAAGCAAACCGCTCTCACATCCCCAACAGCTGTTTGCGTGCGTCACACATATGCTAGAGCTCTCAAAGGCTTGGCCAGTTCAGTCCTGCACGCCTGGACCCTAGCAAGTTCAATAAACAATTAAATATATATGGGTTACTTTTAAAAGGACAACATATCCCTTGCGAATCAAAATCATATGATTATCTAATTAACTGATTAGTTTTACAGCAGGGCTCATGAAGATACACCACATCCAGCTGTGTATGTTGTCTTACCTGGTCCACAGTTCTAGTGTTACAGCTAATATCACAATTTCCAATCATTAAAGCCATTTTACAGTGAAATATACAGCAGTAGTAAATCAAGTCAATGTTAAAACACCACTAAAATCAATTTGACATAACCCTACTGAAAACTATCAGTCTTCAAGGCTAAACCACTGTAGCTAAATAATCATTTCTTTATAATGATCTGTACTTTTTTTGTCCTCTATCTCAAGGTCCCACATGTGAGAAAGTCAAATTAACCAGCCTCATCCTGCTGCCCTCTGCTTCTATAGGATGCAGAGCACAGAGACCCTTATACAACACATATTTAAAATAAATTGGATGAGCGTTTTAGCAACACAACTCAGTTAAAATGATAAATGGATCACTAGTTTCAGTGGCTTATACAAACCAGTGTACGTGATGGCAGGGGCAGTTCGGTTTTGTTTAATTTGTACCAATTATAGGCGGCACATGTAAAGAAAATGTGCTTCATAAGACGGAAGCCATAATCCGTCTAGACTCGGAAGTGCAGCCTATCACCTGAGAAGGCACTTGTGTCAAACCTGTAATGTAGGCCACGTTTTCAGTAGGGCATTATTTAGGGTTATTTAAAGACACAGTGAAGTAGGTTGAGCGTCACATGTCACTGAATAAAGGAGACAAACAGAAAGAAACAAAAGGTTTAAGGATGACACTCAAGGGCGTGTCAGTAGATGAATATGAATGATAAAGGGCAAAACAAGATTTGCCAACTTAAATGGTGTTGATAAAAATGGGTTGCCATAGTGCAGGCTAAATAAAGAAGCTTCTAAAATTAGAAACACTTTTGTTTAAAATGGTACATATTGGTATATATTGTACAAAAAAATTGGTACAGAGAGGTGGTGGCTTTTTAATGTTATGGGGTTTATTTAACTGCCATTCCATGAGACCCCTGGTACATCCACTAACATGGTAACATCAATAACAAGTGAACAGTACGTGTTCAGCATATTTATCTACACAGACAGAAGCATCAGAAAAAACTGGTACATCATTCGAATAAATAAAAAGGTTCCCCACAGGGCACAACCTTGTGAAAATATTCTGTTGCCAATAAACACCATATGTCCTGCAGAACAGTCGACAATTCTGTTGTATTCTGAGGTGTAGGATTTCTGTGTTGCATGTTCAATAACATTGAGATCTGGTGACATAGGTGGGAATGACAACCCCAAACTCAGATCATGCACAACCATAATTTGGTGTCTTTAGACATGTGTGGTGGTGCATTGTCCTGTCGGAAGAGGCCAAACCCTACGGAATGAATGCAGGACATGAATGGGTGTAACTCGTCAAAAAGGAGGAGCACAGTGTTCACTTGTCAGAGACATTTGTAGATGTACCAGAGGTCCTAGGGAATGCAAGCTAAACAAACCCCATAGCATTATGAAGCCACCGTCAATCTGTAGCAGGTTTCTCTCTCTCTCTCTTTTTTTAACAGTCTGTACCAGTTTTTTCCTGGTACTTCAGTGTTAGATCAATACAAGTCTGAAATAATCTTTATGAGGCACAGAAATAAATCCCTATATTGTGTTCAAAGTGCACAGGCAGAGACGATCTTAAGTAATGCCTATTACGTAGCAATCCAACGTGAATCACTTGAGGACGCGGCATGACTGAGCAAATTTAACACAAGGAAGTAGGATTTACCTTTCAAGAGTGAAACAGTAACCCAGCAAACCTCATGGTTGGTTTCCGGGCTTTAAACAAACAACAACAAAAAGGGAAAAACTGAAAAAGAATAAAAGAAGTGCAACCGAAGTTTATTGTTAAATATGCTCTGGGAACATTGACAAGCCATTGGAAAAGGAATTTCGAAACTCCACTGCAATAAAGTGCAAGTCTTCTGATAGCAAGGACTGTACATTTGTTTCTTTTGCTTGTGAGGTGTGCGCCTAAGTACGAAAAGCCCTTGTTTTCCGCAAAACTGGATCTAGAGTAAGAATTTATCCATGAATTATGGCATATATTACAAATATCGTCTGGAATAAAAAAAATCAAAAAAAATCAGTGAACTAGAGAAGATCAGCACTGATTTAACAATACATTCTGTAAATCAAATAATTTTATCCAAATTATAATTGGGTTCAGAGGACAACTAAATTAAACTCTAGACTTAATCCAGAAAACTAGGTTTGCAGTCAAGTTATAGGGAAACTGGAAAAACTGAGGACAGTATTCAGGCAGTTAGAAAACAGTGGCACAGTCCAAGAACATGGAACAGTCGCAATATCATACGCTGTGCATAGGAGAAATAAAGCACTTATGGTTTTCACATAACATCAACCACGTCGTAAAGCTTCTGTATGCTCGAAGGGAGTAACGAGTGCATTCCAAATCCCGAAACATTGACAAAATTAATGAAAACGAGGCCATAATTATGGGTTCAGATAACAGTAGCAATACAACAGTACTGTGCAGATGCCAGCAGATTAAATGGAAATTTTAGTTAGACTTATCCCAACACCTTTGCATAGTGACAAATACAAAGCAGAGGGATCAGGCAAAACTGCAAAAAATAATAATAATAATTAAAAAGAAAAAAAGGGGGAAGGATCATGGGTGAACGACAAGAAATAAGAGTTGTGTGGGAGAAAATATCAGGCATGCCCACAGAACAGAAATAATCTATTCTCAAAGTCTTCGATAGACTCCTTAATCTGTACAATCCATAGGTGTGGAGAACGGGAGCTCAAAACGAGTTCCGCTCTCAGAAAGACTTTTTAAACCCAACGTTGTTAGTCCCATAGTCATTATCTATGCAGTAGCACAAAAGCTTCAAGCTTCTCTGGAATATTTCCTCTATACATGAGATTATACTTTATAATGGTGCGAGCGGCCAAGCACTGCAGCGTGGTGTGATTTATAGGCTGAATCAGGTTCTTGGCCATCTCCTTCTCGTCCAACAGGTCACACGCAGTCTGCCTGAAGGAGTTGGTGCTGTCAAAGTGCGTGCCACCTGCAATAAGCAGCTTCATGATGTCGGGGTGGTTGTTGGAGGCGGCTACGTGCAGAGGGCTGTTATTGTCTTCGTCACGACAGTTCACATCAGCACCGCACTCCAGAAGAATGGAGGTTACTTGGAACGAGGGAAATTTGCAGACAGGGTAGCGGCCTACACACGTCGTGTTTCTGTCCACGGCCAGGTGAAGGGGGCTGTAGCCGTTTTTCCCGCACGGCTGCAGCTTGAGGAACTTGTAAATGGTTTCTTTCTTGAAGTGGTCCTGCTCAACCGTGCAAGGGACTTTCTCCAGCAAGCAGATTAGATGCAGTATAATGGCGAGCGCTTTGCTGAGCTGAGCCGGGTCAGGCCCAGGCTGTCGCTGCTTCATGGCGCGCTCAATCTCCAGCACGCTTTTGCTAAGGATGCCCATGAGGTCGTCGAAGGACACAGAGGTCCCTAGGAGACCTTTAGCGCGGTCCTGCAGCATGAAAGAAAAAAGCTCAGCGAAAGAGAGCAGGCTGCTGGCAGTCATCGGACTAAGTGGGTCCAAGTTATTCTGTTGCATGTCCAGGGCATACTTCCACAGGTTGATGCACCGTTCAAAATTCCCTGAATCGGCATAGACGGCTCCTCTGTACCGAATGTAGTAGGATGTGTCAGGATGTGACGGGCCCAGGATGCGTTCTCTAATAAGAAGAGCCTGCATTCGCATCTCATCCGGGTCCGAGATCAAACTGTCCAGCTCTTCCATGCTCCCGGCCTCCTTGGCGTAATCGTATGCCATTATAAGACCTTTAGGCTCACCTTTAAGGAGGACGTTGTTGCAGTCGCTGTATCGCATCTCCATGGCTCTCTTCCAGTATTTTAAAGCTCCTAGAAGATCCCGCTTTTTGTCCACAAAAGTAGCCCCCAGCAATTCTAAAGCATTGATTCGTTCCATTTTGTTTGTTTGAGGATGTTGCGTGAGGAAGTCTACTATGTTTGTGTGCCCCGTGACGCTGGCCGAGAGCAAAGGAGTCATTCCATATCCGTCCTTTTCCATGGTAGCACCATACTTCAGAAGCATTTTCATGATCTCCAGACTTCCTGATTCAGCACAGTCATGTAAGGCGGTGTTACCTACAAAACGCAAAAAAGTTATCGATTAAATGAGACATCACAAAGCTCACTAGTGATTCAGCACAAACTTCAGCAAACCTCAGGAAGAGATAAAAACTAGCAAAATAACACAATGACACACTGCTTCACATAAGCACACAACACATTCACAATATGTATTTGCGTTTTTACCTTTGACACTTTTCCTATTAACATCAGCGCCTCTCTCCAGCAGATACTGCGCAATCTCTCTGTGCCCCTTATAACAAGAGATCATGAGGCACGTGTGGCCGTGCCGATTGGCCACCTCCAAGTCAGCTTTGTGTTCCACCAGATACCTGACGATGTCAAGGTGGCCGTCGAAGCAGGCGGCTCTCAAAGGGGTCGAATTGGTGAGCGTGGTGTTGTTTACAGAAGCACCGTGGCCCAAGAGAGACTGCACTACCTTCAGGTGCCCGGCCGCTGACGCGGCCCATAGCGGAGGGGCTCCTTCGATGGTCTCGCCGTCGAAATTGACAGACCCTCCGACTTCGACAGGGGCGCAGCAGCACTCCAGAAGGTACTCCACCAAATCGAGGTGGCCGTATCGCGCCGCCATTAACAGCGGAGTTGCTCCATTGGTTTTCTCGGACATCAGATTGGTTACCTCATGGTCGGTTTTGTTCTCTAAAAGCTTCTGAAGCAGTTTCAGTTTGCCGTCTCGGGCTGCGTTGAACACAGCGGTTTTTAAATCCATCTGGTTGTTTGACTTCTTCCTGAGCAAAGAGAAACACAGTAAAACACAGATTAGGCAGCTCTCCTCGGATGACCTGAGGCTTTATATTACAGGCAAGGAAAGAAAGAAAAATCAACACCTTTTGCAGTTGAACTGCAGGTAAATTTAGGATGTCATGGAACATCAAGACCATTATAATTAAACTCCAAAACAACCCTTCAGCTTCATCACTGCAGAGAGCTGTGTGTTATACTAGCCAGCAAGCTAACCTTATATTGATTTAAATAACCAACATGTACCATAGTAGAAAAACTACACAGGATTAGATCCTTATTAATCAGACTCTTCTTATATATCATAGGCTAGCTCGGGTAATCTGTGTCTCTAATATTAACATGGTGATTTCAGTGAAGCTAAGCTAGGTTAACATAGCTAGTCATGTCTGTTTCCATAGGGCCAAATTCCAGAAATGCTTACTACATTAGTCACAATACCCAGAAACTATTTTTTCCCTGTATAATCTGATGAAATTCCCAGACATTCAGACATGTAGCTGTCCTCATTGTCCACCTCTATAGACCTGAGCTGTATGGATCTACCCAGATTAGCCCAGGAGAAACAAAGTGGCCGACTTCTTTACCTTGTTGTCGTTGCTCCTCGATGTCGGTCGAAGCTAAAATCCACTGCTCGGCTTCACCTCACTTGACTAACACAACCATGACAGCACAGGAGACGCTCAAATCCACCGGCCTTAGTGGATTTCTCATCCTAACCAAAGGGTTTAATCAAATATATACAACTTATTTTAATGTAAATCAAAAGCCTGTGTGCTGGAATCCTCCGAGCTCAGCTCCGCCACCCCCGCTTAGCTCACAGCTCACCTAACCTACTGTTAGCTTAGCTAGTTAGCCTACGGCTGTACAGGGCTAATATGAGACGAGACCATCAAACAAAGGCGTCTTCTTCCTTAACAAAGTCTTCTATCAGGATACAGACACAATCCCACGGCTCTTCTCGGTGCCTGTTTATATCAGACGTTGTCCTCGGACAGTACTTTCTATTCCTCACGACGAATAAGGAAGTGTATATGACTGCCTGTCTCTATTCTGGCGCTCGACAGCTTCCCGTTAAATCACATCAACTCCCGCCTCCTTGAATAAGTGGCGTCGAATGGAGCCAATCAGAAGCGTCAGATCTGGCTCGCGACGTCTAAGCAAACGTAAACAATACATTTCTGTAGTCACGACCATTAGGCTCTCACGACCACCAGATTCCTACTATTCACAGAGGGGTTCCGCAGTTAGACTGTTAGTTTATATATTAATTAATAAGTTCAGATATTATTAATCCATTCCTCACAGTATCCATGTCAAATCATATGGTTATGAAAATGCAATACATTTCAGTCGTCATGACCAACAGGCACTTGAGAAGTTAACCTAGTCACGACCATAAAATTTCCACTACTCCAATCAGGATTGTAATGATACACAATAGCTGTGATTGATCAGACATTGTATTGATTGGAAGTGATCCTTCCCTCCCAGTGTCCATGTCATGTCTTCATGTCCATGTCTTCATGTCCATGTCATGTCTTCATGTCCATGTCTTCATGTCCATGTCTTCATGTCCA
>JAOVVF010000031.1:2001613-2030269 GCA_028565595.1 Duopalatinus emarginatus | reverse complement strand
ACGACTGAGGTGCCCTTGAGCAAGGCACCTAACTCCCCTAACTGCTCCCCGGGCGCCGTGGCTTGGGGCTGCCCCCCCGCTCCGGGTAAGTGTGTTCACTGCCCCCTAGTGTTCACTGGTGTGTGTGTTTTACTGCACAGATGGAGGTCACATTCCTGTGTGCAAACACAGTAAGGCAAAATAGTTCACTTTCATTCATTAGCACACCCAGTTTGTCTACCATGTGTGTTTTTGAGCACCTGGTGAACACCCACATGAAGTCAAGGAGAACATATCAAACTATTCACAGACTGAGACCGGAGCAAGGCTCCGACCCACAGCCCCAGATCTCTGGATCTGTGTGACGCACGTACTACCTGCGGTGCCGCCCACCAAAATAACAAGAAGTCAATTTCTTAATCAGTATATTTATCTCTAGTTAATTATATTTAACTTTATTTAAGTGTTGTTACCCAGAGAGAAATGAATAAACACATATTGCGCACACATTTACTTTTAAGGCGTTTGGCAGACGCTCTTATCCAGACCGACTTACAAGGTTACTGGTATTACAGGTAGGCCAACGTTGTGTTAGGAGTCTTACCCAAGTTTTCCTTGGCGTAAAACCAAAAAGTGCGTCTAAGTATAGGAGTTGATAATTGTTTGTGAGGTGATCCGACATGCTGAGTTAATACGTTTTGTATTATTTTTGGAACTGAGCATGGTGACGGTCCGCATTCAGCCAGGTTTACACTGGAGGACGAGAGAAAATTTCATCTGCTCACTCTGTGTGACTCAATCTCTTGATGCGAGGATGGAAATCACATCATGAAAGTGCTATCACTGTACAGTACTTCTCAACACAGGGGTACACCATGGCCAACTGTTCGGAGGAGAAAAAATCCATGTGTCTTGTCCTAGAATGCCTCCCAGAACTCTGCAGTCCTCTGCTAAGGGTGTGTTTACACTTGGCTGGATTGGGTAGATTAAAATGAACTCTGGTGCGATTGCTCTGTTAGTGCAGCTCCGTTACGGTAAGCCTGAACACTTTGTTTCAAACTTTGGTGTACGCCAAATAAGAAGGTCAAGACTGCTTGAGTAGGTGAGTCTTGGTCTGCTAAAAAAAAATTCTTTGTGGTGGTTTCTGGCACTGTTTGGACTTCTGCTGGGTTTCAGGTGGTAAAAATACCACCAGGTATGCACAACCAGTGTGGTCAATTGTTCTGGCTTCTAAAATATATTTTGTAGTTTATAAATGTGGAAGTGTTATTTAGATTATTACAGGCCAGGATGGATTTAATAGAGGGACAGCACAGGTAGGATGTTTTGGAAACAACGTTAGCGAGGTGAGCCAGAGGGTTTGGCCATGTGCAGAGAAGTGATAAGATCTATATCAGGAAAAGGATGCTGAGGAGAGGAGGTTTCTGAATGTGTTGAGGGAGGATATGCAGGTAGAGGTGCTGACAGAGGAGGATGCTCATGACAGGGCAGGTTGTAAACGATTAATCCTCTGTGGGGACCTTTAATGGGAACAGCCAAAAAAAAAGGAGAAGAAAAAAGATTGTTTATTTGTGAGTGTGAACACTAAGCAAACCAGGACTAAACTGTAGCAATATATCATTTTTCTTATTTGGTCTGAATTAGGAAAGGGACTCAAGCTATATACAAAGTATAAACACATGCTAAGTTTGTGGTTTAGTGTGGATCTAACCATGTGGTTGAGGGCTTGAGGGTGTCCACACTATACTCCCAGATGGACAGATTATTTTGTGCAAGCAGTAAATAGTGATATAATTGTAAAACTGTGAACATTATTTCCCATTCAGCGACAAATAAATTTCATGATGATTTTGTTAGTGATTTCACCATAACAGAAATGCAAGGTCACACTGACCGATTCAGATGATTCACTTCGGCAGAATCAGCCAGGTATCCCTCGAGCTTTGGGCAGATTTGCACATGAAGGGTGAAGAGTGACATGTTCAGTTATTGATTAACTCTGTGAAGTTGGTGAAGATGGATGAGAAGTGAACCTGGTAAGGAAGTGATTCCTGTTATCTAGTTCTGCTTCTCTTCAAGTGAACATCTCAACACATACAAACTCCTTTTCATTTTTGTCTAGCACGTGTTCTGACACACACTCTTAAATCCGATCACTCGCCATGCATAACCAGACACGTGATCTCTGCCTCAGACACTCTGCTTGCATCTGATCTCTTTGTCCCCTTTTTAGACCCCAAGCCTCAGGATCTTAACAAGATGTAACCTTATTGGTTCTCTATACTTTAGCATATACACACTTTTCCCATGCACTGGGTTCCTGTGGGAGCAAGATATCATCACTGGACAAAAAAAAGGGTTTTATTTGAAAGAGGCAGCAGTGAATATACAGGATTATCAGATGTTTGCAGATGGGCTGGAGAAAAAGTAGTGCAGTTGGTTGTCTGGATTAGGATTGAGTCGAAAGACCATGAGTTAGTGTCATAAGGTCTCTTTCTCTTTCTCTCTCTCTCTCTCTCTCTCTCTCTCTCTCTGTTGCAGAGAAGTTCTGGGCAACAGCACTTGAGCATTTTATCTGCCCTGCTGTGTACATAAAACGGTGTACTGTAGCCTAACTTCTGTGCCCTGTGTCAAAAATTCCCATGAATATTGCTTTGGGTGCATGTTAATCTGTTGCACATTTTCAATGGAAATGGTTCCTCTAGTAATCCCATATAGCTAATCCTTTTTTTTTTTTTTTTTTTTTTAAATCCAGTTTGCCTTTATACTGTGAATCAGCTTAGACAGATACTGTTGTTCATTAGGTCTATACATTACAGGCCATTAGCGCTGCTGTACTTTCTCAACATCCGTTTTCCTCTTTTGTCATAAATCAGAACATATTGGATTTTTTTTTTTTAACGTTTTGGGACTCCCAGGTCCGGTCTTTTTTCTTTGATATTAATAGCAAATATTTAACTCCTACTAAACACGACTAAGGCTACTGCTTTTAAAAAGCATCTGGGTAGTTAACACACTCGGATATAAACTCATCCACCAGCTGGTTGAACAAAAGCACAAAAGAGTACATGTGTTTCTATTGTTTAAGCCCGTGTCAGCTCAAATTACCCCAGATCATCACTGGCTGGCTTGTGGTGACAGTTTACCTGTCTAGAAGTGCTCTCAGTGAATTAATCTATCATCCTTCTCACTATGGATTCTTTTGTATATAATGTATATTTAATATGTACCTGTATTGAATTCTCTATTTATTATAGATGGTGGTAGCAACATTTTCCTTCTGAATGTCAGCTTGCCTTCATTTTACATGACAGGTTTTAAATGTACGTGCTGCTGTAATCTAAATTGTGAGCTGCTGTTTATTGTAAAACTTGAATTACTAAAGAGTATAGTGTGTGTGTGTGTGTGTGTGTGTGTGTGTGCTCTCAGTGTTGAAATGAAACTTAATGGCTGGGTAAATAGTTGGTCATGGAAAGTTTAGCTGCGAGCAACTCGCTCACCTTGTTCATTCATTTCATACATTTACCCTGGAGTAACGCCAGATGTGTAATACAAGCAGCTGCTGGACACAAGGTGGGGTAGAGCACCTCCCCTTCCAGCCTTCTTCTCAAAAAATGTGAGAGAGTGCCCTTTAGGGTGCATTTACTGTGAAGGGCACATAATGCGTTGCCACTATGTGTGAGGAAACAATATGAAGTGCTGTAATGGGTGCAGTGTAGACTCGCCTTCATGTACCTCAGATGCTTTTCCTACCGGCAGCAGAAGGATTATCAGGTGATGACTTTACATTTCTGGCTATTTGATTGTACAAATTAATGGAATAAGTCTAGAATTCAAGTTTAAGAGCAGCCAGAAACATCAGCTGAAAACACGCCCAACCTCGGCTATGCAGAGCTAACTTTGCTATTTACTAATCATACTCACCTGTTTTTAACCCTTGCTCAGTTTGTAACACAACCCCCACGCAGGATTATATCCTCGATTATAACAGCGTGAAGAGAAAATCCGCCCCACACATAATAGGTGCCGAGCTAAATGTTTCTGCCTGTCATGAAGATAGACTGGATGTCAAGCTCGTGAGCTAGAGTCGTGAACTCAGCTGTAATTACAAAACAGTGAAGTACTTGTATATAGGTGTTTTCTATTTGTAATTCCTTGTTTTGCTGGAACAAGTTGCACAGTCATGACATTTTACTAGCCCGTGATATTTTGCTGATTGTGATTAGTGGAGTGCTTTAGTTTATGCAGCTGGAATTTGACCTGTCTCTCTGTGCTCTGTAAGGACCTGAATGAGGTCTTGACGTGACACAAAGTACATTCTCTGTGACATGATACTACTTACAGAGCAGCAGTGGCTCAGGTTAGGGAACCGATCGGTCTTGTGTCTTGAAGATTGCCGGTTTGATCTCCCCTACTGACAAGACACGACTGAAGTGCACTTCAGCAAGGCAGCTAACCCCCAACTGATCCATGCTGCCTAGGGAGAAGGCTGCTTTGGGCAAGTGTGTTCCTCCATGTTGGTGTGTGTTCACTAGAGTGTGTGTGTGTTTTACTGAACGAACTGGTTAAATGTGGAGGTTAGATTCCTCTGTGTGTAAGCACAGTCGGTCAGTCACTTCACCTTCACTTTAGGTGAAAAATGAGACTTTCTTGATGTTTCTCCTATTTCTTATATGTCATGTTGTCTTTTTTCTCATCTGACATGTTTCAGGCACATGTGTGAGGTCATGTGTAGAAAGTCCATGGTCATAAGTGGAAATGGTGGCACTAATGGTGTAAGAGTGTAAATGCTGCAGAATTGCTGCTTTTACTGAATCAAATCGCATTATGAAACAAAGGCCAAATTTTTATTTTTATTTTTTTTTTCATTTTTTTTCTTATGTAGAGCTGAAAGCACGTCCGCTATTTTATTATGTTATATTGTACACATGTAAATCAGTTATTTGTGTTCTCTACTCCAGAGCGAAGACACAGAGCAGCAGATCATCAGGGAAACATTTCACCTGGTATCAAAGAGGGACGAGAATGTTTGCAATTTTCTCGAGGGTGGAATGTAAGCGTAATAAATAACATTTGTTTTTAAATGTATTCAGTTTATTATACAATAATTAATACTTTCAAAAGCTATTTAATTCATGAGTATTTTTTTATCCACTTAGGTTGATAGGTGGATCAGACAACAAGCTGATCTACAGACACTATGCCACGCTGTACTTCGTGTTCTGTGTAGACTCCTCAGAGAGTGAACTCGGCATTCTAGACCTAATCCAGGTACCATATTGTCACCTGTTTTTCTTCCTGACATTTATTTCAGTGTTATCATATGAAGTAAATTGCGCAATCTGTCTCCGAATAGGTGTTTGTGGAAACTCTGGACAAATGTTTTGAGAATGTCTGTGAGCTTGACCTCATTTTCCATGTCGACAAGGTAATGTATGATGATGTAAAATCGTTTCTTGTGGCCGAAAGTATGTGAACACCTGACTATTACAACCACATGTGATTGTTGAATATCCCATTCTGGATTTAGTCCTGCTCATTGCTTATTCCACTCATTTCCGCTGTGCGTGGCTGTGCGTATTTGTGCTCGTTCAGCCACAAAAGTGTAAGTGAGGTTAGGCACTGATGTTGAACAAGGAGGCCTGATGTGCAGTGGAATTGAGGTCAGGACTCTCCACTCAAATTCTTCCACTTCAAATTGGCAAACCATGTCTTGCTCACTTGCATGGGGTTTTGTCATGCTGGAATATGTTTGGGCCTCCTAGCACCAGTGAGGAGAAATTGTAATAATATGCCACACAAAAACATCCACTAATAGTGTGTTCCAGCTTTGTCATAAGAGCGTTTCGGAGAACCACACACGTGGTATGGTGATCCGTGGTGTCCACAAACATTTGGCCACTAGGCATTATGTTTTTGTGTGAAAATTAAAATGCAGCGTTAAAGTTTTCACAGCTGTAATTTTGCTTAATAATTCGCAGGTACACAACATCCTGTCTGAGATGGTGATGGGTGGCATGGTCCTAGAGACCAACATGAACGAGATCATAACACAAGTGGATTCCCAAAACAAAATTGAGAAGTCGGAGGTAAGAATTATGCAGCTATGCAACTCTACTCTAGGAATGTGCAGGCATGACTGTATGTGGACTGCATGTCCCAGAATGCCCTTTTGTGATGCCTGTCTGTGGCTCTATGGCCTGCTGTGCTGTGCTCCACACTAAAAGCTCAAACTGCGGACTGCAGTCCCTGCTCTAAAACAGAGATGTTTACAGTATCCATGGTGGGAATCAAATTCTGAGTTCACACAAACACCCACATGATTTACTGCTGCTTCTCAGTGTTTCAGCTAGACGGAACACGGCTCCAAAACGACCGTAACGTTCATGTAAATTAGATTTGCAGTTTTCACGAAGAGAAACAGTGGTTAGAAGGTTGTGGGGGACGATATCAGTAAAGACAACATGATTTGATGGTGAGTCAAAGACATTTTGGTTGCTTGAATGATTCAGCCTTCATTTCAGATTCTCCAGCAGGCAAAATCTTTGATTTTTCTTTGTTTTATTTCAACATTATACATAATTGCAGTCTGAATTCATTGTTTTATTTTATTTTAATTCCTTAAAAATGTTTAAACCATTATACAGTATAATTGGCACATGTTCATTCATTCATATAACATTTTTCTGATGAACCAGACTTTGTCTACATTTGTTCATAATTTATTTAAACATGGTAAGTTTTTTTTAATTGGGATGTTTAATTACACATCAATATTCAAAGTAAAATCTTAACCAAAATCAGAATTTGGCTCACATACAGTGTGCCAAAGCAATCTCAAGACAGCAGTTCAAAAAATCATGCAGATACACGTCCAGAGTTTAACATCACACATCAGAATGAGGAAAAACGTGATCTGTGCGATTTTTTTTTTTATTTATTATTTATTTATTCCTCCTTAAATTAGTCTTGATCCATTCCCACCCTCCAGTTAGAATTCCCTTATTAAAACTGTATTGTTGTTTTCAGCCAACATTACCCTCCCACTGTAAGACCCACCCACACAAATACATTACCCATTAGAAAATTCTGCTCCAAACTAAACCTTGCTGTTGGACACGGATGTATAAGCTAATAAAGTTGTTGATGCTTCTAGCTACGGTTAGTAGTGTAGCTCTTCTGTTAACTGCTTTACTCATGAAGCAGCCCAGATATTCACCTCAAAGCAGGTCAGATCTTCTATGGTGATTCAGTAAGGGCCTTAGTTAGTTCAGGATAGATTACAAAAAAAACACGAACATGTTAATGTTGCATGTAGTAGTGTTTATAAGAGTTGTTTGATAATGGTGATGATTATTATTTGTATTTTAGGCTTTTGGATGTTCAGTTTTGTTTCCACACACATGCATATGTAAAAAAATCAAACATGGCGGATTAATGATGATGTAACTTCCTGATTACATAACGACCACATTATTAGTGTGCACGTTAGTGTGCAACGGTTGTTTGAGAGGTCCTGAGTTTGCGTTGTCGAACTCTGCTTAACTATTTGTTAAACAGAACCAATTACTAACAATAAATAAAATGACTAAAGTAGATTTCAGTAATTGCATGGGTGAAATTATCTATTTGATTAACCACTGTGTTTTTTATTATTTACTAAAATCTCTGAATGAGTGATTAAGTGTGTAAATGTCTGAAACATTCTCAGCACCCTTGTGTCATAAACATCAAATCTTCTTGCTTGTTCTCCTTTTTGTCAACCTACCCTAGACCGCTTGCAGTGAAGTATCTGTCTCTTAACATGATTCAGAAATGAATTTGCAGGGTTGTATTTGGCAGTATTTGCTCCTTATAATGTTTAAAATATTTGTCAAATTCCATATCTTCTATTAGTTGATCAAAGTAAGACGCGCTGCTTGTAATACTGCAGTTTAGGTATGTAAGGCATGTGCCGGCATAACGTTTCTGATATAACTACTATAATTACTTAACATTTCTTCATAATATGGTTGTGGAGGAAAACTATATTTACTTTTATCTGCTGGAAGTAGTAGGCACTCCTGCACAAAGGACTTTAAATGTACATGGCAGCCATTTGAGACAATGAAAATTCACACAATAGCCACATTTTATAGACACCTGACCATCACACCTATATGTAAGCCTTTTCAAACTGTTGCCACCAAGTTGGAAGCACACAGCGGTCTACAGTGCCTTGTTTGATGTAGTGTTACTATATCCTTTCATTAGAGGAAAAGCATTCAAAAAGCATTCTATCCCAGCTTGTTAGGAAGTTTGGATCGGAGCGTAGGTACAATGATACAGCGACCCCAGAGCCGAGAGGGTTAACAGTGGCATCTTGGTGGTATTGGTCTTGAACCCCCAACCTTCTGATCAGTAAACCAGAGCCTTAACTGTTGACCGTTCACCGCTTTGCCAAAATTGGTATGAAAGAACTTTTTTGGCCAACACAACCCCCTTTTCCTGACCTCAACCCCCCTGGCTACCTTTATGATGAACTGTAACAGTGTGTTCAGTGCTTCACTTTGCTAATGCTTTTGTGGCTGAATCCCCATAGCACCACAGCCAAAGCTTTCCCAGAAGAGTGGAAGTTATTATAACAGCAAAGGAAGACTAATTCTCGGATCAGACATATAAATGATGATAAAATAACAACAATACCTGCAAATGAAACATGAATATTTCCTATAGTAATTAATAAGTATGATTAATAAGTAAGTTAATAGTATGAGGCTTCTAGAGGTAGTGCTGCAGCAAATAAGTATCTTATTTGTACTTTGTTTGCCTTTGTAAACACAGACTAAATCAACTCGAGCTAATAAATGAAAGCAGTGGCAGAATCTTTCTTTCTCCATCAGCTCATTAAGATTTGTGCTAGCTGTTTACACAGTGACTAACAAAAGAAAACACTGACCTCAGATTTTATACATAAAACATGATGTTAAAGTGCGCTGTGAATGGTTGTCACTTCAGAGTCCTCAGTGGATGTGGAGAAAGAAGCTCATAATTACTCATTTCTCAGGAGTGTTTAAACACTGTTACAATACTGCTGCCTCCTGAAGAAAACACAGGGGCAACACAATGTCCGTAAGAACCGTATTCTGCATTTTGAATATTGTTTTATTATCGGCACATGCCTAATAACAAATTAAATAGCATGTTGGTTAATTTCTGCGGTCTAAGATGGGTTATACTCACTCTTTCAGCTCTACAAACTGTGATTACTTATCTGCTTTAACTACCATTCCTCATTCCTCTTTCCTGACTTTCTCTAGTTCTTTCCATTCTCTTCTTGCAGACGTTTATCTTTCAGTCCCCCAGGCAGGACAGGTAGACCCAGGTACTGCTCTGAATTCCCAACCAAGTAATTTTACACAATTTTACACATCCTGAGGACGAATATTAGACTTTTAAGTAGTATGTGGTTTACCTTTAAGTATTCCTGAAAGTTTTGTTTAAAATGTCTAACCTTTCTGGTTTAAAGTTAAACTGAATAACAAAGCAAAACCAACCAGAGATAAATCTCTGTGTTTAAACGTAATGAATTACAATTCTGTGTACTTGAACACATGCTATAACTGGTGATTTTTGTTCAGTAACAAGAAATCAACCATTTTAATGGTGCTAAAGGACAGAAACCACTGTTTCCTGGCTTATATTTCAAAACAAAGTTCGTTCTCAGGATAACATGGTAGAATGCAGCAGATTTTTTTTTTACTTTTATGTGGAACTCGTTAATATTGTGTTCACCTCAAACTTCAGAGTAGATATTACCATGGCTTAATTTGAATCACAGGCAAATATGCATTGGACAAAATTTTTATTTTTTTATTTTTATTTATTTATTTATTTTTTTTATGTAGTTGGTAAGTACTGTGTACATCATTTACTTGTTACTTGTAAGTCCTTCTCAGATTAAGGTTAAGGTTGTTTATGCAAAACTGGTAATGACTGACTGACTCAAACGCATAGTTTTTCATATAACATTCATTATCATATACTATGTTTATAATATTGCAAACCTTGACAGCAGGTTGATGACCAGCAAGGCATTATTACACTTAAATCTTATTTTAACTCAGTTTAGTGATGGGCTGTTTTTGAATGTGAATGAATTTCTTCTATTAGTTCATAACAAAATGAAGTAAATCGGGTATAATTAAATATATTTTTTACAATTTTAAATATGTCCTGTAACCAGCAATATACCTTATTGTGCTTATATGCATGCCTGCTGAGATCTTCCACCAAGTCACAATGCTGCAGTAAACAGTGCTGGCCTGTAGCATTGGTTCCTTTTCTTCAGTTGTGTGTTTGCAGCTATAGTTAAATGCAGCTTCAGTATCACACGTTTTAGAATAACAAATTAAGCATGGAAAAAACAACTGGGTGTCTATCCATTTGTCACACAAAATGTTCTGCCAGCCTTGTGCTTGCCTTAGGTTCCTAAGAGGCATTCATCTTATTGGCCAGGCTCTGATCAGTGCCCCCTCCAAGCACTAACATGGTCCCATAGAGCACCCCAGTGAAGGGAGGGGCTTGTGACAGGATGCTTTACAGCTGAAAAACTCGCATGTTGGGTAGTGAGTACATCAGCACTGTTAATATTATTAGGCTTGGGCTCCAGACCCAAGGGTTCTCTGCAAAGTGTCATGGTTCAGTGAAAGGACTGTCATTTCTGTCCAACTTTAAGTTTGAGAACTGGCTTCTAAAAGCATTTCCCTTCTGTGAAGTTGTCTGGTGTTATCCTGAATGTGAAAGAACATGCTGGTTGCCATGTGCTCCCTGTGGGTCCACATCAGGGACTGGTTAATTCGCAACTGTCTATCAAACTCTGGCACAGAGTGGTGCTCGGCCTCGCGATGAACTCCAGAGAAGAGCTCCATAGCCAAGGACCCCATATGCTACAAAAAAAAGAGGTGCGGTGGTCTCAGAGAGACAGGCACAGGCTGTAGCTTGTAGAAGAGATATAAACTTGCTGGAGGCTTTTATGGTGAAAAGGGAGCTGTTTGCCAGGCATGCAGATTGAGGTATCCAATTCCTCATGATATTGTGGCCCAGACCTCTGGTGGTTAGGAAGGGGGAACATAGAGCACTAGTTATTCTTGTAAGTATACTTCTGTAAACCTTGGATAATCAACATGGTCCCTTGTCATTTGGTGACTGGCACCAAGCTGAAGGTTCTACATGACCCTTCTGCAGTGACCCTTTCTGCATCATATGTAGATTTTGACACTTCCAAAATAAGCACATTGTGTCCTGCCTTTATTCTCTCGAGTTCGGAGTCTTTCTAGGGATATTCCTGTAGACATTTAATTTTTTTTTGACATTTGCCATTTCCTCTGTTTGTTTGATTTCTTCCATATGGGTCGGTTTAAACTATAGCCACACTATTATTAATTATAGGACAGTTTGGATTCATGTACAGTCTAAAATACATTTTTCCAACTATGGACTTTGGGTATTCGGTTTCACTGGTCATCCCATAGTGATGCTTTAATAAATGTGTTCTTGTGCTGCAGCAACTGAGAATGTGGTCTCCTACCAACAATATAATTACTTTTATACACAGTCTGGCCAAAATTTGGTCACTAAAATATTCTTGGACCGGATTTAGCTAATAATTTTTACGGATGCACAGATAATTTTACAGCATGCATCGACTGTGGCATTGTTTCAACAGCCAGATATCTTGTTGCTTTATGGGAGAATCAGACCAGTCTATAAAGTCTTCTCCAGCATATCTCAAAGCTAAAGTGGATTCTAGGGTAGGACTCTGTGGTGGCCAATTCATGTGTGTAATGGATTCCTCATGCTCCCTGAACCATTTCACCGTTTAAGCCTGATGAATCTTGTGATTGTTGTCCTGGGATATGCCATCAGGGATAAAAAAAATCCATTGATGGCTTCAGATGACTTCATTCTACTGCCACATAACATTGCTGTTCATAACGCTGCCTCTGGAGACTGACTCCAAATCCAGACTCCAACTTTTTTTTTAATTTAGTTTGGCTATGTAATATGTATACAAGTAATAAACTGTGAATGTATGGATGTGGGTTACTGTAGATTCTTAATATTGTAGCCTGTACAATATATCTAAGTGGTGAACCAGAAAATATTAATTTTATAGTATGATCCAAATTATATGGTTAATAAAATTTTATGCCCATCACTAGTTTAGTTTCAGATAGTTACATGATTCAAAGTGCATGATTATTTAATATCTGTTGTAGTCAGTCAGTTCTTACCAGAGTTTTGTGTCTGTATGTCTGTTAGATATCGTAATTTCATTTTAAAATGAGTTTCAGTTTTGTCTGTGTGTCTGTTTGTATGGGTTTCAACAACAGTCTTTGGACAAATATTCAAGTATTTCACTTCTTTACTGACTTTAGTCTATAACATGCTACTGATGTGTCTATACAGATATTAATAACACTAAACAACAGGTTGTCTGTATAGAACGTAACTAGCAGCGAGTGGAATTTCACACTAATATGCTGGCTGTCAGTGAAAGAGTGTGAAATCTTCATGAGTCCACAGTCCTACAGTCCTCCCAGTTTTCACTTGTATTGTGAGAGTAGGAAGAGGAATAGGAATCTTTGAGAATTTAAAAACTTTTGCATTCCCTTGAAAAGTTTCACAGTATTGTATTCGCATAGACATTTTAAAGGATTCATAAAATAAAAGTAGAGCGTGGTTTATGTGCCATGTATCTTTTGGCCAGTCTACTTTCATGTCTGAATAAATCTAATAATAAAAAATGAGTGGTCAAAATCCAGGAGAAACAAACTAAATGTAAAAATAATAATGAAATAGGTATTTGTATTTTTATTACAGCTTTAAAAAGAGCCATGTGTTTCTTTTGCTTTTAAATGTGTGTATATGTTTCACACAAAGTCCACTGATCTGTAATGTCTGGCTTTGTCTGATAAGGCTGCAAATCATCAGGATTTATTTATTTATTTATTACATGGTAAGTGCATCTCCAAAGAGGAAGCTAATCTGCTGGTCGGCACTGGAAGACATTTATTGTTATCAATTAAATAGGAGTGAATTGTAGTGAATATAAAATCGAAATGAATGATCTACATATACTGATGTACCAATATACTAGTCATTACTAAAAAGGAGTTAAACTGTAAGCACAGAGGATCTAAGCAGGAGTTTATACGCCTCAGAATAACACGAGTCAATGTAGTGTGATTGGTGAATTGAAAAGCCAAACATTTTGACTTGTTAATGTTAATTAGAAACAGGGTCAAGAGCACTGAATTGGTTTAAAATGATAATGGACCATGATTGTGGAGTAGTTATAAAAGAAATGTTGACAATTTACCAGCTTGGCTCACTTTCTTAAGATGCAATTTCAGTTCTTTTATCCTCTGTGGATGTTTAAGATTAGACGTATATTTTTTCTGCTTTAACCAATTTCCTCACTCTCTTTTTCCCTTTTCTCTCGTGCCTCTCTGCTCAGACTAGTTTTAAATAATTCTCACTGTAGTCCATGCTCTTTTCCTTCATGAACACTCAGATCTTTTGACCACATGTTCAGTCTCTATAGTTACGGCATACTCTGCCCCGCTCTTAGTCACACTCGGAAATCGACTCGTGACATGCATGTGCATATTGAGCTGTGAGAACAAGAATGCCAGTCTGCATCCATCAGTAACGTGCTTTGCATTTCATGTGATGTCTACCGTGTCTGTGAAATGTGATCGGTGTGTCTGTGCTGCCCGTTCTTGTGCGAATAATATTTTCATGCCACGGTTCAAACGCCACTGTTACTGTGTGTTGGTGCGTGTGTTCACAGGCTGGCATTGCAGGGGCTCCTGCACGTGCCGTTTCAGCAGTAAAGAACATGAACCTGCCAGAAATGCCCAAGAACATCAACATAGGAGACATCAGCATCAAAGTGCCAAACTTGCCATCTTTCAAATAGCAGCAGTGGATGGGATGGGCAGACGTATACGCTTAATGTTTACCAAACACAAAGTGAATATCTTGTTCAGAAGGTACTGTGTGATTTCCTGTCGTGTTGCTTCTGGTCTTGGAATGCCATGTATGTGTCTTTTTTTACTCTATGGAAATGAAGTATTTATTTATTACATTCCACCTTGGCCTTTTGAAAGGTTTGGTCCTACAGTTTGGCTGCTACAGTGTTTGAAGATCATCGTCTTTTATAATGCAGCAGATTTAGAAATGTACTCAGTTATGGAAACATCCGAGTGATGCTGTATATGCTTTAATTGTATTACTGGTATTATACTGTATGTAATCAGAGTATTTTCTATATAATTTATCTTTTCTTACTCAAGCAATGCTTTTATCTTAATCAGTGCATGTGAGTGTTTCTTTTTTTTTTTCGAAAACAAATTAAAAAATGCATCGTTTTATCTCTATGTTGTCTTTTTTTATCCTGTGTGTATGTACTATAGCAATTTATAATGTAGGTCATAATAGAATCAGCTCATTTCAGTTGTTTTTTTTACTGAAGTCAAAACTGTGCATATGACACAAAAATGGTACAGACAAATCTATGCAAAAAACAGCAACTCCACTCATGTACGTCATTTGTGCGTCAGTGGATATACAAAGTAATAGACGTCTATGGAAGCTCTATAACAGTATGGGGTTTGTTTAGCTGGCATTTCATAGGACCCCTGGTACATCTACAAACTTCTCTGACAGGAGAATACTGTGTGCCTCCTTTCTGAAGACTTTCATGTGGGTCCTTCTGCAGGAAGTATGAGGTTCATTGCCTACACAATATTTCTGCAAGATCGTGGAGTTGTACTTCTGCACTCTTACACGCCTATCAAGTATTAGACTGGTGCACCAGTTTTTCTGTCACTTCAGTGTACATACACAATATACAATAGGGCTGGGTAATATTTGATATAATACTAATATTGTGATAGCTTATCACAGTAAACTGAGATATCGTTGGTATGGTGTTGATGTGATGTATCTTTTTATTTATGTTTTTTTTTCTAATTACAAATAATAAGACACTTTACTACAACACAACCATGGACACAACAGAAAACATCACATGAGCAGGACAAGTTTACTTTCATCTGTGCGCTCTGGTTCCTAGTGTGTGTATGTGTTTCACTGCATGGATGGGTTAAATGCTGAGGTCAAATTTCTCTGTGTCCACAGTGGGCAGTGTGTGGCTCTTCATATTTAGATGGATATTGTAGCATTTTTTAGTAATTGCCTGGTCCAGACTAGGATACGAAGCAATCTAAATTCATTTTTAAAAATTGTGAACATGAACAGACAAACAAACCAGATCTATGTTGGAACTGTCAAGGCCGGAATTTAGACAGTGCTTGCATTTCTACCAGGGCTGTATGATGTAGAGAAGAAATGCAACATGATTGATTTGTAGGCTGTTGCTATGTAATACTTCATGTGATAATTCAAAAAGAATTTCTGTGGTTGTAAATTGCAAACACAATCTTCCACTGTCACAGGTTTGGATCAGAGCACAGTAATAAGCCAGTGTGGTCCTGAATTCATGTGTTAAAGTGGAAGTGAAACTGAATTACTCTTTTAGCCACTGTGCAGTAGAACTGACCTCTGCATTTAACCCATCCATGCAGTGAAACTTTAAATAAGAGCGTCTGCTAAATGCTGTAAATGTAATTAAAACACGCGTACGCACTAATGAACACTAGGGGGCAGTGAGCAGACAAGTTGAGGGTTATGTGCCTTGCTCAAGGGCACTTCATTCAAGCGTGGTTGGGTGCAGGGATCAAACCTGGGACCTGCTGCTCCCAAGCCTGGTTCCTCAACCACAAGCCTATAACTGCCCCTAAGAGTAGGCAGGGTAGATTTCTAATGGGAAAATATGCATGGTCCGGAATTCTGCTACAGGATTGGCATTAGGTGCAAGAAATTTGCAGTAAACATGCAGCATTAGTAAACCTACCCTGTAATGCACATGCACATGAGAGGAAATTTAGCCAGATAACATCTAGAATGCTAAACCCCACACACTAAAATACTTGGTGATGCAGAAAGGCTTTTCTGTGTTAGGGTTACTTCAGCATGCTGCTTGTTCAGGTCATAGATTGTGAGATTACATGCTGTCTGTGGCAATCTGTGTGTCTTAAAGACAGTTCAAAGACAGTTCAATTCAGTTCAATTTTATTTGTATAACGCTTTTAAACAATGGAGATTGTCCCAAAGCAGCTTTACAGAAATAATGCAAAGGGTTATACATTTACAGAATTTTTAGAAGTTGATGAGCAAGCCAGATATACAGTTAAAGTGCCACACAGTTAAAGTTTCCCCAGTGTCTTTCAGTATTTAAGGCATTACAATGGTTGAGCTCAAGTTTTGTTTACTTTTTTTTTTTTTTAAAAAGGTCATACCCACTGGGGTTTTGTATCCAACTATAGATGCATATATCAATATGTTGATTGTTATTCAAATACTGGTATTGTGTTTCAGACATAAAGTCATGCAGAACTTCCTTCCTGTTTTTGTCAGATGGTTCAAAATATTTTACTGCACTTCTTGATAAGACTAAATAGGAGACTACTTTACTCTGTCATATACTCAGAAACTTTTACTGTTGCACCACTGAGAGTGTCCTGATCAACTGTGTGATAGTGTGGCATGGCAGCCGCACTGTGGCTGACAGGAAGGCCTTACAAATGGTGCTCAAGACAGTAGGGCCGGGTGGTATATTGATATAAAAGTTTTTAAATTGTGCCAAGTTAAAAATGTGCAGAGCCTCATTCTGTTCTCTTACTATGAGTCTGTGGCTCTGCTCACAGCCTGCGTTCTCTTTTTCTCTCTCACACACACTGGAGGTGAGTAACATAGAGTTTTCAACTTGCATTTTCAACTTGCACTGTGTATCCTGTGACTCACAGATGTTGTCAGCTGGTATCATTGTCGGTATAAACAATGCTGTCTACAATCTGCAGGTTAATATTTATTAATGACTATACTGAGTGGCTAACTTAGAGTTATAAATGTTCTTCACAAATCCAGCGTGACAGTGTTAGGACCACGTCATTCACATTTTACAGCTCTGTCAATATATTAAATTATTCAGTCTTCTGATATTCTGGTTAAATGAAAAGTTTTAACAACGTTAATACTCCTCTTGTGTGTGTATATATATATATATATGGGGACTATTTGGAATGGTATAGAACTTTAGATTATCCCACAGAGTGTGACAGTTTGCAAAGGGTATGAATAATTTTGGACATGATACTTTTTGTTCTAATGTAAACACAAGCTGAGAAATATTTTTGTGCATTTTGTACATCGTCTTATTATCTTTTTGTATTATCTAGATGCCTGTGTCATTTCTGGTCACAAAAAAAAAAATGCTGGTTGAATAAAAGTAACTTTAAGTCTTTAATTTAATTTAACTTTAATTAAAAACTTTACATTTATAATGATTTCATCCACTCAAATCTATATGTTCAGAAATTAAATGTAAAAATGTATTTAACTGTTTAACTGTGTATGTATATATATATATCACATGATATCACATATATATATATATAATATTTAGTGTAAATAAATAAATATGTAAATACATTTTATATATATATATATATATTTTTAGTCCCATAAATATCCTATCTATCTTGCACTATTGTCATGTGACTGCGCGTCACGTGACCTCTTAACAGGAAGCAACTCGAACCACTACAGGTCGAATTCCAAATGCCTTCTTCATTTCTACACAAGTGCACTACATAGGGTATAAAATAACGGTTCTTTATGTAGTGCACTATAAAGCTTAAAGACAGATGTATTTAGGATGTGACCTGTGTTATCTAGTTATATTACAGACTGGTTGTTAATATAAATGTTACTGAAACAGTAGCAAGCATGGCTTTAATTGTGAAAGAAACACAGAGGTGAGTGAGATTTAGATATTTAAATAGCTAAATACTCTTATTGTGTAGTTGTGCTGTTGTTAGCTGATAGTTAGCCTGTGCTAGTTAGCTGTAGAGGTCTAGCTAAGGGAATGATGCAGTGGAATAACAGGGTTAAAGTCAGGTGTTGGTTATAGAAAAAGCAATATAAGAATCAATGTAATAATGTTAGTTATAAACATTTCACTGTGTGTGTGTGTGTGTGTGTGTGTGTGTGTGTGTGTGTAAGAATGTATTTGTTGTTGATTTAACTCAGTTATTTACCCCTGATTTCTCTCCACAGTATTAAAGAGGCAGTAACACTTATCAACTCTATAGAGGTCAATAAACTGTCCAGACTTCTGTCTCGAATCCTTCACAAACTTCATCTAAAGGTATGATTTGTGTATTAGATTTAAAAATAAAATCCACCCTGAGACACATTACATATAATATTAAAATAGGTTATCTGTTATATGTTTAGTGATTGTGGGACTTACATGTTGGTTAGTGCTGTATTTTCTCTGTTTCCATGAGAAGTTAACATAAAGTAACACACACAGGAGGGGAGTAGTGCTGCCCCTGTGCTGCCCGTTTACTGCCCCTGTGCTGCCCGTTTACTGCCCCTGTGCTTCCCGTTTACTGCCCCTGTGCTGCCCGTTCTCTGCCCCGGTGCTGCCCGTTCTCTGCCCCTGTGCTGCCCGTTCTCTGCCCCTGTGCTGCCCGTTTCCTGCCCCTGTGCTGCCCGTTTCCTGCCCCTGTCCTGCCCGTGTGCTGCCCGTTTCCTGCTCCTGTGCTGCCCGTGTCCTGCCCCACCACTCCTGAAGTAAAGTGAAAGTGAGTTACTCTTCTCACCACTGGGCAGTCAAATTTACCTCCGCATTGAACCTGTCTGTGCAGTAAAACGCACACGTACACACTAGTGAACACTAGGGGGCAGTAAGCACACATGCCCAGAGTGGTGGGCAATCCCTTTATTCGCAGCACCCGGAGATTAGTCAGGGGTCAGGTGCCTTGCTGTAGGGAATGCAGTCGAGTCATGGCGGTTGCGAGGCTTGATCCAGAAGCCTACGGCCTTAACATGTAACTGCATGGTCTGTTATTAGTGTGTTGTTATTCTTATACCACAGCAATTTGCCACAAATTTTAAAAGTTTGTAACTGTTGTGGACTGTCGCAGATACAAGTTCAATCCTTTCCTCAGTTGTATTATTATTGTGCTGTTCATGACCAGTCATACAAGCCTGAAATGTTGTACACTGTTTATTATGAATAGTGACATTATTTCCAGAAAGTATGAAGCAAAGCTAAGATGATCTGGAAGACCTCCAATGATTTCACAAAGATTGACTTTTACTTTATTAAACAATTTTCTTTTTTATTTTTTTTAAAAGGATTAATCTTAGATTATGTGGAGCATCAGATATACTCTGTTTCTACAGAAATGGCAATGTATTGCATCAACCATTTTAATTTGAATTCTGGCCAATCATCAGTCTCAAACATAAGGAATAACAGTTGGAGTGCAGTGTCCAGGTTTAGCACCGACTAATCACCAAATGGGAGTAAAACTGTATGTAGGCGAATAAATTACATGAGGTCATTCGGCATTAGCAGGTTGCTGCAATACATCTACTTCACTATAAACCTTCACCACTACAGTACATAAGTTGTATAAAAACATTTTGCATTTCTGGGTAATTCTATAGCTCAACACATTTTTTTGCAGCAGGGATACAGTGTCAAGCTCAACCTAGTTGTACATGCTAACCTCTGAGAGCCTGCAGGTATGTGGCAGCATGCTGCCAGAATAGGGCTCTGTCCGAAACTCAATACCTGTATACTAAGAGTACATACTCAATTTAGTCCAGTGCACACTGCTCGACTGGTAAAGCAGGATGCTTTTTTAGTGTTCTATTATCTTAGCCGTTGTATGGTTGCCATCTTAACAAAGTCACATGATGCAAGTTACTTTGATGATCATTTTAAAAACAGATAAAATGTGTTTGTTGTTCTCCATAACACTACTCATAAGATTACTTTGGTTTGTACATAATCACAATAATGATAATGTTAGTGTTTATTTTTCTAGATGTAAATAGCCAACTTTCAGCTTGCTGACATTTTCATCAGCTTTAAACACCTTCACATCTCCAGCTGAATTATGGAATAGGACCTTTGGACACTACCCATTTATGTTTACTGTTTTGTTCAGTATGGAAGTACGAGATTTTGGGTCAGTCTGGATGTAACAACAATTAACATTTTTAAAATAAAAGTCGAGCCTTATTTTAAAAGCATCTGAAACTTTTATTTCTATAGTTCTCTTTAAAAAGGTAATTTGATTAAATATTGGTAATTACATTGTTTTTAATAACATTATGTTTAAGTAGTTCTGTTGCCTGGTGAAAAATATTTTGGTGAATGTGAATTTCAATGTTTTTAGTTAACATTTTTAATTTATGTTGGACCCTGGTCAGGTTTCAATGTTGGCTCTGAAGCTCAATGAAACAAAAGTTTATTTTCTCACTCACCATTCTCCAGTGATGGGCAACATCACGTTAGTGTTGATGTGAATTCAGGAAGTAAGACTTAGTTCAGCTTGGTTCATTTGCAAAGGATTTTTCTTGTAACTTTTCTATAAAATAACAAGCATAACGAAAACGTGTAAGATTCTTGGCTTAGTGCTGAACTCTAACTGGTGTTTAATGACTGAATGTCTGCTTTCCATGTCAGGGCGAGCGCTCCTTCACTGAAGATGAAGAGCAGAAACTACAGACTGCTTTGGGTTTAGAAAAACAAGCCCTTCACCTGGTACTGGAGACGTCGTCGTTCTTATTAGAACAGGTTAGTGGTCTGAGATGAAACTGTATTTAGAGAGGCTTCAATTTAATTAACTTCTGGGACTAATATAGATCTGAAACCCTGAATCAGGATTTGATCAGATTTGACATTAAGTATGTTGCACTGATGTATTTAATGCCATTGTATATTATACATTGTCTAGTGTATTTACTGTATATTGTCTGTATTTATTGTAAATCGTCTCACGTCATTGCTCATGCTACTGCACATGTGCACTTTACATTGTATTGTGTAGTTTATTGTTCTATGTAGCACCTTGGTCCTGGAGGATCGTAGTTTCATTTCACTATGTACTGTACAACATTGTATATGGTTGAAATGAAAGTAACAACTACTTTACTTGGCATGAATATATTCACAGAAGCTCACATAGAAATCACTTGCTAAGTATGAGGATGGCCATATCAAATATGCATCAGTTTTGGGCTGTAAATAAAGCTTGTCTTTTGTTATTGTTCCATAATATGTAAAAAGTGAGATCAGTGTATCCTATTGTAAATATATCCATATGTAACTATATATCGGCCACTTTTGCTTGTCCAATCATTTTCTTGCTTTTGACCTGTAAATTAATTATAATTATTTTACAGATCAGTTTGAAATCACCTTTAACATTATTGAGTTTAAAAACATTTAAAACAATTGTAGATTAAAATATTAACCAGACACCAAAGTATTTTTCAGTTAACTGAAATAAAAACATATATCTAGCACATCTCAATGTTCTTGCCTTCCCAGATTTCTTCATCACCTTGTCCATGTTTTTAATTTTTATTGTTCCATCTCTTATCTTGTATTAATAAGAATTTTTAAATAAAAAATCTTCGAGAAGTGATTCTGGATTTTTCAACAGTAACTGATCGTAATTTAGCATGTTACCCTTAACCTGCTTCTGCTCTATATAACCTTTAATTGTACATTGTCTTCTGTGTGTAGGCTGTGCATCACAATATTAAACCAGCATCTCTGAAGCAGCAGCTTGAAAACATCCACCTTGCCCCAGACAAAGCTGAGGCATTTAGTCACACTTGGGCTACAGCTGGCCCAGATGTTGTAGAGAAGATTAGACAGACAATATTTGCCCCCAAGAAGGTGAGTTCTTTGTATTTTTTTTTATAGATTATTGTAGTGATTAATGAAATGTTGTGTGGAAATATGTACTTATGGTTATTGTAGAAGGAGCAATCATATAGCATAGTAGGTAGACAGATAGATTTGACTTTATTGTTATTGTTCAGTACAAGGGGAAAAAATGCAGTGTGCATCTACCAGAGGTGCAAATAGTAGCATTGTGTCTAATAAGTATAAGGAATCTAAATACTATATAAGGAATAAAAAGGGGAATATATATACACATATCTATGGACATAAACATGGTAAATATAGATAGTCCAGTGTGTGCAATGTGGGCACTAGTTGTACTAATATAAAGTGGAGTTTAGTGTAGTGTAGTGGATTGTAATTTAGTGAGTAGTGAGGAGTTCAGCAGGGTGATGGATAATGGGAAAGGAGCCGGTCCTGAGGCGAGTGGTTCTGGTGCGAATACTCCTGTATCTCCACTCAGATGGCAGGAGGTTATATAGTGTGTCATAGGTGAAAGAAGTCCATGATAATGAAGATATGCACACGGAGCGCTGATGGTAGTTAGTTGATACTCTGAGGAGACTTGACTACCTTTTATAAGGCCTTTGTGTCAGGCACAGTGAAGCTTCCATACCATGCTGTCAGACAAGTCTGTACACTATAAAGGTTTGTGAGTATATGTAGGAGGATCTGGTCTCTGTTCAGTCTTCTCAAGAAGTAAAGGTGCAATGTTCAAGAGGCGTTGATGGTCCAAGAAAAATCCTCAGAAATGTTAACTGTTTTGCATTATAATTACATTGACTTCAGTATGTATTTGTGATGCAGTTTAAATCACAGACATACAATATTCTGCTTTTCCCTTGTGATACAATAGGAGATATTATCTTTCAGAACAGGAGGAAACTTGTACTTGTCTTTATATTCACATAAAAGATGACCTGGCACAGTTAGCAGTGAAAATCTGATGTATTTTTGACTTGATTTACATGATGTAAGAACGACAAATGGTGTAAAGTAACACATTCAGAAAGCTTTTCTATCCGTGTGAGAAGCTGTGTAGGAGTGATAGTTTTTTTTTCTTCCCATTTTTACACAATGCCCAAAAAAAAAACCTGCTCGAGATGCTTATGAATAGCAGGTCAAAACGGTTTGGATTTATTTCTGTCACTACCAAAATGTGGTCAGATAAAATAGCACAGTTTCCTTGTGTTTCTTCAGGTTCTTTACAGCCGTATTGTTTTTATCTGAAAAGTGCCATGTTACTTATTATAGCAGAACTCTTGCTGATTTCTCCATCCTGATTGGTTAGAAGGTGTTGATTAGTTTTCAGTAAAAGCAGCTCTCTTTGTAGTGTCAGCCGTAAAAGCAAATCTCAGGTTTATATTAACAAGATTGTCGAAGGTTGTCAAGGATTGAGTGGAGAAACTTAGGTGGCCTGTACAGAGCCCTGACCTCAACCCAATACACAGCACTTTTATGATGAACTGAAATGCCAGCTGAGCCCCAGACCTCCTCGCCTGACTTCACTAATGCTCTTGTGCCTGAATGAGCAAGTCCCCGCAGCCACGCTCCTAAATCTAGTGGAAATCCTTCCCAGAAGCGTGGAGGATATTGTAGCGATGAAAGGGGAGTAAGTCTGGAACGGGGATGTTCGATAAGTACATGGGTGTGATTGTCAGGTGTCCACAAACTTTAGTTACAGTTTGTGTATGTTGTGTAATACTAATAATAATAATAATAATAATAATACTAATAATAAAAATAATGGATAGATTATAAGCTGATTAGGTTATTTAATAAAGAAAACGGTCTGTAAGGAGGTCTCTAAGGAGTCTTAGTAAAGGTCGAGGCTTTGTGCTTTTTGGGTTTATGGGAACATGATAAGCGGTGAGTGTTTTTTTTTTTTTCCTTGCTGTATTATTTTCATCTGAGAGAAAAGAGGAGCCTGGCTGAGGGAATGACTGTAGTTGCTGTAACATAAACGAGAACTAACCTGTCTTGCCCAATTTACAATTTACGCAAGCTGAGAAAACAGACATGTCATTCTCTAAGCTGCTTATCCTATTACTGGGTGGATAGGGTGGGGGGCACTATCCTAGTGCTTGTTTGGTGAAGGGAAGAGACATGTTGCCAGTCTGTTACAGGTCGAACACACAGACAGACACACGTTAAAACAAACACTCATAAATAGGGGTAGTTTAATTCCCCTGACTATATCACTATATCACCAAACAGACACATGGAAAACAAGAAAACGTCACACAGACATGACTCGGAATTCAAACCCAGACCCTTCTTACTATGAGACGACAGCACTACATAGCCGTCATTCATTGATTAATACACCGAAGTGTCCGAGAAACGGGTACAGATTGGTGGTGGCTCCATAATGGTATAGGGTCTCTTTATGTAGCATTCCATGGGACCCCTGGTACATCTACGCTATGTGTGTCTCCTTTCTGACAAGTTTTACCTGTTTGTGTCCTGCATTCATTCTGATGGGTTTGGCCTCTTCTAACAGGACAATGCACCAACACACCCGTCCAGATGCCAAATTATAGTTCGAGGAACAGGGGTTTTGCCTTTTCCCAGAGGTTTACCATGGGGTTTTGTCACCAGATCTCAACATTGCTGTGGAACACAGAATTGTCGACCGTCCATGCTCCATTGGGGGACCTACCAAGTATTAGCCTGGTGTACCAATTTTTGTACAATTCAGTGTAAATTAGAGAATAAAACAATTCAGAGTAACTCCACTTTGCCTCAACTTGCATTACACCACTCTTTTACCACACCAGTCTTTTATTAATGTTTTTATAACCTGACAAGTCGTGAGTTTTATCTCATCATCCAAGATATGATTAAAAAAAAACCTCTGTGTTTAGGACTTGCGCAGAGTGCGTGTCATACATGACTTTTGTACTCCTCCAAAGAAACATATGAGCAGTTTTCTGCTTTTTTATAACCTTGGCAAGATCGTAGCTTCTGCCTGTCTTTTGGCTGCTGTTTTGAATGTTTAAATCCACTTTGGATATATGCCCAGGAAGACCGTTTAGCATAATGGAGTTTATAAGCAATATAATTAAAATAATATATAGATAGACATGTGGGAGGTTAAGTGCCTCATGATGGAGTCTGTGTAGATGGAGCATTTCCACAGAGAATGTAATGCATGAGTTTTTAGTATGTATGACGTCTGTTTCCTACACTACTGCAATGAAATATAAGCAGAGGAAAGTTAACACCTATCGCATTATTCACAAACACATACTCTGTATGCCCCTTCCTTTAGTGCACCGCAGTCTGACCTTTAGTATGTTTTAAATGTTTAATCAGGGCTGTATGGATTAATAATAATTGTTGACTTCCAGATTGAATATTAATGCTGGGGTGTGAAATATGCAGGCGTTCTTATGAAATATCAATGCACGACCCAGAATTTTAGAGTCAGATGCATTGGCCGCAGTTGTTCATTATAGCTGACTCGATTGTAGTGAGTTCAGATTCTAGGACTGTCTCAAAACCAGTTCATCTCTGTGCTTGGGGCAGGTTCTGTCTCATTTATAAAAAAATCTTTGAGTAAAAGGAAATGATGATGTGTGCAGTAAGAGGTCTTTTTTTTCTCTTGTTAGTTGGAGCATATAGGCTGGCAGCTGAACCTTCAAATGGGCCAGTCATCACAGGCTAAGCAGAAAGAGCCACACGCCGTGCTGGACCTGGGAGTCAGAGGCGAGGAGGAGTCAGAGGTAAAGACTTTATAAAGCTTATCCATGCATGGAGATGATGTTCGCTTCACCGGGGTCTCTTGGGGTAGCGCCCGGCTTTGAAAACGGATGCAAATGTGGGTTGACTCTGTCTTACCGAAAAACAGCTCATTAAAAGAACCGGCTGTTTCTGTAGATATTATTTTACCCTGCAGGGGTTCCTCTTTTTAAAATCCACACCAATCAGAATTGCCAAAAAGCAAGCTCAATCCGAGCCCACAGAGTAACAAAACATCTGGATAAACACACAAACTTCTGTTTTGCCCAAAGCAGCGACAGACCTTCTAAAGTTTCAATAGATTTGAAGCTATTTTATAATATTCCTGGCTTCCAGTCCATAACCCCTTATTTTTACCAGCGTTACTTCTGCCAATGCTGTATATTTAGCCACAGTGTCCTACATTATTAAGGGGGTACATAATGCACTGTTGCCTTTTTCTGTTCTAATAGAGTATAAACAGAACATTTTTTCCCTTAAAATAAATCCACTTAGGATGCCTCTGTTAGGGTTTGATAGCTTTTAGCCCGGAGCAAGTCGACATGAAAGGAAAGCTGGTACGTGTCCTTTTCTCAGCTGCTCAGACGGGGGCGCTGTTACCACACGACAAAAGTGAGGTTCGTTCTCAAAGAGAGAACCAAGAATATGTCACGTTCACTGGCAACTTCTTCTACTTCAAATGGAGTTCTTGGGTTCAGACTAGATTCCGTTCGGAATAAAAAGATTGTGGTACAGCTGACTTCAGTGTAGTCCTGTATCTGTCGTGAGTGCGTAAATCTGTTGTTGACTCTCATTGTTTTTATGGGTTGCATTCAGGCAAGTCTATTTTTCCTCCTGCAAATGAATATAATTCATGATTCCTTGTAGACTGTGGACTCGGATACACATGACGCCAGGATGCTAATATGAATCTATTTTGTCTGTATGGCGTTCTGCCAGAGAGCTGCTGAATTAAGGATGAACTAAAAAGACAGATTTCTATTCTACTGAACAGGAGAGAAGCTCCAAAGCTTTGAATGCCATTTGATGAGGTTTTTTTTTTAGGGAACGAAGTGCTCCGGTACCAGCTGTGAGAATGATGGATGACGGTTAGCAGTTATGTTGAATCTGGTAATCTGTTAGTGTTAGTACGAAGGGAAAAGTGAACACATTAAATAAAGCTGGCCATGTCAGTGTAGATGTTTAAACTAAACTGTATATGGTCAATGTGGGGATATTGTTATAGTAACTATGTTACAGTGTACACTGAAGTGCCAGAAAAATTGGTACAAAGTACATAAAAAGTACAAGAGCCTGGGCAAAGTACATAGGCTGGTGGTTGCTCCATAATGGGTTTGTTTAGCTGGTATTCCATAGGATGCTTGGTACATCTACAAACGTCCTGATAGCTGAAAGCCATGTGTGCCTCCTTTCTGAGTTTCATTCTGATTGGTTTGGCCTTTTCCAACAGGACAATGTGCAGTCATACACGTTTTTGCAATTATACAATAAGACATCAGATCTCAATGTTTTCGAACACATCTGAGATTCCTTTCAATGTGCTGTTGAACCCAGAAGTCCCACACCTTAAATTACAACAGAATTGTGGACTGTTCTGCAGGAAGTGTGGTGTTCATTGCCTACAGAATATTTCTGCAAGCTTGTGGAGTCCATGGCCCATGGAGGACCTACCAAGTATTAGACTGGTGTACCACCATTATTGCATGGCATCCCAGATGTGCTCGATAACATGAGAGAGAGATCTGGTGAGATCTGGTGACTTAGGTGGGAATGGGAAAACCTCAAACTCACGTGAGTGTTCCTCAAACCATAATCTGGCATCTCTAGACTTGTGTGGTGGTGCGTTGTCCTGTTGGAAGAGGCCAAACCCATCAGAAAGAATGCAGGACATGAACTGGTGTAACTCGTCATAAAACACTGGAAGCAGAGCGTTCACCTGTCAGAGAAGTTTGTAGATGTACCAGACGTCCCATGGAATGCCAGCTGAACAAACCAAATAGCATTATGGAGCCGTCACAAGCCTACGTATTTTGCATGGACTTATCTGTACCAGTTTTGTTCTTGCACCTCACTGTAAATATTTTTTGATATGGTGTTATGACTAGAATATTGCATGGTTATGTCCGACATACTCTTTTGCCCAAAATTATAATGTTTATGACAGTGATATATTAAGTTATTCCTGATGTTAATGCCCGTTGTCAAGATTATGAGATGCTATTTTACCCCTTCATCGGGCGGCTGTGGATTCTATTACACGCTTCAAATTGATTCTTTTGTTCTGCCCCAAACTCAGGATTTTAAAGCGATCACGTATTCCATGCCTCAGCGATTTTGCAGCCACAATAAGCATTAGGTATTGAATTGAAACCGCGATGCACAGAAGTGGAGTTTATAAAATGAAACCGAAGCAGGGGAGGTGGACGTGGACGGCTGCAGATTGTTGATTGCAAACTCAAACGGCTCGGGAGTGTTCAATGTAAACGGACAAAGTGCTTCAGGCCCCTTAGGCATATTTGTCCGTCCTCTTTAGTCCTGGACTTGCTCTTATCATGACCGGTTGACAGCTGGCTTCTGCTTAAAAGAATCAGACTCTTTGATATTACTTTGAACGTCTTCGGGATCCTCCTGTTTCCCGTCCCTTAGATATAAAGTCTTGTGAATCTGCAGACTTCAAAACAAGGGCAGGATCTGTGAGGAGTACACTGCTAGGTCAGTGTGTTTTGGCTGATTTTCAGTGATGGGTTTGGATTGGACTAGTTACTAGAACACTTGTTAAACCACCATGTTTAACACTATAGAGTATTTTGTCGAACTTTAATGCTTTATTCACTAACATGCCATACTGGGGGCAGTCGTAGCTTGAGGTTAGGAAACTGGAACTGATCAAAAGGTTGCCAGGTTAATCAATCAGACCGCAATACATGACTGAAGTGCCCTTGAACAAGACACCTAACACCCTGGGCCCTAGAAATAGGAGTTGCCCCCTCCACTCAAGGCAAGGGTGTTCACTCCCTCTAGTGTGTGTGTGTGTGTGTGTGTGT
>JAOVVF010000031.1:1981384-2001513 GCA_028565595.1 Duopalatinus emarginatus | reverse complement strand
GTGTGTGTGTGTGTGTGTGTGTGTTTCACTGCTTGGATGGGTTAAAAGTGGAGGTCAAATTACTTAAAAACATTAGGTCAGTCACTTCACTTTTACTGTATTCACTAACAAACTAAACTATAAGCACTAACACTGTAGACCACATGTGTCCAATCTTATCCAGAAAGGGTTGGTTTGGGTGCAGGTTTTCATTCCAAAGAAGCCACACCTGATAGTCTATTGAAAGCCTAATTAGGTGGAATCAGGTGTGGCTTCTGCTTGATTAGACTGAAAACCTGCACCCACACCGGTGGTCACCACTGTACTGTATTCACTAACATAAAATAACACAACTATATTCATTCATTCAACATTCACTAACAATTTTTCTTCTGCATTTGCATGTTATAAATTGCAGTTTAATTATTATACCAAGCTGTAACTGTACAGGTTGCTCTCTCCTTTGATTACATCCCATGTTATCATTGAGGTGCTAACTATTCCTGTGCAGTCAGACATATGTGACATCAGCTCAAGTATCCGACATTATCTTACTGTATCCAGGTTCAGCCACCGAGCAGCGAGACGCTCATTGTTGGATTTCTTGCTCGTGAAGGCGATAACCTTTTTTCATTGTCACCTAGAAGAAAGGGAATGTAATTAAGCATCACATTTCGAGGTGTAAAGAAATGCAAAGAATATGTCATAAAACAACTGTTCTCGTTTCCCTCATGCTCGACTTTAGATGTAAATAAGACAACAGCTTTTATGCAATCAAAAAAAAAAACGAAAAAAAAAACCAAAGTTGTAAAGACTACTTTCTTAACATAATAATAGCTTGCCATCACGTAACCAGAGTGGAAAGAGAAAGGGGATAGGAAGCTGTGGTTGGTTGGGCCTTGCTGTGTTTGTTTAGAGCTGCTTTTGTTTTCTTTCCTTTTTTTTTTAACATTTATTATGTCTGTGTTCAAGGAGACTAATCGTTTTATCATTTTGTTTATTACCACAGCAAAGTAGTGAGTAGTCGTGCATCGTTATTCATGACCGCGCTTTTTTCTTTCGGCTTGCTCAGTTTGTTGTAAAGCTGCCCTGTGTTGATAAATGTTGGTGAATGAGAACACAGGGTACACTGCAAATTTTGTCTGCACACTGATCATTATGCAGGGAAAGCTGGATTTGGCCGCATGCTGATTCTCCCAATCAGTGAAAGCTCTTATTTGCCTGTATTGCTGCTCTGTTCGATGGGTAAATTAGTGCACTGTTGAAGCACGTTGCTTTGATGAAAGGGTGGTTTGATACTCACTTGTTTATTTATTTGCATGCTAGTGCATCTGGGCTCGTTTGGAAAAATTAGGCAGTATGCTCTTTAATGCAGCTTGTGGGTCGGAAACATTTCGGCGTTCTGGATATGACACGGCTTCAGTGTATAAACTTGCCCTTGAATTAGTACAACTTTTTATTCACAGTGAGGCCTTTCACTAGACCTGACATGAGACATAATAATAATGTGCTGTCTAAACCTGAAGACTGTTGTCACCAGAAATCTCTCTGCTTACAGCATTTCTGCCAGTGTCATCATATATGTGAGACGACCTGCAAAAAAAGCCTGTCAAAAGTCGTTAGAGCTGAATTCTGGAGAACAGCCTGAAGTGGGGGGGAAAAGAAGTCAGGTTTAGGTTGAAATTGAGTTTTTCTACCAGTGATATGCATTGTACGTTTCCTTAAAGTAGAGACGTCAATCAGGTCCATCGATATTTGCTCATCTGGACATTTGGACATCTGGCCAGTTTGATGTAAAGTGGGGAAAAACTCTTTTTTAAAATGTACAAAAAGTTCATTTGCCTTTACATTTATGGCATTTAGCTTACAAAAGTGTTTAATCGTTAACTCTGGTGCCAGTAGACCAGAATTCAAAGTATTCAAAGCTGTTCCATACCCTATACAGGGCAGCAGTGGCTTCACAGGTAGTATGTGTGCTGCACATCTTTAGGGATCTGGGGTTGTGGGTTCAATCCTAGCTTTGGACTCTGTCTGTGAGGAGTTTGGTATGTGCTTCCCGTGTCTGTGTGGGTTTTCGCCAGGGTGCTCCGGTTGCCTCCCACTTCCCGAAAAACACACATGGTAGGCAAACTTGATATGCTAAATTGCCCAAAGTGTGATTGTGTGAGTGTGGTACCCAGCGATGGATTGGTGCCCTGTCCAAGGCGTATTTCTGCCTTTTGCCTAAATGCAATAACAGTACATCATACACAGGCTATGAATCAGCTGAGCAGACACTTCAGTATACTGTGGTGGATGTAAGGTGAGGGTCAGAAACCTGCTGAGATGATAAACAAGAGATCAAGGTCCAAAACACAAACTGAAACAAGAATCAAATACAAATCAAAATGTTTGTATTTACAGCTTAACACTGGTGGAATGTGAAATGATGTGGCTGGATAAGGCAATCTTGCTTGGCTGCCAGGGGTTTATATTTTTACAGTGTCCAAATATTTGTGAAGCTGACAATACATTTATTTCACTGGAAATGATTTAATTACAGACATTTTTCCTTCATGTTCATGATTTGTTCAAGTTTTGAATAGCTGCATGCCATAGCAAAATGGACATGATGGACATAATGGACATGATGGATATTGGATATGATGGATCTGATGGATATGATGGATCAGATACTAGCTCTCTAAATACCTGTAACAGACTTGCTGATTACATTATCAGTAAAATGGAGGCGAATTCCTGCACACTTTATAGAGATGGAGTGTTAAAAAGGTGCAGTGACCTAATAATAAAAACATGAATATGAAATTTAATCAGCAGAACAGATCTGACTGATTTAGTCAGTTATTATTCCCACATAGATGGAAGTCTGAACAGCGATCGGTCGAGTGAAGACGAGAGGTGAGACTCGTTTGAATGCTGTGAGTGACTTTTACGTTAGGTGATGAGACAAAGCTTTAAGTGGTTGATGCTGATAATCAGTGACAACTCATTTCCCCATCGTAACATATATACAATGAAGTGCCAGGGAAAAACTGGTGCACTAGTCTTATACTTGGTAGGTCACCTACAGGGCATGGACTCTACAAGCTTGTGGACATATTCTGTATGCAATGAACTCCATACTTGCATAACAGTTCACTATTCGGTTGTATTTTGAGTATTATCTCAGATGTGTTCGATGACATTAAGATTAGGTGGGAATGGCAAAACCCAGAAAGGTGGCACACAGTGTTACGTCACCTGTAGATGTACCAGGGCTCCCATGAATGCCAGCTAAACAAACCACATACCATTACGGAGCCACCACCAATATTTACCAGGATTTTTTTGCAGTATGTACCGGTTTTTCTGGAACTTTAGTGTATGCTTTTTAAATGTATAGTAGATAAGTAGATAAGTTGCAGAAGTAGATTGTATTAGAAATGTAGGAGACGGTGGGATATCTTTTAAAGGAACTGGATTGGACTCTTTAAATTCAGATTTCTCCTTTTTGTCTTTTATGGTACACCAGATTATAATTAAACAGTTATTAATATTATATGATTATTATTTTATTATATTAATATCTATTTGATCACATTGCATTTAACTTTTTAAAAATTGTTATGTCTTGGTAATCATGTTGTGCTGCAAAGGACCTTCACTTAGCCGACATAGCCAAAAGTTTATGAACATTTATCCATCACACCCATGAATAAGACTTCCCTTAAGTGTTGCCACAAAGTTGGAAGCACATGACCCTACGCAGTTTCTTTGCATGCTGAACGATTAAAATATTCCTGAGCCCAACATGTTCCAGCATGGCAGTGTCCCTGTGCACAAAGCAAGCTCTGTGAACACAAGGTTCACCAAGTTTAGAGTGGAAGAACTCGAGTCCTGACCTCAACCTCACTGAACACCTTTGCGATCAACTGGAACTCTTACTTCGCATCAGACCTTTTCACCCGACATCATTGTCTGACTCACTAATGCACTTGTGGCTTAGACAGGCAAATCCCCATAGCCATGCTCGACTATAATGGAAAGCCTTCCCAGAAGAGTGCAGGCTATTATAGCAGCAGTGGAGGACTAAATCTGGAATGGGATGGTTAAAAAGGACATATGATCGTGAGCGTCATGCGTTCGCGAACTTTTGGCCGTATAGCGTATATAAGCAAGATACGGCATTGTCTGAACCTGAAAGTTCGGTGTCACCAGTGGGCTTCTTACAGCCTTTCGAACAATGTGTGTGTTATCAACTTTTGATTAGTGTGATCGCAGGTGCAGGGGTGACGTTCTATTTTTTGCCACCAGTCTGTTCTGTCTCATCAGTGGACTGCGCTGGATAGAGATGCCACTGTAGATGTTCTGATTATGCGTATGTTCTTTTTTCCCACAAGCTGTACAGTATAAAGGACGAGGCCCTCTAACTCTCGCCGTTGTAGTGTCGACATACCAGAGGGATCTAAAAGGGAGCCTAGGCGATCACCAAAGTTACCACACAAGAGACATTTCTGTTGCTATGAATAGTGGCCCGTGAGTCTCTCTCTCTCTCTCTCTCTCTCTGTCTTTCTGTTTCTGCAGCTATAGTGTTACAAAAATGGATAGAGGGGATGTTTTTATCGTGGGAGGGATTTGGCATGCTGCGGGTATGTACAGCACATTCTCTCAAGGCTGCATAGCTGAGGAAACACTTGCTTTCAGTAAATGTCCAGAGTCTCCATCTGCCTTTTATTCTATGTTTCTTTCAGTTCTCAGATACGTTAATACTCAGGTCTTTAGTGCTCTTTTACAGTATTTTAAACCTATCTGGCTATACATGATCCCATTATTTACATACACCCACTTCCTACCTTATTACAAATACCATGCTATAAAACATACAACATATAAACCCACCTATCCTTCTTTGCTTCAGTTCCCTTTTGGCATTGATGCCACAAGGTGTTTTGAAGCGTTTCTTAACATTCTGGTCCATGTCGACATGATTGCATCACGCAATTACTTCAGATTTATCATCTGCACAGTCTTGATGGGAATATCCTGTTCTACCACATCCCAAAGGTGCTCTACTAGATTCTGATATCGTGACTGGAAAGGCCATTGAAGTACACTGAAGTGCTCATTAGCATGTTCATGGAAGCAGTTTGGGACATCTTTGAGGCATGGCTCATTATTATGCTAGACGTGGTCGTTATAAGGTGGCTAAATTGTAGCAGTCAGGCAATGCTGGATTGGCCCAGTGTGTATCATTCCCTATGCCATTACCACACCACCACCAGAATGATTTCACATTAGTCATGTTCAGTCAGTGGATTCATGTCAGATTCTGACCTTACGATCTATACGTTACATGAGATTCATCAGACCAGATGGTGTTTATCCGTCGATCTAGTTTCAGTTTATCTGTCCTGGGGCTGTACCAGACAGGAGTGGAATCCGACGCTGACCTCCGTTGTTTCAACCAATCATCTGTTTTACTGACTTTACACTACTTCACTGCCAGTTGTGTAAATGAATTTTGTCTGCTATACTTATAAACTTCAACCTTTGTAGCACCGTCTGCTTTTTAATGTCACTGTCCTTCACAGCATTTGCCATGAAGTAGCCCCAGCTGTACAGAAGGTTATGTTGCTGTTTTATTTCAGTCAATTCCGCTGCCTCAGCCTCCCTCATATTTCTTACCGACACTTTTTCTTCCAGTCACCGGTTCTCTCATGCTGGGATAACAGAGCGAATAAGGCATTTTTATATTCTTCTTTTTATCGCTAGATGAGTCAGTGTGGGTATAAATAGGTGCCATGAATGGTGTGCAGTAAATATGAGGGTGTTATGTGCCTTCTTGTTTTCAAGCCGTTCTCTACCAGTGCTGGTAGCAGACGCAGCGTTCTCGTTAGTCTTTAGACGAGGACCTTGCAATCAGATCCCCCTGGTCTTAATTTAGTGGCAGACAAAGACACAATTCTAGATAGACTTGTGCTTGTTTCTTTAATCGTATGACTCAGACTAGTCTGAAAGAAATGGGACATTGTTATTGCTACCTGCATAAGACCGAGTTCTCTAATCTGCCAGCAGATGGATGTCTGATTGAGTCACTAATGCACAAGTAAGCTTTATCTCGCTCATTTTAGTGACCCCTGTCCTTCGCAGTTTTAAAGTTAAAGTTAAAAACCATAAACTTTTAATGTTGGAATTATAGCAGCTGGCTTCAGGTATCTCATTATGAGTCATACGTTTTCCCCAGACGCCATTTGTACTTAAGTAACATCTGAATTTTAGACTGTCTAATGAATTGATTACACAAGGTGCAGGTTATACAGTAATAACAATATTTTGTGCAAAAACATAATGTAGTTATTTTATTTTTAGTTGGGGATAAACTCTGAACCAGAGAAAATCAATACTTCTGCTGCTTCCCTTTGACACCATAAATAAATACTCATTTCGAGTGTCAAAAATGTATTACTACTAAAAATCTTGGAGTTCTACTCCACGCTTACAAATTCTATAATAATTACATAGTTCCATTTCAACACTATAAACATTAATGCCATAAGTCTGAAGTGTAGCTTTTCATGCGACTGCAATGCCACCCTCCCTCCACCGCTGTCTGATCCCGGACTAAAAGCATGTCTGTGATGGATTAGAGAGGACACACCTGTGTCCTTAAATAGGCCACTGTGAAGGTCATGGACTTACAAGTGAAGAGCACTGACTTTCTTGCAGTGCTCCTCTGCGTCTATGATTAAGCCCTGAGCTCCTGCCTAGTTTCAGAAAGTAAATTATAGATTGAGAACGCTGCATCAGTACGTCATTTCCATGTTTAGCTTGCAGTATGAGGTTTCTCCATGGGAAATGGAATGAAGGTCTGCTGTGTTAGCAGGGAGGGGTTTAGCTGAAGTGTGCAGCCTTTCTTTGACCATTGAATGCAATTCGGTAACCTTGCTTTTGTAGTTTTAAAATGGATAAAATAAGGGACCTGGACATGACAACATAATTCTTATGAAATTATAAAAATATACTCCTAATTTTGGTTGTTCCTAAATGACATCAGAAAACACTTTTTCTGAATATCCTCGGGTTATTGGCAAAGTTTGAATCCAAATAATGCAACAGCCATCCAAAGCTGGGAGTCCTAGAGAGCGTAATTGGCCATGTTGTCTGGATGGATGGTCTTACTCTCTTACCTGTCGATCACAGTGACACCAGTGAGCTCTCATATGCTGAAGAGTGCAGTTAACACTTTCCTCCGGGCTGCCCTGTAAATCAGCCTGAGCAGCAGGTTGAAAAGATGCCGTGGCTGGACTCGCATCCACATCTTGATGGAAGCACATGCTAGCTATTGGGTGTGAACTGGCAAATCTGAGTAAATAGGGTAAAAATTTGGTTAAGACCTTAGATGGGATGAGTTGACCTACTTTTCTAGAACTACTGCGGACTAGCAGTGATAATTATACCTTGTGCTGCTTTGAGAATTAGAGGTGGGTAGAGTAGCAGAAAACCTTACTCAAATGAAAAGTGCTGTTATATAAACTGAAACCAAGTCAGATCTTTTTGCAGGTGATCGCGCAACCACCAAGCAAAATACTAAAAGATATAAAAGATAAAAAATAGATGTTTTATGTGTGCACATCTCTCAACTAATCCTTTTTTTTTTGAAGCACCATTCCTTTACTTTACTATGTCATGCGTACTGCAGCATGCGCATAACGGCTTAGCACGTCTTAATTCAGCTCCCGACCTGTCAAGCTGTGAGGAGATGTCCTGTACACATCTCCTGCCCACAAGTCAACAGGTTTTCACTAGCACTTAAATATGGGCTGTGATTGGGCCATTCCTCAGAATACCTCTAAAGCTGATACTTTGTTGACTGGATTGTGCTGGGGGATGACATTGTTCTTTCATTTTCAGCTGTCTAACAGATGCCTGCAGGTTTTCTGCAGAACTTTGATTGGTGTTTAGATCTATCCATGAGTCCCTCTGTCTTGAGTACAACCTCAGTCTGGGCTGTAGAAAAGTAGCCCCATAGCATGATGGTTCATTGGGTTATAGTCTGTCCACCAAGCATATATTTCACAGTTATTTCCAAAAGGTTAATTAGATCATAACACATTTATCCATGTTCTAAGGTAATTGTATGTATGTTTTAGCAAAAATTAGGCATTCTTAGATGGCTTGTTTTATGTGAAGAATACAAGATATTGTTATGTGCAGGGAGTGGCCAGTACTTGCCATATACTCCTGCAGCCTTTTTATTGTTATTGTAGGTCTCCTGGCAGCCTCCCTGATGAGTTTTCTTCTTGTTCGTTCATCAGTTTCAGAGAAACATTCTGTTCTTGGTAATGTTACTTCAGGGTGCAATTTTCTCCACTAGTCTATGATCGCATTCAAGGCATTCCATGGTACATCATGGTACGCTTCGTTCACAATGTACGTCTTGTACCCTCTCCTGATTGATATCCTCAGAACGGTCCACAATTCTGTTGTATTCCAAGGTGTAGGATTTCTGTGTTCCACAGTGAGTTGCATGGCATTCCAGATGTGTTCCTTAATGCTGAGATCTTATGAGAATGGCAGAACCCCAAACTCAGATCAGTGTTCCTCTAATAATTTGGCATCTTTAGACGTGTGTGGTAGTGTATTGTCCTGTTGGCAGAGACCAAACCCATCAAAATGAATGCAGGACATGAACAAGAGTAACTCAGAAAGGAGTCACACATAGCGTTCACCTGTCAGAGACGTTTGTACACGTACCAGGGGTCCAGTTAAACAAACCCTATACCATTATAGAACCAACACCACCCTATGTATTTTGCAAAGGCTTGTCCATGCCAGTTTTGTTCTGGCACTTCAGTGTACATCTTAAAATTGGTTCATTATCTAAGGGCGTTTTCACACCTGCACTTTTTAGTCTGGTTTAATCAGACTCTGGTTTTGTTTTCATCGTTGGTCTGATTTGTTTGACGACCGCTGTATACGGCTGTATGATAAGAAAATGAAACCGTGTACCAGTTGAACCTGCTGTAAGCTAATTGGTTAGGTATAGGCAGAAAACCAGATTAAACCTGGTACATTACAAATAAAAATTGGAAACAAAGGCAAAATCATATAACATAATAATTAAATGTAATGTTTCAGTCTAAGTACAGTGGCATAGTGCATGCTACAGATTAAATAGATTTATCAGTCTCGGCCAATCCTGACTGCGAAGTATTAATTGGTAGATGGTGGAGTGGGCACGATTTCATCATGAGTAAATATGAAGGGCAATGGAGAATCAAATGTTCAGACTGAACAAGTGTGTGTGTGTGTGTGTGTGTGTGTGTGTGTGTGTGTGTGTGTGTGTGTGTGGAGGTGGGGGGTCAGACAGGACGAATATACAAGTGAAAACTAAGCAGCATATTTCAAGTCATTCAAAAGTTACTTGTGTTACAAGTTGTACATTACGGCACAGTGACTTTTATTTGCATATCTTAGCTTGTTAGAAAGAGCTCAGGGACAGCTATTATACATCAGCCCTGGTGCAGACAGTGTTAATAGCCTCACTAACCCAGTGACATTACTGTTAAGCCCACTGCTTGCTACTCGCCACCTTTGTTGTGAATGTAATTTACACTGATGTGCTGCCAAGACATTAACCTAGATATAATACAAGATACTGAGGCATACTAAGGTTCTTTCTTTAGATTAATTCATATAAATAGTGTTGTTCATTTTTGCATAAACGTCCATGAAGTCTCGTATGGTTTAATACGAGTTAAAACCACGGCTTTTAATATCACTGAACATTACCCCAATTTGGCTGCTTACTGTCACTTTTATCACACTTCCCTAATGGTATCTCAGCAGTTAGCAGCATTAGCTCTGTTACGATACAGTGGCTGTGTTTAAAAGAGCATAATATGTTCACTTCTCATACTAAACCCTGCCACGTGTTAAGTACATGAGCAATACGAAGGTTTCCAATACACCAAAGATGCACCACTGTGGCCTGATTGAAAGCATTTCACTTTGTACTGCAGCCCATAATGCCAGAACTGTTCAGTTTTCACTGAGAACCTGTTTTGTACCCAATGCTAATTCATGCCATACTGCATACAGCATTGTGGGCTTCTATATGGAATAGTGTACAGAATAGTGTTCACCCAGAACTGTATCTGCCCAGAGTGACTACAAACCACCAAATGATTCCATATGAATGTACTCATGACGTGATCCCGGAATTACGATAATTACAAGTTTTCAACTTGTAAAACCATTTATGTCTTTGTGAAACCTGTAATTACCAGTAGGAAAGTGATTTTTTTGAAGGCTTTGACTTGATGTCACCATGTGTTAAACAAATGGTTTCTGCTCTCAAGCAGAATCTCTAAGCTTTCTTCTCATTAATCCACCACATTAAGGCTGAAGTTAATGAATACAGCTATGTTTATTTGCAGCATTTTAGCTAAAACTAGCACAGAATGTGTATCTAGGCTTAATTACTAGCTATAATGAAATATTACAGACATTTATTAGATGATCTGTCACAACATGACCATATCATCACATGTTCATGCCAACCGAATGAGACATCAAATTTCCTGGTTCCACACACCATGTGGAATATAAATGTTAATAAAAACTTTGTAAAACACAAACTTGATATAAAACGACAACACCTAGTGTTTAAAAAAAGAACTAAACCCAAAATTGAAATGCTAAATTAATTTTATCTACCATGTCTGTTTGTAAGACAAAAACTCGTAGTGTGGGTGTGGAACTGATACCAAATCTTTGGAGTTGAATCCTAGTTTTCAGTGCCTGGAATTTTTACATCAGCTCTTCTTGGGATCAACATTTAATGTGAACCATAAGCAAAATAGTGACTTGATAACGCGCATGACACTATTATATATTGTGTATGCTAAGGAAATGAAACCGTGTACCAGTTGAACATGTTGTAAGCTAATTGGTTTAACAGATTGAAGCTGGTACATTACAAATAAAACAAAAACAAAGGCTAAATCATATAAATCATATAATAATTAAATGTAATGTTTCAGTCTAAGCATACTTCGTAATACAAGCCAACTAATATATAATGATATGATATTGCCAGCTTTTTTTTTTGATCAAGTTTGATCTATTTTGTCGAGTAGTTGTTGCAAAACTATATCACATCCATGCCACCACTTATATTTACATATACATTTATAGCATTTAGCAGACACTTTTATCCAGAGTGACTTACAAAAGTGCTTAGACATTAAATCAGAATATCAAAGCTAGACGATGTAGACCAGAATTCAAAGTACTTGAAGCTAGGATACTGCCAGAAATGAGCCATAAAACACCCAATACAAAAAGTCCTATGACCTCAAATGACTCTGAATCTGTGCAAAACCTGTGGAGAGAACGAGAAAGTGCAAATGTAGTGCTGAATTAAGTTAGTACTCAATTAAGCACTCTCAAAAGAGAGTTGGCATTTGAAGACAGCAAGTACAGACGCATGGGGAGTTCATTCCACCTCTTTGGGCCAAGACAGAAAAAAGTCTGGATGCCTGCCTCACATGTGTCCTGGATGATGGTGGGTCAAGTCAAGCCAAACTTGAAGCATGAAGGCCTTTGGGTACGCATCTGACTATTACCATCAGGTAGGGAGGAGCTGGACTGTTTTTGGCTTTGTAGGCCAGCATCAGGGTTTTATTTCTGATGCAGGCTGCTACAGGAAGCCACTTGCTCTTATAATGTGTAATATGTAATATTATAATGCAAAACTCTGTTTCCTTAATTCAGTTCCATTTGTCTAGAACCTAACACTGATATAAATTTGGCCAATTAATAAAAACAGTTTTTTGTTTGCGACTATCCTAACCATTACTATAATTCATTGTTGCAGTTAAACCCTTGTCTCTAGTGTGAAACCTCTAAACTGAGAAAGGATTCGAAGGTACTGCAGAGTCCCCCATCATTAAAAATGCATTTCTCTTCTTTCCCAAAATTGCTCATCTCCACCACTTGCCGAAAATATGTTGAAACTTTGCTCAGAGTTTTTATCACCACTTATCTTGACTAATGTAAATTCCTTTTCTTTTGGTCTCTCCTGGCTAAAAGCAATGCAGCAACTTCACTGTGTATTCAACACTGAGCCTCCAGAGTCCTCATGCAGTCTGCACAATCTCTTCACATCACTGATATGCTCCATGAACCACACCAGCTATTGGTTTCACCCACATCAAATACAAAGTCCTACTTCTGACATATAAAGCCTTACATGACCTTACTCCTGTGGACCTTTCAGAGTTTTACCGTTTCTACACCCCAGTGCTTAGGTCTTCTTCTCCGGTCCAATATGTGATGCAGATCTTTATTATCTTAGCACTCAAACATTGGAATCTCTGGGGCTGTACGTCTATTTCCTCTTTTAAAGTTAAGCTGAAAACTTTTCTGCTTAGAAATATGAAGACACATGGGGAGGGGGGAGGTATTTTTTTCTGTCTGTTATAAAGTTGTTCTTCCCTTATACAGCAGACTTAAATTTTACAAGAGGCTCTACAGAGCTTTTTTCCCTTCTTCTTTTTATCATTGTTATTATTACTAATAATAATTATTAATAATATAAAATTAATATTAATACTTATTAATATAGTAGTATATTAATACTTATACACATAAGTCCACACAACCTATTAAATTGACAACGTATTACAAGCAAGCATGCATAAATTGAATTCAGGTATAAAAGTCTGTCCTACTCAGTTTTTTAAGTTAAATAATAATAATAACATATAAACAATTTTGTCTGAATAAACGATTGCATAACACTGTAATGTTGGTTGGCGGAACAAATGCTGAGGTAATTTAAAACGTGTCAAGATTGTGGACGTAATATTTATGCTAAATAGATCTTTCTGATATAAAAAATAAATAAATAAAACAAGTTGATTATTAATAAAGTATTTATTAAACAGAAATCTGGCTTTTACAATCAAACTGTGAAGTATTGTAAGTGTCACTGTAAGTTATTAGCTAGCTACCTTTAGTGCGTCCAGAAGAAACACAGACAAGACCTTGAAGAACACCAGGAAACCCTGTAGCAAAGATGAACACTTAAAACACGTGCTAAAAAAAGAGCTCTGGATCACGTATTTAAATATAGAAGGAAAGTCAACAAAACAATGTTTTTAAAATGTTCAGCCTGAATTTGTTCAATTTAATTGGTATAATGTATGAACCCCATCTATTAACTTTTCTAAGTTCTATTATTATTATTATTATTATTATTATTATTGTTGTTGTTGTTGTTGTTGTTGTAGTTGTTGTGTCAAAGCTGAAGCTTAATAACTATAGCTAACACTTCCAAATTTTGTCAGTTTTGTGTATATAATAGAAGTGTTAGAAGGGCTCAAAGGTGAAAGCAAAAGGACCAAGCAACATGGCTGTGCCCAGCCCAGATGATTCATTTCCCACCTGTTTTCAGCCTCCCTGAATTTTAGTTGTTTTGTCTACTGTTTTATGTTCATTGATTGTGTTTATCGTTTTCACCTCTGTTTAGGTAACCCTGTTTAGTTTAATGTATTTAAGCCTTGTTGTTAGCCCTTTAATTTCATGAACTATTTGGTTTTCTTGCAGGAGTCAATACCAAGCCTTGTGATTACTTATTCATGTTTTGGTTCTGATTTAAGCCTGTGATCAGTTTTGATTCTGCCTAGCCTCTGACATCCTTGTCTGTGCATTGCCTGATCTCATACCTGTTATTGGACTTTGCCTATTGGATTGTATTTCTGGCTTTGGCCAGAGTTTGTTCTTAAATGAACATGTGCAGTTGTTTCCACCCCTGTCCTGTCATGTGCCTGTGCATGCAACACTGAACATGGAGACAGGAAGAGAGACTAGACCTAAGTTTGTATGTATCTTTTATTTATTTGCTTTGTTTTAGTTTATGCCATGAAATACTTACCTTATGATAACGGGTGCTATGGTTATCCTACCATGTCCTCATACTTCCCCAAACTCCAGCTGCTGCATGAACTTTCAGCATAATAATCAATTGCCTGTTAAATTGGTCACTGCTGTCATTTTGACACATCGACTTATTGTTTGTCACTCTGATTTTTTACCCTAATAGTGTTTTTTTTTTTTAACTGTTATTATTCCCACAGTTCTAAGAGGTAAAAAATGTATATATGCCATCACTGTGAAAAATTTTGATGGGAAAAGGGTGCTTTTATTCCTCTTCTTTTCAAGATGTACAGTCTTGTCATATCTGGCATCCAGCTTCCTTTTGTGTGGTCAGAGGCCCCCTGCAGTGAAGAAGGCACCTGAAGGGTGTGTTTATATTTTTGCCTCTCAGCAGCGGGTGCCATTAGGCACTCATCCCTTCTATCATACAGTTGTGCCAATTTGCCCTTCACCTCCATCGTGTCCTCATAATCAAAGCGATGTGATGGTATTGACGCTTACCTTAGCACTATGAGGCTAAAAGCGTAAGTGGGTCTCCGTCATCCCGGTAAAAAAGCCAAGCACAAAAGAATGGCAGAGTAAGCGCTTCACTTACCACTCCAAGTCATATCTTTTGGTGGTTTTGTCTGTAGTTTGTCCAAGCATAGCATGTGAATTATCACCAAAGCAAATCAAGGCCAGGCCAAGTCTGCATGCTTGAGAGATCAGAGACAGTGTCCCAGGAAGGCAAAATAAACAAAGCCAGAATTACTCTGCTATCATGGTGGCATTGATGCCTGATCAGATTTTCCATGCTTTCTTTAAGGCGAAGACTGCCAACAAAACCTTATCTCCTCACATGAGCGAAGCAGAACTGAAGCAGGGATCAAACAGTAAATCTGTGCAGGTGGTGCTGGAAGATTTGTTCAACACAAAGCCAGGAGAACACTGCAAAGCCCAAATTAAATTTGTCAGATGGGTTTCGTTAATGGAATGGGAAGTGAATTTAATTACCAGAGAACATCAGTTGCAGGTTAGGTTTGTGTATGGTATCTTTTGTTTGACCTCTGCTCTGTGTGTGTGTATGTGCGTATGTATGTGTGTATGTGTGTGTGTATGTATGTGTGTGCGCATGTTTTTATATGGTAGAGGCCAAATATCCAAAATAATAATAAAAAAAAAAGGTGTCTAAAAGTCAAAATTTTATCATTGCTGAGGTTAGGTTTAGACATAGCACTACAGTTGTTGTAATAAATATGTCAGAAGTGTGTGTGTGTGTGTGTGTGTGTGTGCGTGCATGTGGTACAGCCCAAAAATCCCAACAACATTGGAATATCTGATCAGTTTGACCTTGTGGGGACACTTGAGGAAATTTTGTTGTTGTTTTTCTTCTTAAGGAAAAAGGTGGGGGGGAATAAATAAATAAATAAACAACAAAAAGAGCCAGAATTTGTCTGAAAAACAGTCAAATGAAATGCTCACACCAACAGGGGAGAGAGAGAGAGAAAAAGAGAGAGAGAAAAAAAGAGAGAGAAAAAAAGAGAGAGAAAAAAAGAGAGAGAAAAAAGAGAGAGAGAAAAAAAAGAGAAAGAGAGATGGAGTATGTGTGTGTGTGTGTGTGTGTGTGTGTGTGTGTGTGTGTGTGTGTGTGTGTGTGTGTGTGTGTGTGTGTGTGTGTTTTCCCGGTGGTGGTTTGCTTGTGTGGCTTCTTGTCTTTTGTGCATCTGTGTATATCCTCGTTCTGGTTCAGTATAAGGCCGCAACTATTCATTATTTTATCTGTCGTGTAGTTTGTCTAATACTGACTGAAATATTTTATTTTCTTTTGTTCTGCATGGATAAGCTGAAGACTGGCAGTGGTAGTGCTCGCTCAGTGGATAAGAAGTTGGACTTTTGCTTCAAATCCCACTACAACCAAGCTGCCACTGCTGGGCCTTTAAACCCTTAACTGCTCGGTGAGGTTAATAAGATAAGTGTGGGTCATTCTGGATAAGGGCGTCTGCCCAATACTATAAATTTTATAATAAATGTCTTAATAATAATTTAATAATAGAACACTTGCAGTAAATTTGCTTCCAGATAATTTGAAGGACTCCTCTACAGGCCTTTAAATACAACCAAATTATTTACAGCCTACTACAGAACGTATTTTCTTTAAAATGTCCTCTAACGTCTATATTTGAGGACTAAACCCTGTCTAGCAACATCACACCCTCAAACCCAAGGATTTTAAAATGCTCATGGAAAACAGGGTGTTTTTGGCATCATCTGGATTTGTTCTCTTTGGATTTTTCTGTTGTGCTGCTCAGGATCCCGAAGCTATCAAATATTTATCTCAGCCTTAGGACTGATCCATTTCACTACTCAACATATTCACTCTTTTACTCCAAGGTGTCTGGCTCACCGGCTGGTACGGCATTACAGATTTCCGTTGCAGCATTAATGTGTAACTAATTACCGCAGAATTTATTTAGGTGTGTTACAATGAGGCACAAGAACACGTCCTGATCTTGTTATACACCACTCTTACATTTGGTTGTTTCTGGTTGGATTATATCTGGATAAGAAAGTGCAAATACACCCCAGACACATTATAACTATTTTAATTTGATCACTCTGACAGCCTCAACAAGTGGTCTGAGGCCAGTTACATAGCCAAGTGTAAATCTGTGTAAAAACCACATTTGTTAAACTCTCCAAACAGGTGACATACATGCTCAATGGTACCATTAAAACTGCTTGAGGAGATTAAAGAAAGATTAGAACATGGTGCAAAGTAATGACAATGTTCAGTCTTACTCAGAACCAATAAAAAAACAATGCACATCACTGGGAATTATAATGACCAATATAATGATCAAAGTCTGTTCGCGTGTGATTGCGTTTCTCTCAGACTCAATTTACCCCCCAAAACACAAAGCTATGCAATTTACCCCCAATACACTAATCTGTTCAATCATTTGATTACTAGTGTAAATTAGGCTGTAACGATAGGCTGACGTTACCTAGTGATGACGGTAATGGGATTCCTACTGTGGTGTTGAGCTCATGAGCGTCATCACCACAGTCATTATTTATTTATAAAATAGATAGTTTCCAGTGTTGTACTGAATTCAGCATGCCCGCAGCATGATGCATCCCCTGGTGGTACAGCTTTCACTACAAAATGGATGCAGTGGCCATTTACTTTAGCTCTATATCGAGATTGCTCAGTCAACAGTGATGGAAATCACAGACTTACAGAGTAGAACTAAATGTCGTGGTACTATCAGTCGAAAGCAGGAGGCAACTCACGGCATGGGTGGCATACCGCATTGGCTGACCTGATTGCAGAAACAGAGACTTTAATCAGTTGATTTGTATAATATACTTAAACCAGTTTTTTTTCTGGCAAGCAAAGTTTACATGGTGTTCTTATCAATAAACAGACTACACTAGCGGAAGAAGGGTTTATTATGAATATTATCTTAAATACTAGCCGCCTGTGAGAGGCTGTGTATTATTGTCATTAAATCACATGAAAGGAGCGGATTTTTATTATTATCATTAATATTAATATTATTATTTAACCGTCAAACCATGGTGATACTGTGCTTCATCATTTTTTTAAAAATCCATACCGTTATATCCCTCAGCTTTGATTGTGGGTTGAGTTTGGGTGGTGTGGCATCATTGCAGGTTTGATTTTACACACGTGTTGTACAGTTGTGTAAATAATTAAATATTTTAAAATGTATGAAAGAAATATTAAACACACCTTATTACTAATGAATTTACCACTATTGAAGCAGTAGTTAGCAGCAGTATTGTTTGTATGACCTCCTACCTGCCTTTTCTGAAGCTTTTAGTCTGTCACGCAGACTGTCATGAGATCTCCTTCATGAATCTCAGTGTCTCCATCATGAGTTAAACCTATCATGTAATTCGACACCCAGGTCCAGGTGCAGATGGCTTCCGTGCGTGGTATGCACTGACCCTGAAGTGCACTTCAAGTGAACCCTAGAACCACTGTTTTCAGGTGCACCAGAGCTCAAGTTCCTGGACCACACCTGGCTCTTTGACAACCTGTATGCTTGTATAAATTGAACTCTCTATGCACACCATCTCAGGTGTTTTTTCACACTTTACATCATTTCCAAACACTCTGGATATGTTTCGAAATTGGCTGAGAATTTTGCTCTGTTTTAGCGCCGAGACAAGATGGTAACGACTCGCATGCTGTGGAACATGTCAGATCCTAGAGATAGAAGCTAGACTAAGGAAACATCTATGGTGAAAATCTTGTTGAGAGTGTATAAATTTGTCAAGCTGTCATGTCATTGAGAAAAGCAGCAGGAGTGGTGTTAGTGGATAACAGTGCTGTGGGTGTAGCGTGGTTTGCAGCTTTTTCTTCTTATTACTAATCCAGATAAATGTGCCAGATTTTTTTTTCCTTCCATCCCCAACATGGCTTGCTGAGCTCTCTTCAGTATCTGAGCTGGATGTTGAAAGTTGCATTAAAGCTGTTTGTGTGCACAGGTCCCTCTGTTTCTACTTTCACAGGAAGCTTTCATAGATAAGCACACACGTTTAAAATTAAACTTCGCCCTGAAAAAACTTTAAATGCGTTCATATTGAAATATTTGTGATGTTTTAGACATTCTGATACTGTTTTTTTGGGTTTGTTCTGTATTTTTGCTGTGCTGATTTTCAACCTAAATGTGCAATTTGTGATCGACCAGTATTTCTTTAACTATGCCGATCATGAGAGTTGGTCAGTGGAGCCGTGCCCGTACTCCCTTTTCTATATTTCAATTTGGTGTTTTATCTAGGAAGTGAAACTCTGCATGAACCCCCTCAGTCTTAGGTCCCTGCAGTTTCTAGCTGAAATGCTAGATAAAGAAGCCTGTTAACAAACCTTTAACAACCCTTGTGCACGGCTGCAGAAAGCCCATATCGGCATATTTTACAGTATGTGACCTGCTCTCCATTTGTTACTATCGAGTTCATAAACGGTAGAAACCCAGTTTAGATCATGTTTTATGTCTTGATAGTGCTATTTACTGTATATATAGCATACAGTCGTGTCCTAAATCAGTATAGACTGAAAGGTGATCAGTGATCGGTATCTCCTCCAAAAACACTGATTTGTGCATGTCTACCTTTGGTTATGTGCCAGTGTAATGCAACAATCTGGGCGAGCCAGATTTCACATTTAGGTACTCCATTGTTTGGTGGCAATCAATATTATAATAATGAGAAATTCAAGGTAGAATAAAACAGCTTTATTAGGCAGTAACACTGAGTCACTGCAGAAACTGGACTGTGACCAGCACAACGATGTTGACAGTGGTATTAGTATTAAAGTAGAATCTGAGAAAAGCTGATCTCTTTGATCAGAGTGTACAGATGGACTAAAGCATGGCTGCATTACACTCTTTATAGTAGAGATCAGAGAGAGAAATTCCTGTCATCCCAATTCTCCCCAATAAGCAATGGCAGTGTGAAGCCTTCCAGTAGTACCCAGATGTAACAGTAGAGTTGCAGCAGAATAGTCCATCTGTGGTGTACTTTTAAAGGTGAGATGTTTACGATTCACAGTGTATATTATCATCACATCAAGATCAAATAATCATGTGCATTAAAGCATGTAAGTGGATTACACAGATTTTTACTTTTTTTCTCCCTAATTTGGTCATGTCATGGGCGGTGTAACACACACCCAGATGAACGCCCACTTTATGTATGCATGAGCTCAAAGGCTGCTATAAATGGCTAGTGTCACTGTGATTAAGCTCGCCACCCCTCTCACCCAGAGAGCACAGCCAATTTTGCTGTCTGGACTCCCGGTCACAGATGGCTGTGGCATCAGGATATCTAGATGCTTTTCTGTTGTGCAACATTAGAGCATGGTATTATGTAAAGTATTATAAATCAACACGTTTATCAACTACTAATGACAAAATTGCCTTTCTGTTTTTCTTTTTGTACTTACAAATTTAAATTACCCACCAAGATCTTTTTTTTTTTTTTTTTTTTTTTAAAGTGAACTATTTGTCTTCTCAACATTTAACCAGTCTGGGGAGTGAAACACACACTAGTGAACACTGGGGGCCAGTGAATACAGTTGCCTGGAGTGGGGACAGGAGGGTGGGGACGGCGCAAGGGGAGCAGTTTCAGGGTCAGGTATCTTGTCCATACTGGGTCTCGAACCTGGACCCTTCCGGTCACAAGACCGGTTCCCTAACCACAAGGCCATAGCTGCC
>JAOVVF010000031.1:1914670-1948202 GCA_028565595.1 Duopalatinus emarginatus | reverse complement strand
TAACTGTTTAACTTATGACCTGGATCTGCATGACCTTATGCATTATACTACTGCTACATGATTGGCCGATGCATGAACAAGCAGGCTTGTGCACTCTTATTAAAGTGTGTGCACAACTAAATTGGGTTGTTTATACAATAATGGAATAGATTTAAACAAATAAAGAAACAGGAGACCTTTATTGTGACAAGAATTTGAAATGTTTTTATTAGCTTTTTTCATTTATTAAAGAGAATGTCTTTTACAACATACATTTACTTATGAATCAGATGTTAAGGAGGTTGGAGAAGGACAAGGAAAAAAACCCTTGTGACAGAACAATATCTTACAGGCGTATAAAGTTCAAGCGATTTTGGAATGTCCAGCTCTGTTTACCTCTAGCAGTGTGTAGCAAACGGGGTGAAAAACAAAAGGCACGCCAAAAAGCCAACTGTCCACAAATCAGCATCAAAAACCACAGGCCGAGACACATTACTCAAAAAACGAGTGAGTCCGAGTGGCCCTTCACTACTCCTAATCTGATCCGAGGCAGCCAGTGCAGTCTGAACCTATGTACATGTTAGTCCAAGTAACATAAGAGTAGAGGAGAGAAAGGCGCAAGTCCTGCTACCCTTGACTGACGCGTGGCTTCCATATCAGAAGGAACTGCTGACAGGAAACGTATTCATCTCCAATCTACAGAGACTCGATCATGTGTGGAAAATTTGAGCTATAAAATGTTTCAGGGAAGCAGTTAAATACTTCAATCTGATGATTAAACCCCTCATTGTACATAGTAACGCTATAGTTAGGAAATTATATTAGTTGGCATCTGTCATAAACATTAAAAGCATTAAATTGTTCCCTAAAATGATTCAAGTGCTTTTCTTCTTCTCACAGGAGCCAGCCTGTATTTCCTGCCTAGAAACTCATCATGTATATTAAGAGCTTAGTGTCGTTCGGTGGGAGACGTGAGACGTTAAGAAACTGAATTCGAACTATTTAGCCAATTAAAGGTAAAATAATGTTCTACTCGACTTGACTTGACAATTAGCCATTTAATAACATTGTACCAGTCAGAACTAAGGAAACGTTCCCAGAAATATACAGTTAATCTTCAAGTTGTGAAACAAAAGTAAGAACATCATCAGCCCCTGAAACGAAAATCCAAACAAAACAAAACAAAAAACGAACAAGAACAAGAAAAAAACCCAAAACAAGAACAACACTGACAGCACTGCTAGCACAACAGAAGGACTGCTTCAAGTGTTTCATTGGCACAATTAGAAATCAATCACAAAATATGCTGTGGTGTTAGCCCCGCCCACCCGATATTTCCAAAGTGACCAGAATGAACGACAAGAATACCTACATTCTTTAGTTGCTTTTTTTTTTTTTTTATCAAACAAGGAAAATACATAATCATAAAGACTACCAGGTAACAGTTAACAGCTAACAAACTCTTCACTACTCAGGGGTGTAAGGCACAAATTTACACATGAAAAAAAACAAACAACAAAAAACAGGCTATCAAACATGTAATTCAATAAGAGGGTCTGTGTGAAGATGAGATTAGGTAATGATACCTTTTAATACCTGTTAAATAAAAAAAGAAAACATTTCCACCATGCTGGCCATGCGCCAGCATCCATCCATTTGTGATGCAACTAATATGGGGATGTTCTTTTTTTTCGGCTCAGGCTTTGCACGCTTTCATGCAAAAAAGTGAACCAGAATGGCACTCAGTGAAGCTATGGCCATTAAGATTAGAGGTTGCTGACACAATCCACAGTGCTGAATGAGGATGCACATGGAGAAGTGAAGGTGTGTTTAAGGAGTTCCAGTTTGAGGATTGTTTTCTTTTCATTCGTCTTGGACGTATTTTTCACAAAGGGGAGATTCGTCTTGGTGTGACGGTTGATCGTAATCTTTTTTGAAGTTCAGTAAATAGCTCCTGGGAGGCTTTCATTTCCTCCATAGCTCACTTTGAAACATCCAAAAAAGTTAGAGGGCTTTGCTTTGATGAGTTGTACTGGCTCCAGTTGAATGACTTTAAATAATTTTACATAATTCATTAAAAATTAAAAAGTTCTCTTTCTCTCTCTTCCTCTGAGTCTAAAAAGAGTCAGTCTTTCTTCGAAAGCACTTTATTAAAAAATAAATACAACCAGCTATTAGTACTAACAGTCACGGGTTATTCAGTCACCTGTTACAGTAGACAACTTTTCAGACCTCGCTAAAGGCAGAACTTGATTGCTGTGTCCAGTAGCTGCAACACTGAGAGAGGCATTTCGACATTTTTTTAAATCTTACTTCACAGTTTTCTTTTGTAAACCAGCTGCTGTTCCAGGCTGAGATTACTGTTGTCCATGTGTTTTTTTTTTCTAACTGGGGTATATCCCAGCTATGCAATTACACTCCTCTCTGTGATCCACAATGTGCTTTTGGCAGGCTGTAAGAAAAACGCCAGTTGCGACGTGGTCGTGTCCCGAGCCTGGCTTACTGTCATTTTTTTTTTAAACTGAGCAAATAGCAAAATCTGGCTCAGTGACAAGAGATTTGAGAGTCCCTCTCTTTTCGGTAGCAGGTGTTTACTTCTTTCACCATGAGGGAATCAACAGCCTGAGTTAAACACGTACATTTATGTGAAAAATGTGTTTTTTTTGTGTTTTCTTAAAAAAACAGTGAGCATTTCCTGTACACAGCTGTACAACACAGATTTCATGTTCCCCTGTCCAAGTTGAGCTGATTATGTCCCTGAGTCACTGCACTTAACTTTCCCCGAGAGGGAGAACTGTGACGGTTTGGGTGGGACGTCTGGTTTGCGGTGCCTGGAGCTGCAGCGAGGCAACGAACCATATGAGCTCAGACTGGAGTGACGTGAAAGGCCTGAAGAAGAAGAAACGTGCATGGAGTCAAGCCTCTGTGGAGCTGGTGGTGGTGTCTCAGCACGGCTGAAGCTGCGCTTCCTTGACAGGTGAGACGAGTTGGACGAATTGGTGTTGTGCTGCTGCTTTTTCAGGCCCATTGGGTATCCGCGACAATACATATCTAGCCTCTTGCCCATCTGAGGAACAGCTGGAGGTACCACAGCTGCTAATGAGGCTTCCCTCTGGGGCACGCGGGGTGGCACACCATCTGAATCCACCATGACATTGTGGCATGGGCTTTTCATTGCTTTGTACTCTAGTGTGGCTGCTTGATCATCAGGCAAATCTGTGCGATGTGGCTGCTCTACATATTCATGCTGGTAGACCTGCTGGTGCTGGTGCTGTTGTAAAGGTAGCACCACCACACTGGGAATGTGGCCTGGAGACGCCCTTAGTGGCAGGTCAGTGCCTATCAGGACATTAGGTGAACCCATGGAGGCCAGCTCTTTGGCGCAGGCATTGATTAGGTTCTGGTTCCTCTCCCAGTCCCGGCTGGCACGACTGGGCTTGCGGCGCAGCTGCATCGGTGTTGATTCGGGTGTAGGAAGCGCCACCAGGTCCAGGTGCTGCTGATCCTCGGCTTTGATAAGCGTCTTGCCATTGTGCATCAGAGGAGCAAGGATGGCCTCAGGTCTGCCATCTTTGGCTTGCGTCTCAAAAAGACCTGTGAGCTTGGTGACGCTATTCATGGAGCCGCGCCTGGAGTTCACGGCCTCCTTGGGCTTTTTGCGTGCAGAATGCTCCAGATGGCGCCGCCGATGGTCACACACACAGTAAACCACAATACCAGAGAAGACAGCACCCATGATGAATGCCAGGACCACAGCCACAGCCAGTAGAGTGATGGGTACCATCTGATCACGGCCCTTCTGGAAACTTTCACGAATCACGCCTGCAGGTGAGATGTGAAAAATTCTTTACATGAGTCAAAACATTTGTACACGTCAAAGTTATTCAGTACCACAGCTTAATAGCAAACATGGTTTACATAACACTACTCATCAGCTCCAAGCAGGCATCATTTAAGTCATTTGTGAGGTTTTCTCACTGCTCTGGTTTTAACGTCTAAATAACCTCTAAATAATGATTTTGGATTCAAAGACCAACCCCACAAAGCAAAACTGTTCATACTCTATAGCTGATAGCAGCAATGATGAAAGCTAAGTACCAATGTGAATAGGGGACCTTATAGAGTACTAAAGCAATGCACTCTATAAGAAATAGGGTTCTGATCAAAACCTTTAAAGATTTCTCCAAATAACCCTACTGTGGATACAGGAGATACATTCTAATGTTTGGAATGTGAGATTAGTTAGTAATTACCCAATCACACCCTTATGTGCTGTCTGAACATCCCAATCCAGATTTAGTGCCCCTTGTTGTTATAATAACCTTTTCTGAAAAGGCTTTTTATTATATATTGGAGTGTGGCTGTGGGGATTTGCCCATTCAGCCACAAGATCGTTAGGCACTGATGTTGACTAAAGAGACCAGAGACCATACGGTGTACAATAGGGTTAAGGCCATGGTTCTATACAAGCCACTATATTTCCACACCAGCCTAGCAAACCATGTCTTTATGGACCTTGGAGGTATTGTTATGCTGGAACTGCTTTGGGATCCTTATTTCCAGAGAAGAATTCTTTCTCTCAGGGTAAATTATCAGATAGGTTTGGAATGTGAAATTGAAATTGAACATGCTATCCAGTGGCTATGTTTCAGCATAATAGAACCTGAACATCACAGTGGGGTTTCAAATGAATAGGTAGAAAGTACCATTAGTGTACAGATAGTTGCATATCATCTTCAGAATAAATATGGAGCAAAAATATTCACTGTGACTGACTACATGTGTGGAGAACGATCAGAATAGCCAGACCCAGTCTCATTTTCCACATCTAATGTGTAGCAGTGGTGCAGTTTGCGGGAAGCCAAAACTGAAGCAAGGTATTTGTAATTGCTAATGAAGTCAAAACTGTGAACAATGTATACAATGTAAATTTGCTTCACTCTTGCAGGTGCTGTTTGCACACACACACACACACACACACACACACACACACACACACACACATATATATATATATATATATATAGTTTAGTAAACCAGCCTTATGACCGGAAGGTTTCTGATTCGATACCCACAAAACATGATTGAATTGCAATAGAGCAAGGCACTAACCCTAAACAGTATGCTCACGGGAGCTGTCGCCAGGGTTGCCCATTGCTCCAGGCAAGTGAGTTCACTGCTCCTTAGTGGGTGTTTTACTACACGGGTGGGTTAAATGTGGAGGTCAAGTTCTGCTGTATATCCAAGTACAGTGGTCAATGAGTTCATTTTATTTCATTTGAAAATTGTATGAAATATTAATGGAAAACCTAAGAGCAGTCATAAAGCCTGAAAATTTCCGTACTAGCATAAATAGTAGCTGTTGAAAGCTAGCTGTTACTATAGTAACTATTAGTGTTAATAATATAGGAGTGATAGAAAAATATATGGATTGTAGAAATTTGTGAAGACAGCTCAAATCAGTAAATAAAACTTATATAATAGAAGTACTGGTAGAAGAAAATCTAATTAATTATAAGAAGTTAAGACTGGCATCAAGGGCTTTAAGGAAAAATAAGAAAGTGAGGAAGAGTATTGGGTACTAAGAAGTTGTTGATTCATTTGAAGTGAAGTAAAGTGAACTATGTGCCTATTGTGCATGCACACAGAGGAATGTGACCTTCGCATTTAACCCATCCATGCAGTGAAACACACACATACACACACCAGTGAACACACTTGCCCAGAGCAGAGGACAACCCCAAACCATGGCACCCAGGGAGCAATTGTGGGAGTTAGATGCCTTGCTCAAGGGCACCTCAGTCATGTCTTGCCCTGTGCGGGGATCGAACCCGGAATCTTCTAGTCACAAGACCAGTTCCCTAACCACTAGGCCCCTGTTTCCTATAACACTAGCATTGCAAGGTAAATCACATGTTGATGTTCATGCCCTCGTTCTAATGTGGTACTGTTTCTCTACTTGTGTAATTGTTGACACAGTAATTTTTTCTGTCTGGAGAAGCTTGTTTAGCATTTTCACAGCCGTAAGCAGCACATGTTTTAGGACATGGGAAAGTCTTCAGGATGGGGGGGGGGTGCATTTTGCAATTCCTCTGTGAATTCAGAGGAAAGAAAGAGAAGCTACTGAGGGAACGTCTGTTTATAGCTGCTTTAACATAATTAACATGCAGTAGTTCATAACAGTACCTGGAACTATAAATGGGACAAAGGTGAAATGTATTATTCTTTAATAAATAAACAGTTTGTAACCCTTGATCATTAGCTGCAGTAGAAGAGAAATAACACTTTTGGGACATGCTGTTATCGTCAACTTAAAACTTTGGGGAGGCAACAAATCATCCGCTGATGACTATTTTCTTATAACAGCACTTCCCAAAATTGTATTCCTTTCTCAGGGTTTAAAGTGTTACCATCAGCTGTCAGTTTTTAATGTATTTGAAGAACATAAGAACGGTTTGAAGCGTTGTACATAAGAAGTAGAAAAAGAGGAAGAAGAAGCAATAAATTGGCTAGAAGGAGAAAAAGTAAAAAAGAAGGAATAAATCTTGGGTAGAGTGGAACAGTACACACTGACAACACTCAGCAGACTCGTCTGTTTTTCTGTAGGGATTAGAGCAAATGGTTTCCATCATCTACACAGACACACTACAGCACAATAAGTCATGTCTAGAACACACTATGATCCAAGTCACACTGACCTCATGAAATCCACCCAGTCAGCCTGTTGTCACTTCAGTCCTCAATAACAGAGATGGCCTTAAACTTGCCACACATTCTCGATCTATGCACTTCCTTTATCAGTCAAAGTATCTTGCTTTTTTTCAGGTGAGCACTAGATTTTATCTTGTGGCAAGTAGATGAATTAATGACATATTTTTCTAAGACCCGGGTGTGCAGTACACATCTGCTTCTTTGCTACTAATGGAGAGATCTGAGAAGCTTTTCCTTTTAACCCCGTCTGCGAGGGTTTTTTTTCTGCTTAAGTGAACCGTTTCTCTCCTCACAGCTCCGCATTTGATGTTTTGATGGGTTTGCCATTCATAACACCATACTGCCTCCAGCAAGATCTATCTGCCTCAAAGAGAATTTTAAAAGTGTCCGCTTAAGAACCTAACTTTAGAATGCACAAGGGTTAGTACATCCTATAAAGCTATCCTAATAAACAAAGAGTTATTCTCGTGTTAAATAACAGTTAAAATACAATACGTCTAATTACCATTACCTAGTAATGTAATTTAAAGCAGGTTAATATTAAAGGAATAGTCCAAGACAAAATGCTAAGATGTTTAACCATGAATCTGTTGTAGTATCCCTGACTGCTGTTTTATGGTTTATTCCTAGGTTCATTAGCCCTAAGCTACATTAGCTATCAGATATTTTGGAACAGGGCCAATATAGGAATTTCACTGTCAGTGATTGGCCCCTACAATCGTCAGTATTCATTACGCAAATAAGTCACAGAAAAATCAATCAATAGCAGCGTAGATGGTAAAAAAAAAAATACTGGCCAATGGTCATACATCCAACTTTCTTTTTTTCTTATCAATGTAACAACTAAAGAATGAGTACAGAGTGCTGCTAACCGGTATGGCAAGTACCAAAACGCTTTTTTTCAATAGATCCCATAGACAGATATGATGTGTAGCTGATTATATGCGAACTTCATTTAGTAATATGAGTGTTATTATTAGTATTGTTATTATTATAAAACAAAAGCCATGTCCTTTAGTTGTGCTAGCTTGAACCTCGCCTCTGCATGCTGTGGCAAATTTATGACCTACAACTTAAATTCTGCTATTCAGCTTCTTAACTTTTTGTACCATTAATCTCTAGCTGCTTTCTGCATTAGCTATTGAGGGAGCTTAGAAAAAAAAAACAACAATCAGCCCCTCACAAATATCTCACCCTCAGAGCAGTTGTAGTCTTCCCAAATTTACTTCCACCAACAGGGTGCATAACCATGAGGGATGTTTTTCCAGTTTGTAAAATTAGAAATCTCGCTCTAATGCTCTAAGGCTAATGCAGCATCACTGTAACAGGTAACAAGACATATTAAAGGTTAAGTTTTAAGAAGCCTATAAGAGCGTCCTATTGCAAGATTCACCTTGAACTACACTACATGATGAGAGGCGATTCAGGAAGTCACCTGCAGGAAGCATGCTGAGCCTTAAATCTATGTTGTCTAGCCAGTGAACCTTGTTTGAAGTGGAGTGGAAAAAAACAGGCTTTTCATTGAACATCAGACACAGGGAGAGAATCTCACTCATTCCCAGAGAGGGAAGAGAAGTTAAATTGCTCTTCCTGTGCCTCTATGGGCCACATGGTCTGACCTTGACACCGGGGATACTAGGCTATAGAGGGCTTCACTTAAACAGAGCCACAGGGCTCCACCAGACCTTTGAAGATAACCAACTTTCATGTATGAATGAAATTGTTTCTTGAATTGACTTCAAAAGACCTGCAGCAATAAAGAAGTGCTGGTCTGAGACAAGTGGTGCTCTATTAGTTAAAGGCTCATGATTGCAAAAGCTCGCTTACTTTTAAGACCTTATTTCTCCGGATTGATACTTCAAATAACTTTAAGTGCTTTTCATAATGACTAATTCTACTCAAATAGACTACGCTTATAAAAATTCAAGCACACCAACTAAAACTTATTCATGTAATCTTTTCTAGCATGGCTTGTTGACATAAAAGTAGTCGCAAAAACAAAGCTCAAGCTGAGAATCCTCAGATCTGAATTTCATGAGGCTCCGATCTCAGACAAATTAGGTATCTTGGAAAATGCTTCGCTGCATTCGGGTGAGTTAAATCAAATCCAAAGCCTCTCGCAGTATCCAGTGTGAAGACGTCACGAATATTCACCCAGGAAAAAAAAAACATCTAAAGGGGCTTCAAAGTTACATGAGGTCTGTTTCAAAAGATGAGACAGTCTGACAGTCATTAATGGTGATGTCTGATGTGAAAGCGCAGACAATTTAACCTCGCAGTCAGACGCGATGCTCGGTGCACGGCTCACTGAGGATTCAGAGTGACTTGCAGAAGCATGAACATGTGTGTTGACTGACGCTGGTGTGTGAAGCTCCATTGAGGCCTTCAGTTCAAGTGACAAATGTTCCTGTTGATTCTGTTCACATTCTTATGTGAGAAAAGTGACATCCTAGCCAAGCAACCAGCACGGAAAATTGTTCTGCCACTGCATCTCTAATATGTTTACTTCTCTACTAAATTATTAAATACTCTCTCTCTCTCTCTGAAAGTATTTGCATAGTGAACAGGGGACCTGTTTTAAAAACCCCTAATGCTTGATATAGCCCTATAGAAAATCCCTGTAATTTTTAATCTTGCATTAGGGCAAAATGTAATCCTTTAGTTAGGTAGTTATTTATCTGTCTGTCTATTTAATATAAAGAAATTCAGCTGTACTATAAAGTCAATATAAAAACTGTGACCATCAAATCAAAATAAAAACTTCCACTATTATTGACTTTAACACCAATAATTTGGACATGAATGATCAATGTATTTTAAACGATGTATACCTGTATGCGAATCACCTGGCACGATCGAGGTGTTTTTCAGATATCATTAACTTTGATAAAAGAATTATCCACAACCGCAGCTTTTTACTTTTTTAGTAAAGCTTAAAGTAGCAACTTTTGTTACATTTTAGCTAAATACATTAATATAAATTCTCAGTACTCTAACACTGGTCATGATACATTAGACATGGCTACACATACTGAAGATTAGTTCATTGACATTTTCATTTGTCAGGACGATCAACATATTGAATAACTCTATTATTAAATTTTCTTAATTTTTACAATCCAGAAATGTATTTATGGTCGCTCAGTAATAAACCAGGGTTCATTATTTATGTAAATTTAATACACTACAGTTACTTGGCTGATGATCAAATCTGGCATGACAGGTTTAGCATGACATACTTGGAACTTGAGCTACATCTCCATCAGTCTATCAGAAAAAAAAAAATTCCCCTCAATAAATAACACTACACTATAATAATGTCTAAGGAATTGAATACATACTTTAATATGGTTATATGTTTTATGTGAGAACTGATGGCAGTTCATTTACTTCAGTTATCATTCATTTCTTATTTCTTCCATGCCATGGCAGGTTCAGTAGTGCATTTGCTGTTAGTGTGCTGAATGGCTTATAATGTGTGCATGCTCTAGATTTCTACTGAGTGATTTAAAAAAGCTTTGCCTAGTAAATCTTCTGATTGAGGCCATCAAATGCTTGCTCAGTGCACATGAAGGCGGATAATAGTTAAGGTTTAATCCTGGCATATGCCACAGTGAGCAAGCTTTTATTTACATCTCTGATGCACACGTCACTTTGTTTACAAGTGCACATTCCCCTTTTAGAAAATGTCAAGCTGGCATTTATACTGCCTCCTGTCTACATGAATACATCTGGACTTCTAACATTTCGAATCATACGCAATATTATAAAATGCCATTTCTTAGATGTATGAAAAACAGCGTTGACATATGAGATCTGTAAATACTGATAACTCATACACAAAATTCAAAGAAAGAAATCGCTAAGGAACCAGAGCACAAGTGAATGTCCCTGGTTTAATGGGGTCGAGGAGAAGCAGAACTGGGTTAAATCTAAAGCCAAATTCTACCCTGCATAAACACAGCCTTAAATTACAGTGGAGGTGAAAGCCACTAATATGAACATCATTAGGATAGGAGTAGCTGAAAATAGTGATCTAGTCTAAACCTGCCTCTCTTCATAACTGTCAGTGTGATAGAAGACCTAGTTGTAAAACAGTGTCAAATGTGCTATAAAATTCAGAGCATTCCATAATGAAAGCTCACTTTACAGATTTTACATCTTTAACCATGCCAGCCCAGGGAAACCCCATTAGCAAATGTACACGCTGGCTGAAATCCAATCTCTAGAGAGAAAAGAAAGGATTTCAGCCGTAAAACAAAGAAACCAGTGCACTGCACAGCACTTATCATTAAATGGAAGGTGTAATCATGTGCATGCTTTACACTCGATCTGCACACAGCTATCACGTGGCAGCTCTCGGTTCACAGCTAGCGAGCCCCTCCTGGCTATGTGCAGTATGCTAGGTAGGCATTAACGATAATCATATATTTTGTGCTGTTACAGCAAAGATTATTCTACATGGAATATAGGCCAAGAAAACTCGGGAGAGACCGCTTCCTATCTCGCTATCTATATAGCTTTTATAATTGACCTATAAATTTGAGAGGCACAGAGAGACAGCCACAGGTTGGGGACTGGGGGTGGGAAGAGACAGAGAGAGAAAGAGAGAGAGATTGACATAAAGAGAGGCTGGAGGGAGAGGGAGGGGCTAAGAGAAGCCATTCCCCAGATGAGGAACAAGAGAGATACATCTCCATTTGGTAAGAGAGGAAGGATGCACTGTACAGGTTAGTAATTGGTGGTGGCTACATTAAGGTCCAGCCTTGGAACATTCCATCTGGGGAGATGAAAGGTCCTGGGGAAGGGAGACTACTTACAATGGCAGCAGATGGTGGAGGTGCGGATAGGGTGGGTAGGATTGTGTGGGTGCGCGCACTCACGCACACACAAATGAGACCAGACACAGAGTGCTCAAATGTACTGTGAAAAATGTTGCCACCAGCCAGCTTTGGCACGGAGAGACCGGAGCGAACTCATAAATACAAAATTTTTGAATATTCATCAAATTCAAATTTGGCCTGTGTTACACTAATGTGCCAGAGTGCAGCGACATCGTACGCCTAAGAAAAGGCAGAGACGAGTCTGTGTAAACGAACTAATGCTGACATACTGTTATTACGCACTCTGATACATGAGTAAAATCCGCAGTGTCATTAAATAATCTCCGCAGCGCTGTTTCAGAGTCGGCTATCAAAGCACTGATATCCTTTTTTCAGAGTACAATTCGTCACTTTGGAGCTGATGAAGCCTAGCGACAATGTGTCCACAGAAGGTATAAGAGGGAAATGGGGATATGGTTGAAGGTGCTAATAAAATTCTGAGCAGAAATAATATCGCAGTGGAGGAAACAGACAAAAGAAGCCCCAAAGCTGAAGTCATGCAAGACCAAGAAGCAAGAAGCAACATCAAGTAAACAGCGTGGAAGCCACTGAACATCATTATTCATTTTAAACAGAATGAAAGCAGCTTATGTGTAACTGATTACGATAAACTAGGCAGTGTATAATAATAATAATAATAATAATAATAATAATAATAATAATAATAATAATAATAATAGTGCAATAAAAGAAAAGAAACAACAGCAAAAAAAAAAAAGCACTTCAATGCTGACCTCTTGCCTATGCCACAGCGCAACAGTGTTCTGGATAGCAGCACTGGGGATTGGCAAAAGAGGCAGCAACACTGCAGTGATGCCAAATAAGCATGCTACTTCTCTGCCACCATTGTGTAGGTTCAACAGGTGTGCTGCTTCCAGTGACCATGCAAATGTAGGAAATGTCCTTCTGACTAATCTAGTCTCTGGTGTTGATGGACGATATGTCAAAATATCATTTCATGATACTTAAAAGTCATAATCAACAGGATTTTACCCAAGAAAATAATAAACTCAGTGAAATTTTTACTTGACCTTTTCATACCTTCAGTATGAATATATTTAGATATGATGATATATACGTTGATATATATGATATATTGTCATACCACCCAGCTCCACTCTGTCTGTAAACGTGTACTCGTGTGAAATGTTTCATTTGGGTCAAACTTCTGCACCTTTCACAGTTTTAAAACTATTTTAGGATCATGAAACCAGTTAAGCATTACTACATGTTATCATTGTATAGTTTATAAATGAACACATATGTGTATTTTATTCATCTATGGGCTTGACACTGGTGATACCGGCTTTATGTGCAATACAATGAGACAATGTACAATTTAGTTATTGTCTGCAGAATCTGGCCCGCCACACTGCACATATCCTGTCAACAAATGATATACCCAGTGAAATAAATGATAATAATTTAGAATTCAGCAAGTCTGTGCAGCACACTATTACCAACTTTTAAACAAAGGTGCAGTACAACAGTGCCAGACGAGTTACAAGATTACATCCTGTGTTTTATTGAGTCTTACTATAAGACTTAAATAACAGCGTAATAGTTAGAGAATTGCTACATAGTGCACAAGAGTGTATTTGACTATCTTAAATGTGTGTTTTCAGTCTCAGGGTTTGTCCTGCAGAGGCTTATTGGAGGTAATATGGTGCCAAACTCTACTTTAATAGCATATTTTAAAAAAATACTGTGAAACGTGCAGAAAATTTGACCTTTCAGGGAAATGCTAGAATTGTTGTTTGACCTTGTGGTAAGACCTTGAAGTAGTTAAGGTTAAGAAGGAAGAGTACATTTTACTTTCAAATTGTTAATGACCTAAGACATTATATTTCAAGCTGAGGTTATGCAAATGTCTCATGGAAACATTTAATTTTGCTTTCTAACTTAATGTAACTCATATGACCTGTACATTTATAAAAATAAAGTTAATCCTGTTTTGATAAAGTATTTGAACCTGATTCTAGGAAGAAAATAAACCAAAGACTGACTGATTATGGCTATTATAAATAAATAACATGAAATCCAATTAGCCTTTAAACATAATCATAACCAGGCTTACTGTAATAAAACTGAATGTCCTTGCTGGGTAACATATTATTATTGATTTGGTGAACATAACATATTGTGTATTGTGCTTTTATTACTGGCTTCACTACAAGGCTGTTCCAGGGTGACCTTGAACAAGTCTGTAGAATCAACTTGCCAAGAAAGAGTGTTCAATGTCATGCCATGAGGACAAGATAAAGACTGGGCCATCATGTGAATGGGCAAATAAACAGAATGCAATCTTCTCCTTTAAACCGTAATAGCCTGGATATTGCCTCCCTCCTCATGGGCCATTACAGTCTTTGTTTAATAATTCTCTCTCTTCCAGGTCCACGATAATTTATTGCGAGTATAACTTCATGGCTTGCTTTGTGTGCTGGTCGACTAGAAGCAGCATAAAACTGTAGCAATATTCTCCCCCCAACAGGACAAAACAAATGGAGTCTCCCATTCCATTTCCAAGGCTTACCAGTGGACTCGTGCTGGGTTTGAGAGGGCACAGCGATATAAGGGTCCCTCTTATCGGTGGGTTCAGGGGAATCTTTGGGCTGCGCAGTGCTGAGAGAAGAGGTGGCGTGGCCTGCCAGAGCACAACACAGATTAATACACAGTCATCTGTTCAAAACCAGAAATATACTTACTGCCAAGGGTTTGAACCACCACTGTCCATGCAGTCAGAAAAAAAACAGTACTAAACTGTACCTTTCCTTCTTGTTAGGCTGGTACCTTTATTCAAGAATACATCTTTGAATGCATTACTTTATTATGTATCTTTCTGACATTTAACGCAAAGTTTTAAAGCAAGGCCAAATTCACCCTAGGCACAGTTGTTAACTAGCTTTTGGTTTCTTTCCTAGGAAGTAATGATCGGTGTCACATCGCCTAATATATTGCAATTTTTCTTTTCACCTAACGGTGGCATCAGACTGTGTTGACCAACTTAGTTGAACTGCAAGAGCGTTCTCTCGGTGACTAAACCTGCAAATAAATTTAGCGAATGATATTTAGACATGGCTCCAGAGACAAAACGCAAAAAAAAAAATTTCAGAAGATTCTTGGAAACAAGAATTCTGTTTCATCAAGAACCATAGCAAATGTGTGTGCCTGATATGCCAAGAGAGTGTCGCAGTAATTAAGGAATTTAATATCATGAAACATTATGAAACGCAATGCAAAAAAATATTCAGAAGATGACAGGCCGGAGAAACCGAAGCAGCTGGAAACTATCCTGGCAGAGGGAACTTTTTATCAGAGCAAATGGTGCACTGAACATTACAGAGTTAATATGTGGCAATGCTTCAGAGCGCTGAGTATGGAAAACCTTTTATGAGATCTAGAAAGAATGCTTAACTAAAGTGGATTTTAAAGCAAGTATTAAAAATGACATTTTAATTTATGGTTATGTTAGTTCGTTCAGTCAATTCTCATCATCCCTTAAATAATGTGACAAATCAGTGTAATTGACATTTTTATGCTGTAAATATTGAGTATTTTGCACAATTCTTTAATAATATTTTTAAGACCAGCCCATGGGTATTTTCATATGCTCTAATCTGAAAAAGGTCTGGACACATTTACTTTAAAAAGGACACTAGCTGAGTCTTTCTAGGAAATCATGCATACTAATGGTACAAAAAGGTGTACCCTAAGAGAAGGTAAGTTTAGTACCCTTTTTTCCCCGAGAGTACATGCTGTTATCCATAATGTCTCATTGAATCTTTTGTGTTTACAGCAGCACACTTGTAAAGTTTTACAATACCTAATAAATCTTTATGCCAATTACACCACTATAAACTATACACCAGCCATTCACATGCTTAGACATCCTCCTGATAGTATGTGTGTACACAGGCTTGAGTCAGATGAGACTTGAAATTGTGATGGAAATGAAATAGTCTGCTTTTACAAAAACAATTTCTCAGATCTAAAAAGATACATATTTAATGTGAAAATTGTTTTTCTTAATGGTTCCATAGTTTTAATCGAGTCATTTCGAGTCATAAAGAGCATAAAAGCTGAATTAAGCGATGACCATTTAAGCACTGCTGCAGCTCCTGAAGCATGAACTGAATTATGTGCTGAGCATTGTCCATGTGTCACTCGAGCATAGCTCCGCTGTGGCCTTGTAAGGCCTGTGACCTTGCAGGACATATTCACTGTACCCAATTCTGTCTCTGACAAATTTGCTCTCATTGTAAATCTTACCATACAGGGCATGAATGGACTTCCTTATAGTCTGTGGCTCTGGATATTCTCCAGAAACTGCTTATATTCACACCAATCCTATCCATTAAAATAAGGCTTTTTTTTGTAGCCTGTTACCATGGGCACAACAAATCACTGGACAGACCAAAGGCACGGTTTAAATCAACCGGACAAAAATAAACCTAACACGTCCTTACACACTTTACAGGTAAAGTCTTCCAAATCACAATCAATCCTGCACCCAGTGGATTCATCAGAGCGAGCTCCATAACTGTATCTCATATCTTAATGAAGTGGTAAACAGAACCCTCTCTATCATGCCTGTGTGTTGTTGTCCAAATGGTCCAAAACTGCAGATGTTTGCCATCAGTCTGTCATGTGACATGGTCTCCCAGTAGCAATCATTACAATGATTTATTTAAAAATGTCCTAGAGGCTGAGTGATTAGTGTGACAGAGCTATTTTATAATTCATTTTCCACAGCCAGGGAAAGTAGGATAGAGGCAGATGACACACATACACCAGTAGGAATGTTAACATGCAGAATTTTCTCCAATCCGATTTAATTCATTCCGATTACGGATTCAGATTGAGGTGTTTATATCAATTTGATTAAAATATTCAGATTGCACCCTACAAGCAATCTGATCCAATAGAATGTGCATGAGTAGAGTAACATTTACTGTTCACGTTATCATGACAATGAGCTTCACGTGAGTTCAGTCAGAGAGGAGAGGCAAAATGTTACCCGAGTAATTTGCATTTGCTCAAATACTTGTCGGAACAGCTCGCTGTTGTGATCTTTACGACAGTCCACGCTGCTGACTATTTTCAAGTCTTTTAAAGTTTGATGCATAAACTTTGTCAGCTCTAATGACCAGTTTTTTGCTTCCAGCTTGATGTGTGCACATGCGCAGAATGTAGATAAACTATCCGTTTGGGAATGTAATCAGATGCATGTGTTTACATGACTATTATTCTTCTGTTTATCAGATTATTTAAGGGATTACCGACACTAATCTGGCTACTCTATTCTTATTAATGTGGACGTAGACATGGACGTATTCTGTTCCGACTGAGTTGTTCAGTTTGATGGAAAAAAATTAAATCTCTGAAATGCTAACTTTTTATATAGTGGATAAGTAGAATAAAAATGCACTGAAAGTTTTAAATGTGTGTGTGTGTGTGTGAAAGCTATTAAGAAAGGTAGCAGCAAATAAAAAAAGGATGCTTTTTTAAGTATACAAGTCTCTGCGGGTATATTTGGCCATGGTATCAGGTGTCGTCTGTTCATCAGCTTGCATGAGGGAGGTTGCTTTTATTATATTTCAAATGCATAAGCTAGGAAATCTGAAATAATATAGATGATATAGATCAAGCAAGCAAGGATTAGTTCTATAGTGGTACCATAACCTAATTCTTTATTTATTTCTCTGTACCTCTGGTGCAGTGTGGTGCCAATAACAAGAGGACAAGAACAGCAGGAACGAAAGCAGAGACACGTCAAAGAAGAGATTTATGATTCCTATTTTTATCATAAATGCTAAGGATAATCAGACCTTTTCCACCCAGGGTGAGTAATAATGTTATATGTAGGTCAGGAAAGTAGATGCTTTCGCCACCGAGTATCATCATACAGCACAGAGCGGTGAGTGAGTATAGTGAGATATGAGTGTGTGTGTGTGTGTGTGTGTGTGTGTCAGCATGTGGGTTTATGGGTGCTCGCGGGTGTGGGTGTGTGTGCGCAACGCTGATGCGGCCTGCTTTGCCGGATTGTATTTCATGAATAATTTCTAAAGGAGCTTCGGAGAACATGCCGCTGTTCAGCCTCTGTAAACAGCTTCCACCATTTGCATTTGGCCGCATCTCTAACCCACAAAGACGCCTTCTATTAAGCAGCTAGATCCATCCAATTAGGAAATCAAAGGTCAGAGCGAATCAATGGGACCAGTTAAGGCTCGCACAGAATAGAGAGGGGGGGAGAGTTATGGCAGAGGGTGGAGGAGCGTCTCTCAAATCTAGCTAAATGGGGAGAAATTGTGTGAGCGTAGCTGAGCTGCTACAGATCACTGCACTAGGCAGGGAAAAGGGAAATATTGTATTTAAAAAGCTGAGCAGGTCATGAATTGACTTGGCTGAAGGTCTATAAAGGAATAAAGGCACCAAAGGAATTAAAAAGATTTTTTTTTTCACAAACATGGAGAGTCAGATAAAAGAAAAAGGAAAAGGCTTTGAGAAATTGGGGAGTGAGACTGAGAATAGAATTAATGAAGTCTGGCTTCATGCAAGTTGGTTCTGACTTACACCACTTACCATTTAGAGCCACAAAGGAGTCTGAAAAAAGCAAGTGGAAAAAATGTGTTAATGTATTACAGTGCATTAGTTTAAGCCAAATTACGCATGTTGTACTGATTTAATATTTGTGTTTAGTATGAAAATATTTAAAGCGTATCGTTAATGCCAGTGCCACAGTAACTAAATATTTAATCACAATGTAAATGATCACAGAATAAAAGGTAAGCAGTTTACAGCATTTCACTATTCAGGACAGATAAAATGATGTAATAAATGAATGCAGCCCAGAGACACAGGCTCCTATAAGGCTTAGTGTAGCTGAGTGAATAGGTCACAATGAGAGCTTCTGTCAATAATGTGTGTGTGTGTGTGTGTGTGTGTATGTGTGTCTAAAGCAGGTCCTTGTGTTCAGTGTGTTTCTGCAGCTGAAGGACAGGGTCAAGGCTGAGCCCAGATAAACAGGAGGGAGAAAAAGAGAGTGAAGAGAATGATAGGGAGAGGCAGAGTGAGAGGGAAGAGGCCCTTGCTTACTTTGGCAGTCTCCCAGTCCATCTGTGTTGCCCTGCTCCACGTCCTGCTCGAACGGCCATCTGCATAATCAACAGAGACAAGACACACGGTGGTGAGCTGCTGCAGCCCTGCTGCTTCAAACAAGCCCATGCGAGGAAGAGCAGAGCGCGAACCCTGGGGCGCACCCTCCATTTTTCCATTGGGGTTTATTGACTTATACAAAAAGGCCAAGAACTGCGTACAGGTCAGAGGGGACAGGTCAACTGTCACACACATAACACGCTGGGAACGGATACGCTTGACTTAAATCGACCCATTTTTTATTATGAATACCTAGTAGAAGACCTTCTTTAAGGATTTGTTAAATTTTTCTTCATTTTATTATAGCTGAAAATCCCTCAGGCTTATTTGTTTTATAATTCTGGAAGTTTCTTCAGTTCCCTTTAAAAGGTACAAAGAACTTTCCTCATCTAAAAGACCAAAAGCAATCAAAAAAAAAAAAGAAAATACAGACAAGTCTCTGAGGAACTGAGTATTCTGTTCTAATACAGGGACGTTTTTTTTTTTTTTGTCAGGTTGAGCCTGCTATTCCAGACAGACGCTCAGTCATGTAATCAGGGGAGACAGACCAACCGTCATGCACATTACATTTTGGGAACTTGATGAGAATTGAGCATTTTTAACCAGCAGGAATAGAGTGTTTTATATACTAGCACTACACTTTATGAATAGAGATGTATGTATAATATCTGAGTGTCATACTGACTCAGTGTGAAAAAATGGTATAATAAAGGAACAATTTATTAAATGATAAACTGACAGACATGGATGGAATGATGAATTTTCCTAATGGCCAGTACAGTTCAAATCAGAAATATGGTTGCCTCTGCCAGGAAGTACTGATTTATCTGTTCAACAAGACAAGAGCCAAATGTTTGTCCCAAGCAAAACCAACAGAGCCTTTAAAAGCTGTGAGCTAAAAATCCATGAGTTACCTCTGTATTAAACATTTAGGACAGAAGCCAACTATCCATGAAGAAGATTAAAATGGTGTCCAAATGAAAACACCTGCCCACAATGGCAATATTCCATTGGTTTTGTTCTACAGGCAGTCTAAAGGTAACACTGTTGTCTCTATGTTTTACTGCTGAGCTTGATAACGGGTCTTTTATTGAGGATTTTTCAGAATAAATAAAATTGAAGTGCAAGAATACATTTAAGATTGTTAAAACTTCCAATTATAAAAAAATGTAATGTACGTTTTACTTTAAGATTGTGTGCCAAGAGGCCAGACAAATGGGTGTGAATGTTTACTCTATCATTCAATAATATCTTAAAATAACTGTTCTCTATAATTACATCAATTAGTAATTATAACCCATCATTATTTAATTTAATATCATTATCATTTTAAGTTAGAGCCTGACATTAAAAGCAAATGCAGTCTAAATGACTGAAACTTTGGTTAAAAAAAATAACAATTATAATAATAAGAAGAAGCCTTTATAGGAAGTTCACTGTATAACATTTTATATAACATTTTCATTCTATCTTCGTGTTTTTTTTTCTTTCACTCATATCTTTATTTTTTTTTAAATATATATATATAAAACACCACTATTCACAGATTTGTTAATAAGCCTGACTGCTGGAGTACATTACCATCATGCATCTGTAACACTTAGATATCCTGCACAATACACAATCACATTATTTATTACAATTATTAAACAGATGAACTCCTTTGAATAAAGGCATGTTATAATCTGCTCTGAGGGTTGACAAAATTTTAGTTAATTTTAACATAGCTGATGCTTCCGGATGCTTGTTTGTAATATAATTCTGGAGGTTTCTTTGGTTTACTCAAAGGCACAACGATATGTTCTCAGGACAAATGCAATCAAAATAGTTAATACAGCTACGTCGCTGTATGTCTACTCGCATACAAAGACTTATTGGTTTTTTTTTATCAGGTCGAACCTGCTATTCTTGATGGACGCTCAGTCATGCGATCAAAAGAGACAGACCAAAACCGTCACGCATGTTCTGGGAAAGTATTAATTTGAATAGAATTAACCCATTTTGTTGTCCAGCAGGACTAGAGTTTTTCTCTAGATTTTTTTCTTGAGGTAAAGTGACTGACCTTTTGTGCTTGCACACGGAGGAAAATGACCTCCACCTTTAACCTATCCATGCAGTGAAACACACACACACACTAGTGAACATACACACTAGGGGGCTGTAAATGCACTTGCCCAGAGCAATCCATAGCACCTGGGGAGCAGTTCGGGGGTTAGGCTGGTGCTGGCTTAATAATGGTATAGGGTTTGTATAGGTGGGACCAGAGGACCCCTGGTATGTCTACAAACATTTCTGACAGGTGAACACTATGTGTGCCTCCTTTCTGATGAGTTACACCCGTTCATGTCCTGTATTCATTCTGATGGGTTTGGCCTTTTCCAACAGAACAATACACCACCACACACATCTAGAGATGCCAAATTATGGTTACAGGAACATTCATCTGAGTTTGAGGTTTCGCCATTCTCACCTAAGTCCCCAGATCTGCAGGATGTATGGTGTTCATTGCCTACTGAATAATTCCACAAGCTTGTGAAGTCCAAAGCTACCAAGTAATAGACTGGTGAGAAATGTAGTATATATAATATCTGAGTGCCACACTAACTCAGTCGGACCAAGTGTATTCAGCTGTACACACAACAGGCTATAAAGAAAATGGTCTTTGTATGTTATTACAGCTTGTGTTGACAAAGAGACAAGAAAGTGTGAAGGTTCCGTGTTTCCTCTCTAAGTGCAACAAACTATAGACAACAACACATCTAATTCCAAGGTACTGCAGTAGCTAGTGACAAAGTAAGAAAGTGTGAACTTTCAGCAATCGCTCTCTAGGGCACATTTTATATTGACACTTTCCATTAAATGCTGCACAAAGTGTTCAGCCGAATGCCTTTCAATCGCTAACCACAAAAGCCAACAGATCATAACCGTGTAATCCTCTACTCAGTCACTTTAGCAGCACTGCTCAGGCAGAGTGAGGTCATCTAACCTCTTAATATCTCTCTCTTCCCAATTTCCAAAGTGAAAAGCTCAATCATAGCAGACAGGCCTTTGGAAATAATAACAGGATAGAATAAAATAGTGTGCAGTGAATGATCACCTTCCACAGGGCAAGACCCGCTACTGGTATAACGACTTCATCTGCAGGATGATTCATTTCTGACTATAGAAGAGGTTGTGTAATTGTTCAGGAAGAAACCGCCTCAGCATGGCAAACAAGCTATACATTATTCAACAGGTTTAATATACACTTGCCAGTCACTTTATTAGGAACACCTGCAGATTCATGCAGTTATTGGACGATCGTGTGGCAGTGGTACAAAGCATTCAATCATACGGACACAGGTCAGTTAATATTCATATCAATTGTCAGAATGACAAAAATGTAACAGCTGGTGCCTAATAGACTGGTTTGATCATTTCAGAAAGTGCTGAACATGAGAATGCCAGATGGTTCAAGCTGACAGGAAGGCTACAGTAACTCATCGAACTACTGTTTACAGCCGTGGTGAGCAGAAAAGCATTTCAAAAGGCACAATTCAGGCGAAATAAATACAAACGTGCTGTTAGCCAAGTGCCGGAAACTGTGTCTACAATAGACACGGTTTCACCTAAAGCAGGTAGCTCAGTGGTTAAGATTGGATGGACTGCTCATAAGGTCATGAGTTCAAATCTGCTGCCAGCGCTTGGCCATTGAGCAAGGTCATTAACTTCCAACAGCTTGGTTGTATATATGAGATAAATATACGTAGTGTATTTGCCAAATTCTATAAGCGTAAATGCAAGTCCAGGTGACAATTGTTCCAATAAATGTATATCTTTGCTGTTCATACAACAAAACAGAGAATAGAAGATCACAAAGCAAAAAAGATGCAGATACGGCCGCATGCATTAACACAGACCACTATATCAGTGTTTTATAGATTTCTCAGCCACCATGTCTTTTTTTAACACACAGATATTCCCATGATCACAATATTGATAATAGGAAAATATAAAGCTAAAATTTCATACAGTATCGTTTTATAGTGTTGCTGCATGGTTCAGAATAACACACCTTGTGCTTGTAATTTCTCGGCACGCGCCTTCTGACACCCAGCCGCAGTACGGATCTCTGGAGGCGATACAGGACCTGTGAGAGGGGAACACAGAACTGCTTTATTCCGATGTCTTTAGCCAGGATTACAGAGAGGTCAATGGCATGCTCTCTAACCCCTTCTCATACTCTTCACATCTGGCATTTTTTGCTCAGAGATTGTTATTTAACCTTACTGTGGGAGCCGAGCTAGACTCACTTTTTGCACTTGCCGTGACGCTCGCAGCGTGACAGCGGCACCTTAACCACACAGGATGAGAATGCCACGAAAAGTGAGTGACTCTTGCTGTCGATCTGCATGCTGATGATGCGCTTGTCATCCACGCCGTCAACGCTGCACCTGAAGGAATGCAAAAAGCGCTCAGCAAAAGTGCTTCAGTGAAGTGTCTGAGAAAAGTCTGAGAACATAATGAAAATCTAGGATATTTAAAAAAATGGAAATAGAAAGTTTTAGCAGGTAAAAAAAACAAGAAGTTGCACAATTTCAAGGTCACTGTTTAAATGTAAGCAAATTTGTGATATTGACATGTCACGTCCTTTGTATAAAAGGTCAGACTTTGCCTGTGGCTTATCCCTTCCACTGAAGCCACTGGTGTTGGATCAGACGGATTTACACAAACTTGCACACTGTCATTAAAGCTAAAAGAGGGCACAATGTCAGTGTCATTATAAACTCTACCAGGTATAACCAAGCACTACTTTACCGTATGTGCATACTGAAATAATTATGTATCATTTAGCAGTTCTGCTGTGAAGAGAACTGTATGGTTAAGACGGTTAAAGCTTAAGACTGATCTCCAGTTCCCCACATCTAAAGACCATTTAAATGCAACTTTATGACAGCTGGGCTGCATGCATAGGTTTCCTCAATTAAGTCATGCAGTCGATCTTCCTTATGCAATCTGCAGTGAGGATATTTACTCTGATCCCTCCCTGTAAAGTCACTTACGCTAACTGCTTAAACCTAAGCCATATGGCTCTCAGCCACGGAATGCACGCTGCCATGGTGTATGTCGGGAGGTTGCGTTGCTCGCTCATCAAAATCCCCACTTTGTCACATGACACAGCTCAGTAGCGCTCAGTAATCTCTCATCACCGATCTCTAACTACAGTTTTCATCTGAGAATTTGCTTTGGCCCCTTTTTTACTGTTTATTCCACAGCAGCATGATCCAAACCTCTATCACATCTTAGAAAGCGAGGGAATCTCAGCTAGGCTCGTTCACCCAATTCCCCCCCTCTTTTTAAACCACTCTGAATTCTTTAATCATCTGCCATACGTTCAGCAGGGCTTCGCGGCAATGGCCCAGATACAAAAGTTCCACTCCGCTCCCTTTAATTTTGCTCACCACATTCAAGAGGTTGTAACCTGACAGATCAGTTTTAAATGATCTGCAGACTGGTGGTGAATTTCTAATGGAATACATACTTTTCTGGGTTGTATACGCTCAGCTCCTCCAGGAAAAGGCTGTCGTTCAGAAAGCCGCTGCTTATTTTAGCCAGGAACTTGAGGATGATGCCCCTCTCAGAGCCCAGGAAAACAATGGTGTAGTTGCGATAGGGCCCGGCGGCATTATCCACTGCAATGCGAGTGAGTCTGTATCTGTAACAGTGAAAAAAAAAAAAGAGCAAGAGAAAACGTGTGATGCAGCAGCGTTGAGATAATGAAATCGGCCTGCGATTTTCTGACTTAATAACCTCCAGCTCCGTTCCTGCAATAGAAATGAGACTGGTGTTGTCTGGTGTCTGCTGCTCCAATTACTGAGCTGATCTCCATGTTAATCAAATGTATGTGTAATACTCAAATCAGTATGCTAATACAATCTCAAGCAATTAAAGCTGGCAAGATTAAAATGTTAAGACAAATAACATTGTCTTAACATTGTCTTATGATTGCGGAATTTTTATGTGATATTTTTAAGTGTAGAGGCTTAAGGGGTTCAGAAGGCAATGATAAGAGACTACAGGATCCATCGGACTACATCATGGACACAGACACACACTCACACACCAATCACACCAATAGAGTCACCAATCAGCCTCCTGAAATGTTTCTGGGAGGAAACTGGAACACCAGGAGTTAACCCAGGCAGACACAGTGAAGACTGAGCTCAGGATTGAACTGGGCGCTCTGGAACCATGAGTAGTGACACTATACTGACCTTTGAAAACCCTGCCTAGCAGGAACATCTTTTTTACTGTTCAAGTATGACCCCCACTCGCCTAATGTGATGAAAAAGAAACGCACGCATTCAGATGTCTTCCCTTCAGGCTAGAGAGCAGATAGGATCTTATTCTGGGTTGAGTTTCTTGCTCACCTCCTGTGGCTGAAGCAGATTTTTTTCTGACTCCTAATCTAGACACTAGATTAAACTATTTAAATCTGACTTTGACCTGGTCAGTCATTCTGCATTGCAAATGCCTAGATGCATTGGCCAATTAAGAAACAATTACCATGTAGAATAGAACCCATTCATTCACACATATCATTAGGGAAGAACCATTCCATACTAACATTTTTTCTCATAAGCTTTCCTTATCTGCTCTGAGGTTCTGAGTGTGCTATTAAAGATATACATGTACTAGAAAACAGCAACTAGGGAGGCTTATCTGATGCGAGTGCTCACCGAACCATCGTCTTCAGAAACCAGGGCCGGTTGGCGATAGATGGCACAGCCTCATCCATCAACGGGTGCATCTTGATGAAGTTTAGTGTGTCGTCTGGAAACTCGTTGGACACCTTGTACCTCTCCGCTGATGGTGTTCCAGCACAGCAGCCCGGTCTGAAAACAATGAAAGAAAGAATGAGAAAGAGAGATGGGTGAACAAAGTGACTGCGAAAGTTTAGATGTAACAAAACATCTATTCTTTGGGTAAATATAATTGTATCGTATGCACACTGTTAGATTTAAGTCATTGTTGTAAACGCAGCTTGGAATACACTAACAACACATGGAAAGCAAAAAAGCATCTGTTAGCAAGCTTGCACCATTTAATGATAAAATAAGACTGACATGAAGGAAGAGTAAGTGCTTTAGCACTCATTAACACCTGACCTTGTTTCCCACAAACACATAATTTCATGCTAATCAGCACAAGCGATACTCCTGTTGCGCCCGAAACAGTGACATACCATATGGATGCTAGAAGAAGCTCAATTGTCTTTCCCGACTCTTTCTTCTTGTAAAATGCTATTTCAGGGGAAACGCAGCCTGCTCTTGGTGCGATAATTAGAGGGACGGAGGACAAAGATTGACCAGGCTGGCTGGTGCTTTTGGAAAATTAGTCAGCCATCTGGAAAATGAGCTCATGCCTCATTTGCTGATATGTGCTTCTCTTTTTTTTTTCTTCAACTTTTTTTCTCATGGCATGGTAACAATGTTATTCATAGAGAATTGCCCAGTATGGCCATGATTTATTTATAAGACCTACAAAATATCTCACTAAGTCAATTGTAAATATTCATGACTGAAGTTGGCGCCATATCACAGAATCCTAAACATCATCTCAGATGAAAGAAAACAATGACATTGTTGTTCAGTTGTCTGATTGCTGAAAGTGACGAGCTTCCCAGACGTTTTTAGGAATTTTACAAGAGGTAGAAAGAAACAATGATGGATACCTGGGCTTAGGGACTTTCTCTTCAGGTACAGGCGTCCAGGTCGATTCTGGTGACTTCTGCTCTTTGAATCGGCCGGTGAAAGCTGTGGCGATGTCCGCCATGTCGTAGGCGCACACGGCCGAGCCTGGAATGCTACAAAGGAGCCAAGAGACATGCAGTAATTCGCCTGCGGATACCCACTACTGTGTACATAACAAAACTCTGAATCATTCCTCCTCGTTTGTCCCTTCAACTAGGCAGTTTCAGCGAAATACAGAGCACACAAGAACCGAATTGTAATAATTACAGAGATGGGATTCTGTTAACCTCTGTGGCCAAAACTGTAAATCTGAGCAATAAATCCAAAATATGAACTGGCACATTGTCGAAGCAGTTGCCCAGAAACAATGACTAATGCGTCCCTTCTGTATGGCTAGAACTTCCAGTCAATAGCAGTTCATTCTCCACGCTTGGATTAACTTTGAATACGGCCCTTACTGAACCCCTTATTGAAATTTTGTACTTGTTGGGCACATTACGCAAACTCACCATGGGAATTGTCCAATACTATGAGCGCTACACCAGCTCTGTGATTCTAATTTAGATAAAGAAATGAGCTGCCAAGTCTATTTTTTATTCATTACTGACGGATGAAATTTTCCCAAAGAATTCAATTTGCCTCTGAATAAAAAAAAAACCACATGTACCTGTTAAATGGAGTGGAGAAGGTGGCCATGACAACATCATGGCCGTTGATGTGGATGACGTCAGTGACGGCCTGCAGGATGTTGAAGTAGAAGTGCGAATCTCCTGGGATGGAGCAGTTTAGGCGAGCTTTCAGGAAAGATGTCCACTGTTTCTCCAGTACGCGCTGTGAGCCACCGCGGTCGTTCTTACACACACGGGCCACTCGTGGGAAGACCACCTGGCAAAAAGATGATCGCACATATTGATGAAGCCTTTAATGACTGCAACACGAGTCCAGTTAGTTTTGACCACAAAAGTAATTCATGCTATTTAATAGCACCGATTTCTGAACATCTGGTGCCTCTGAAAATCTAAATATGTACAAACGTGCTATGTTTTGCCACATAAAGATACACTGATCAGCTATATCATTAAAACCGTCTGCCTAAACAGGTGCCAAATCTGCTCAGACCCATCGAGCCATGGACTCCACAAGACGTCTGGAAGTATGCGGCACTAAGATTAAGAAAACAGATCCTTCTGTGGATCTTTGGTGGGCTCAGATGTGATGGGCAAGCCTTCTCCCATGATGCTCATAAGTGAGCCTTGGGCACCATATTCCTGGTTCACCGGTTGTCCTTCATTGGGCCACTTTTGCTAGGTACTAATCACTGCAGACTGGGAACACCACATGATACCTGCTGTTTTGGAGATGATCTGACTCGCCAACCCAATTTGGTCCTTGTCAAAGAAACTTAAATCTTTACACTTGCCCATTTTCTCAGCTTCCAACACATTCACTTTAAGAAGTCATTGTTTAATGACTGTCTATTATATCCCACCCCTTGACAGATGCCACTGTAATGAGATAATCAATGTTATTCATGTCACCTTTCAGTGGCTTTGTGGTTTTAATGTTAAGGCCAATTGGTGTAGATCTAAACTACTTTGTTACACATGAACATATTCAGTGAATGAACATGAAATTAGTGGTAAATAGTCGATATTCAGGCTGGCAGCAGTAGACTCCGCAGACTCTACCAGAGCAGGCATGTGTAATTACAGTACTCTTACAGATGCATTCATACTGTAAACGCAGAGAGCTTCATTCACAGATGGTGCTCACACTACAATTAACAATCAGCCACAGAGCTCTGCGTATGCAAACAGCACCATGTAAAATGGCACCAACAAAGAAAATGACTAAAACAGGGTCAAATTAATAATTAAATGAATCATAAATAAAACATTTTCCTTTTATAGGTTTCGGCATTCTTGACTTAGGGTTCAACGTGGAACAGGTGCTCTGGCAGAAAGAGGCAACTATTTAAGGACTTCAGACAATTCCAACAAAGTCTGCAGTGCTCATGGTTATTTTTAGGTCCTCCATCCTGAGCGTGGTTTCCTATTTTGAAAAACCCTTCCTGACCCTTCCTGAAAACCCTCTCAAATATCGAAGACCCACCCGGCTTCCTGTTTGCTTCCTAAGACCTTTGATTTTTTTGCCTGTGGTGGGCACGGAGGAAAGGCTGCACAGTTGCACATGTTCTTTAAATCATCAGCCATGTCATGAACGGAGCTCTCACCTTTCCCATGCTGTTGTATTCCATAGCGATTTCCCGAAAGAAAAAGTAAATGAAGTCCCCGTAATCCACTGCCTGAACAAAGTAGGGCTCTGCAACATAAGAGAAGAAACACACACACACACACACAAACACATACACACACAATTTGTCTGTGCTCTTCCTTACATTCAACCAACACTTTTTGAACAGTGACATAGCATTGGAATAATAACATATCAGTACCATTATACTATAGCAACTCCATTAAGACTAAATTACAAACAAACTACTAGTGCAAGGTCATGTTTGCCTCCTTTTATTTAATCCTTGGTCCAATTCTTAGTAACATTTAGAGACAGAGACACACAGTTTTTCTGTTTCTTTACCTTTGAGCCATTTCGAATCGTGCTTTACTGTGCGCAGGGTCGGACTGTCTCCCAGGCTACGATAAATAACGGCATCGATGGCCAGGAAATCAGTAACCGTAGCAGAGTACAACTTTCCATCTACAAAACAAACATTATGCAAAGCTTAAAAACACATACGAAAAGCTTCCACAAGCATGAACGGTGACCAGCCCAGAGAAGCCTAAAGCATAAACCAGGGCACTGTCACCAGTGGAAGTAAAGTTTAATGACTCACAGTTAAATGTTTGCTCTTTATTGGCAAAACAAATCAAATGTGATGGGAATAATGTAATTAGCGTAACTATGACAATCACATGAATCACTTTAGCAGACCTTAAATTGGATGGCTTTTACAAGCCACTAATGAAGAGATGAATCATCTGGGTTTTCCATCTCGGGAGTTATTTTTAATCCTCATATTTCAGGGAAGACTCTGATTTTTTTTTCTAGTACCACAATAGTTTCATGTGTTTCCAAACTGACCACAGGCGAAATCTTGCCAAGCACCATGCTCTTCCCAGAAAACAGACACCAACTGTCACAGAAAAAGCCACCAGCTCTGGCTGCCTTGGAGTTCCCTGTATTCCTCACATGCTTTTTTTTTATAGGCCATCTAATGATGACGATCTGTGTCTATTTAAAAGCTGGGGCATGGCTTGCAGCTATTACTGAGCATCAACAGTCTAGAAATAAAATGATCCAGTCTTCCATAATGAGCAAATTAGCAAGTGTTTTAAGAGTGTTCGTGTAAAAACAGTTAATTAGATAGCTTACCAGCAAACAGGGCGACGTTGGCATGCTTGGCATCATACGGGCATCGGGCCATTCCACTAATCTCCTCCCCAAGTGCATCCAGTGTGTCCGTCTAGAGAAAGGAAGCCAAAGGTCAGAGGTCAACTACACTCAAGGGAGCAGCAAGGAAGCCCTTTAACTCTGTCCAACAATGCTGGTCTATTCATTTCCAAAAGCCCGAGTGCAAACAAAATAAACATAAGGAATGTGAGGCAAGAAATGAAAATGTGACAAAATAACTGGATTTAATAGCATCTAGAGATATGATTTCAAATACGTCCAGTGATATTCTCTTGAGGAGTTATTTTTAACATCCTTTCCGCGCTTGACAATGGCTGGAGCTTGCCAAAAAAGTTTAACTGCTTATGCCACCCTTTCTGGCTTCCAAACAGGTCATTTCGTATGCTATTTTTTCTTAGCGGAAAGAGCTATTATCTACCGAGTGAAAAAGGTCACGCTAAAGTCTCGGCGTATTTAGAATTTCTGCTGGAGGATATGAAATATCAGAAGCCAACCCCAGAAGCCTAATTAACATTCCCTACCAAATGTGTTAAACCAAGAAGCAGAACATCACTGGAATTAGTAACACTAGATAGTATACCTCATTACTCTATACAGGGTGTGAATTACACAATGACAATTGGGGGGGTGGGGGTTGGGGGGGGGTCTTCAGATTGTAAAGGGAAACCATGCTTCAGTGAACTGATGTCTTACAATTGTTACAGTGTTTTGCTTGCTTACTGTAATGTATGGCGCATACCACACAACAACCTCTATAGTCAGGGGTCATAAACTATATACTACAGAGCAAAATTCAATCCCACAAAAACACACCCAATGCTACTGGATGCTACCTGTCATCCGCTTAATCAATTGTGGTAAACTGGGCAACTAATTCCTCACTTCTACAGCCAGCAGAGTATGCAGCCTTTAGTTTTAATTTCACCTTTTCCATTCCACCTTAAAACACATTTACCCTTCCACCTTAAAATGGCACATATGTTAAATTGAGCCTTAGTAGATATGTGTTTTATGAGTTGTACACATTTCTTCGCAGGTTGTGCAGACATTACAAACAGCCCACATAAAACTAAACCTGGATTCTGAACCTATTCGAATGTTCTCTTCCACCTTAAAAGACGAAGACGTTGAGTTCAATGCGCCTAAAAAAGCACATATTCAGCCTGAAGCCTGTGTTGTCACAGCAGCATTTAAGGTGGAATGGTAAATTCGAACAATCTAATCTAACATCTACATGTGAGTGATTTACTGAAGTAAAAGTAAAGAGTATTTAAGAAAGCTAGATAGCAGCTACTTGCACACCGAGCCTTGGTCTGTGCAACTTTAGTGAAGACGCAAGACATGTGACCAACAATTAGCACGAGAAAGGCAGGCGAGAGGGATAATTACTAACGAGGAATGCTATGATCCAATTTAGGGGTGTGTAATCGTATAACAAGACTCTCCCAGGAGACCCTGTATATTTATTATATTATGTAACATTAGAAGTTAGAAGAATATATATATATGTTTTGAACCATCCAATATTGTTTTTAGCCCTTTTGCAGGGGCTCAAGTCTTAATCAGAAGAGGTTGGACCCCTTCAATCCCCCCAATATTCGCACCCTGACGCAATGCTTCCAAAACATACTTTTTTAAACCATACATTTCAAGTGTTAAGGCTTTTCTGTCTCTCAAGCTGCTTTTCTAGCTTTTTCTAGCTTCAAGACTTCTAAACGGTAGTGTAATATATGAGGTCAACCCCTAGCTTATAGACCAGATGAATCATAAAAAGGCCCTGACAGATTTTTTCTTCTACTCAGCGGCATCCCCTTTAAGAAGACTTTGATGGATATATTCATTATTTCCATCAAAGGATCGACTTTTGCCAGGAATCCGAGCGTAGCCAAAGACAGTCCAGTAGTCAACAGTAGGAGGTGTATCACATTACACCCAAAAGACCCATCATTCACATATGGACTTATGGTTTCCGTAATGCACTAGGCAGCGCCCCTCTGTGAAATGGTTATGGGAAGGTTTTTTGTACGCTGTCAGTAATTACATGGTGGAGGGATTCACCCCACGCCCTTTATTTTTTCCCAAAGCTCCATCCAGCAACAGGTGACAATCCACACCACCTGTATATCAGGAAGCTAAGAGATGTATTAATACACAAAGAACTGTTCGCCTGTTTGAGCCCAAGGTATGTGTCTGATTGTTCCCAGGGAACACGAATGTTGAGTGGGCTACAGATGGGACCTCGGGAGTAAGAGGCATATGTGTGTGTGTACAAGGGGCAGAGCTGTCATTCTTGTCAGTTGAACATGTGTACAGTAATCCCCCTATCCCCCAGACTCTTTCTCTCTTTGCTCTCTGCCTCTGTCTCTCTCTCTCTTTGCTCTCTCTCTTTTTCTTCCTCTCTCTCTGAGAGGTGCTGATTAATGTGAGCTGAGGTTTGACCTGAAACAGAGGCCTCTATTTTCAGAGTCGTCGCACTGGCGAGGAAGCAAAGTTGAATCAGTGGCCAATGTGGACGCACACATACACTGTCTGACTCCGCTGTCAAACAAACCAGCAAGGGCGAAATATCCCTGGTGGTGGGAACTCCGTGAGCAGATACTGCACTTCTTGCCCAAGTAATTCAGTCTCGTTTTAAAAAAAAGCTGGGATTTTTTTTTTCTGTTGTGCCCTGAAACATGAAACCGTGATTAAGATACACTCAACGAATATTTTCTAACATAAACCATTTCGAAATGACTTGTTTCTGCAAAACAAAAATAAATGTGAAAGTCAAAGAAAACAAGGTTTAAAGGGAAAACTCTACACACACCATCATGTTTAAGGTTCAGAGTCTAATAAAAGCAGGTGCACTATATAAAATGTTCATGCACACCTGACCTTCACAGCCATATCATAGGCTTCACAAATCTGTTGCCACATAGTTTTAAAGGATGTCCATACACACAGTAGGCTTACAATTTCTCTTTACTGGACTAAACAGGCCCAAACGTACATAAAGTGAGCTCCATAAAGACACGGGTTGCCAAGTTTGGTATGAAAGAACTCAAATGGCCCTCCGCAGAAGCCTGATATCAATGGCACTGAATGCCTTTGGGATTAAGGAAGACTCATGTCTTCTTACCCGACATATATGCTTGACATTGCAAATGCTGCTGTAGCTGAATGAGTGCAAATCCCCACAAACCGATCTAGTGGAAAACCGTTCCAGAAAAGTGAAGGTTATTATGAAATAAAAGTTAACTATTTTGCCTTACTGTGTTTGCACACAGAAGGAATGAGACCTCTGCATTTAACCCATCCATGCAGTGAAACACACACACACACACCAGTGAACACTAGAGGGCAGTGAACACACTTGCCCGGAGCAGGGGGCAGCCCCAAACCATGGCACACAGACAGAGACCAGGACGAGGATTGAGCCCACAAGCTGTGTAGCACACACACTACCTGATGTGCCACCTGTATTATTTCAGCTAACAATAACTAATTAAATGTCATCAGGTTCTTTCTACATCTGGGCTATTTCTCTATTTGCTGTGCCCTTTTACGTGAATGTGCACTATTTGCCTACTGTGCTTGCACACAGAGGAATGTGACCTCCGCATTTAACCCATCCGTACAGTGAAACATACGCACACA
>JAOVVF010000031.1:1892251-1904340 GCA_028565595.1 Duopalatinus emarginatus | reverse complement strand
CACTTGTGAAACTGTGCAACGTGACAAGCCTGGGCTGATTGTAGGACTTTATACATCATTCAGTCAAAAAGCAACAGCGGCTGGGATGGTTGGTTTTGTGCCTACTGACTGCTTGATGGATGACCTGAGCGAAATACAAGACCTCAGGCAAGATTGTCCACTGTAAATAAAATCAGTGTCGCCAGCGTAGGCTGACATGACTAATATGGTCTCAATCGGACATGACAGCCTGTTACTAAGTATACAGCTGTTTTCTTTAAGCAATTGCAACCCGCAACCTCGCTGCTGCTTATTTAATCAGAGACGTACTGTTTCCTACACCATAGGCTAAGCTGACCAAACCTAAAAAAAAAAAACCTTGATTTTCTCATCAACTCAGCATGCTCAAGAACTGAGCTTATAACCATATGTATATACAGAGTGACCATCGAAAATGGTTTAGCTCTTACGCAAAGTGATCACAATTAGCTAACTGAAAAGCTTTCGAGTTTGGTGCAACAAAGCGGTAAAAAAAAAAAAAAACTGATTCGGAAGCACTATCATTTTCAGCCACAAAACACTGTGATTATGTAAATGAGCTTCACATGCTACAAAGCTAGCATTGTGGCGTAAAAACAGCTCGTAGACAACGTGTATAAAAATTCCTCTGATGTAATGTCATTCTGTTGCTTACTATTTGTCCACAGGTTAATGATTACACTGTGATAGTCCTCAGTCTGAATCAACTCTATGTGTGTAAGTGTATGTGTGTGTGTATGTATGTGCATGTGTGTTTTGCAGTGGGGGTGGGGGTCTGGCAGTAGATAAAAAAAAAAGGGCATGGATTTTTTTTCCTGAAGCAGGATTACACCGCTTGTAGCCTTTTTAAAATGTTATTCGAATGCATGAACCGAAGATTAAATCGTATAATGTCAGTTTTACGCACTGATTATGAAGCCTGAGACAGAAACCTCAGTGTTTCGGTAAGAAAATTAAGCCAACACCTTTATTACCCCAGATGCCGGGAGGAAATTTGTGGCAGGCAATAAAGCTTAGCGGAAATGAGTCTGCGTCTACAACGTAGCCGTGCACACGTGCTTTTGCACCTTTAACTGCCTGTTCGCCCACTGGAGACCATATGCCGGTGCAGGTTTACACGACTCACACAGTAGTGGAATGATCGTTATCAGGCACAGTAAACATCGCAAAGATCGGCGAACGCTGCATTAAAGAGGCACAACCCACAATCAAACCCAGAGCCACACAGCGAGGCCGTGCGGTATGCTCCTTAACACAGCATGGCGATGGCCAAACAGGATAAATAACGATGTTAAGCCTGGATAAACAGCATGTTTCTGAGTGTCAGAGGAGTAATTGATCTCTTCAGTGTGGCATGAGCATCACCTCAGCCTGCCACACACAAACCCTCACTGTTTAGAGAAACCAGAGGTTGAGGCAGTGATATATCTTGCAATGAATGTCACAGCAGCCTGATGATGTGACTCACTTAATCAGATCTTCACAATCCCGGGATGTGACGACGGCCAGAATTAATTAAAATCAACTCTTAACAATGTAACCTGTAAATGAAATGCTGTATAATTGAAGTTTTTTGCCCTTTTTCAAAGAGGCCAGACTTGTTAATAACGCCTGAAGGTAATACTGGCGCAGTGGAGAAAATGATATGTAAAATAAAACGAAGCTTGCATTAACTGGGCTCTTAATTAAGGTGAAGTAGTTTTCACATAAGAAAAAAAAAACGAAACACAAAGGCTAGACTGAGTAGCCATTTGAGCATGCCAAAAACCAGTCACTTCTGAGGTTTTGTGTAGAGAATGTATGGGAAGACCCCCAACTGCTGCTTCCAAAAGTAGTTGGAGAAAAGAATAAAGTCATACGTTTCAAACCTTTTTTCATTTCTGTCAGTCAAGCAGGGGCCGGATGGAGACAACCCAAATCTGAGCCAAGTGCAGCTGACAGGCTGAGCAGAACAGAAATTTATTAAAGATAAGAAAGAGGCTGGCAATCATATCCTGCCTCACTTTGATCCGTTTATCATATCTCATGCTCCATTCATGCACTGCTATTCATCTGCTTTCAATATTTCAGCACAAAGTAATGGACGACAAAATCAAATATTATAACGAGCATGCAAATGCAGCTGGCCGAGTGGCTTATCCGTTCAATTTCCTGTTAACAGGAGCAGAGAAAAGAGACTGGAGCCCCGTTATATCAGCTCCATATATACACACAAAGAAGGCATCGAAATATAGCAGCTGCAAAATGTCAATCGTACAATTCTTTTTAACCACATAGAGCTAATTTTTCTTGGCACTCGGCCAGTCATATTTCTGATCATCTTATGATCATTAAAGTAAATTGTCTAACAGTGATTTTTTTTTCATGACTTTTTGGCACATTTATAATACAAGCCTAATAGCAGTGCAGTGACATGCATGCACCATTTCAGTATTTTCAGTACATTAAATTTCTGTTTCAGATTGAAAACCTATTTTTAAGCCTGTCACAATTATTAAAGCTGACCAAATTTGAACAGTAAATGCCATAGTAAATTATAGATGACATCTCTGACTAAAAAACGTAATGAATATTCAAAAACTGTTTAAGATTTAACTGTGTTTAATTAAACAATCCATTTTAAAAAGTTGATTGTTGGTTAATTATTATTGAGAACGAACTTTTTTGTTTATTTATACTATTTATTTTTTTTTAAAAGTTGATTATTGATTAATTACTATTGATTACTAACTACTCTATATCCGGCATTCAAAGCTCTACATCAATTTTGTACAATGAAGTACCAGAAAAACTGCTACACCAGTCTAATACTTGGCAGGTCCACCATGGGGCATGGACTAGAGCTTTTGGAAATATTCTGTAGACAATAAACACCACACTTCCTGCAGAACGGTCCACAACTCTTGTATTCTGAGGTGTAGGATTACTGTGCTCCACAGAGTGTTGCATAAAAATTGTGTTTAAGTACATAAAGATCTGGTGACTTAGGTGGGAATGGCACAACCCCAAACTCATGCGTGTTCCTTTTGGTGTCTCTAGACATGTGTGGTGGTGAATTGTCCTGTTGTAAGAGGCCAAACCCAACAGAATGAATGCAGGACATGAACTGGTGTAACGTCTCAGAATGGAGGCACACATAGCGTTCACCTGTCAGTGAGGTTTCTAGACATGCCAGAGGTCCCATGGAATGCTAGCTTTACAAACCCCATATAATTATAGTACCACCACCAATCTGTACCAGTTGTTTTACTGCCTGGTGACTGGTGTCATAGTAACTGTCATAATGACTAAGGAATGTATTCTTTAATATATCTGTAACCATTTATGGCTAGATAGAAAAAAATATCAAAAGCATTCAACAATACACTACTGGTGTATTTAACTGAAAGTGGAACACAGACTGAGAATATAGCAGCATCATACCAGCTCTGTAGCTCTAGAGGCCTTCTACACCTTCCACTAGTCTAGTGGCACTACTATCTTCGTACCAAAAAAAACTCCCCACGCATTTCTGACACTTCAAATTCAGTGAGTCGATTTTGCCAAGGAGGAATGGAAAAAAGAACAGTCTTCTTTACAACAACAACAACAACAAAAAGTTTTACATCCAAACTATAGATTACAGATGTATAGATGATCTCTTGTTGTAATAAAGTTCAAGCATCTTTTTCAAATGCGTGTGGTTTTGGCTTCATGTCTTTTATGTTTCTTGGCTCTGTTGACTAGCTCTCTCCAATCTACTGCTAACTCGCAGGCTAGCCAAATCCAAGACAAATGCTAATCCCCTGATGGGCTGTGAGGGAGTTCTTGTATCACTCCTCTCAGCTGAATGGTAATTGGAATCCGAACGCTTCCTGATCCGCCAATCCGCTTTCAATCCACTACTCGTGTAGGTGGGACATGTCCAAACAGTTCGGCGGCGATGGCCGTCTGCAAGTCACGTCGCTAAATCCTTTTGGAAACCATACCGCTGACAATTCATTCATATACATGAAACCAGTCCATGCAATGTGGTGTTTAAAAATATGTGTAGTTTTTGAGGAAAACTGTAAAAATATGGTCTAGACTGAGTTTCTCTAGATTACTGTAAGACCTCCATCATGTCTGAGTCAACTGATAAATTTTACAGTCAAAGTCCAAAACTACACAATTCACATTCTGTTTCCTGCTGACAGTACAGCTGGGATTGGGTGCTGGGTGTCGTATCTTTTTTACAAGCGTGTTGAAGATGACAAAATGTTAACAACTGTAAAAGGTTTTGGACATAGCTGCTTATATTGTATTTTTTCAATTATGTAATAATAATAGTAATAATAATAATAATAATAAAATAAATAATAATAATAATAATAATAATAATAATGATAATAAAAATTATAATATACATGACACTATTTTATATTTTAAATTCTTTACAGTATTATTGATGAAGCTTTGCAAACTCTTCTCAACAAGCTTCATGAGGATATCCATTTAAGGGGCTTTTTCAGATCTCATCCTATGTTCTAAATGAAACCTCCCGTTCCTGTTACTTATTTTAAGTAAACAGCTGACATAACAAAAAAATTTATATATTGACGTTCTTAACTATTAATGCTAAACATTAAACAAACAAATTTGAAACATAATCCTTTACAAAAAATGTCCTTAGGACAATGAATTGTGTGTTATGAAACATATGTTAGACATATTTTCAGTCTACTGTGTCCAAACATTTGACTGTCAGTGTACGCCAGAGTTTCCTGTACTACACCGATGGTTTGTGCTGCACGCTTGACCGCACTGTAAGAACCTATTACACACAACATCCGTACACATGTACACACTCCAGCTGTAACTACGCAGAACACTAATTACGCATGCTATCATCGAATCACATGCATGCAACATAAAACCAGGATCTTTAACCGCAGGGCAAGAACAGAACAGTTCATTTTAAACTCGCTAGCAGGAAGATGACTTGGTATCCTCATGAAATCTTGCTTCACAACATCTCATTCGCATCTTTTCCTCCCTCTGTTGGGAGTCTCAATATATCTCTTACTCCCTGGAGTAACTCCTCCTAAGGGCACATGACGGTTCTTCAATATCTAATTTTCAAGGCTGCATCAGAGGACATTTTTGATTCCCCGGTCCTTAGATCAGTTGTGTCGTGTAATTTTTCTAATGGAAATTGCTCATTAATTTAGTCAGCGGAGCTATAGATCACTGGTATCCATTCCTTTCAAAGGTTATGGGTAAAGTTATTGTTTCACTGCAAGGAAAAATACAAAGCAGAAACAAGCACATAAATTGAATCAGGAGGGGATTACGTGAGCAGAAAGCCAAAGTTAAAGGAAGCCGCCGCAGCCCATTTATTAAACCCCGTAATTCAATTTTAGCCTTTGAGTAATTGGCACTAATTTGAAAGCCCTGTGCTCACTGAAGAGAATAGCAAATACATGATACAAGCAGGCTCATTTATATTCTCCCCTCCCAAAGAAATTCACTGCAAATAAAAGAGTGTTAATGATTGTTCGCTATAAATTCAAATCTAGAGTTTGAGTAACACTAAACTATGTGCGTCATGCTGCTAAGTCACATGGTCCGGATATTTCAAATGGGCCGATGTGCAAATTAGTGGTCATGTTATTAGCTTTTGGTCATGCAAACATTTTCAGGGTGCTCATGGCAGTCGGTTCCTTGAGGCTCAGAAGGACCAGTAGCCTGTACGGATGAAAACAAAGCTGATTGAGGCTGTGTGGGAGAAACGCAGCATGGTATAAAAAGGCAGCTATGCCCTGATGAGGAACCTATCTCTCACAGGCACAACTCCTCACGTACAAAGGAAACTTTGAACTGTCAGCAACAACTCAGTGTAAATTGCATGGCATGAGGATTATGGGATCCTTTCGGCTAAAACCTTCGCCGGGTGCAAAATAAACAACACTAGTAAAGGAGCTTATACTGCAGACTCCACCAGCTATACCCTGATATGTGCAAAGTGGAAGGTTTCACTTTGAGGAGATTGAGGGTGTTTAAAAAAAATCTCTCGTTGCTTTTTTTTAAAAGAACTCACCAATAATTTCGCCTTTGAGATCCTTATTGCCTATGAATTATAAAAAGGTTTAAATGTCTAAAATGATTTCAGTATCATTATGATTTCTAATCTTCCCAGGATCCAGAGCTAAATATCATCGACTGGTTTGATTGCAGTTACAGAAAGATATTCTTTAAGATATTACATAAAAAGTCTGTTATTTAACTATTATACGGTTTGTGTTTTTTTACAGTTATTTAAACGGTTAATATGCTTAACTCTGTATTCCAGAAGCACAGAGAGAAACTTATCCTAACATTTTTTTTAAGAGGTTGGAAATCTCAGTTTATTGACATACCTCACCGTATAATTCAGCACATGCTCCTAAAGTAAAAAAACAAAATGAAATCTTATAATAAACAACACTTCTGCATAAAAAACCACCATGAAAACTAGTTTCTGTGAAGTCATCCGGCCCACTCACACTTTTCAATCCTGCTTTCATGTGGCAGTGTATGCGACAAAACATAGCTAAAAATTAAGCATTTATCTTCACAGTGACAATTTTACCACAGAGGCCCAAAATGGTCCACAGCCATAAGTAACCCCCCCTACACACACACACACACACACACACACACACACATTATTTTGTTTCTATTCGTTCTGTCAAGGCAATTTGTCATCAGTGACTTCATTCCCTATCTCAGCCTCCAGATAAGCAGACTGTCTTTGAGACAGCTTGAGCAGACACAATATCCTCAAAGATGAGCCCAGCTGCAGTGAACTGTAATGCCCTCTGTCATTTTCACAAAGGTTGAATCAAAAGCTTTCCCTCGGCTAATTTTCGTCTCTTTTCCTGTTTGTTTTAGGATGTCAAGTACTGGAAATTTAGGAGGAAATTTGATTAATGAAACAGGTGAATAATGCACAATGCCTTAATGGAATTGAAGAGCGACTGTCTCTTAGAGAGTACTTAGGTTCAAATATCCACTCAACTAATGAGTCCAGCTGGAGAGCATCAGCAGCTCTATGCTGCTATACTGGCCTACGTAAGATAGACACACACTCTCTTACTACCATTTCCTTTACGTTTCAAATCAAGTTTCTTTTCTCTAGCATAATAAAGATTTCACCCATAAACTTAACCTACCACCAAGCTTCCAGCACTGCACAAGGAACATCTTCTGACAGGCGGATAGCATCCTCTTAATGCAACAATTCAATCTGAATCTGCTTTCCTACTGGTGACAGATCCTTATCCTGCGTTCACACAGGCGACGATGTGACATGACGAAGCAGCCAGAAGTCGTTAATTTTCATTGAGAGTTGGCAATTAACAGCAACGGGAGGTGTAACAGCTGTCGGTAACGCAAAGTTGGCGGAACGAGTGACTGAATAAAAGTTGAGCGAAGTTTAACTTTATGCGAATAAGACACAACACAGTACGGCCAGTACTCATTCCAATTTGAATCCAAATTTTTATATTGTTTTTTGTGATCTCATATAATCTGTGTCATCAGTGGATTATATAATATGTCAAATCCAATTTCATACCAATGTAGTGGTTCAGACCATTATCTATATTACATTATATTATTATGCTTAGTATCTGCATGTAAATATAATTATGTGATATTATGTCGAAATTATGTCTGAATTTTGTCTATTTTAGGCATCCAAGGTGAGCACATTGTAAGTATGGTTTGTAAGGTTATGAAACTGGTTCGTGTAATTAACAGTGCAAACACAAGTGCTGAGTCATTAAAATAATGATTTAAGGGAAGAATATGTTGACGAAATAGACTGAGTGTTTTAAATGATTTTGTTATTTGTCATTAATTTCCTACTTAGTCAGAACTTAGTCAGCTACATGTTATGTACTGGGTTAACAGAGCCCAGCATTACTTCAACATTACTTTACTCCCCGTGATCACTGATAAAGGGTTAATGATGTTTTTTTATATATCTGACTAAACCAGCCTTGTTTACCTGTAACCATTTATTTTTCATTTTTACTCCAAAAGACATTTTAGGTAGTGTGGTTGTATTTAAGATGTTATAATTAAAATAGGGTGTGACTATAGGACATAGTTAGTACTCAGTCAACAGTCATCAGTCAACACAAAGCTGCCAGTAAATTAAAGAGGAAGAATTACATATATAATCATTAAAATCTGGGAATACACTCCCAAACAAGAAATGACTGCAGGATAGATGAAGGAGTATTTCAGGTAAATGCTCATTAGAGTGAATCGTTAGGGATTTAATACGGCTTTAGCACTCGGGGGGCACTAAAGAAACAGCTTTATCTGCTGAGAACAGAGCCCCCTTCCAGCCAGCATTGCAAATCCCAGTGCATTTCCTTTACTCTTCTCGATGCGATTAGGGCCACCACTGTGGTGACCATAACCAGATAGCACTCTACTGCAGGGGTTTCTTGTTTTCTGTCCATACAGAAGCCAGTTACCATGTAACAGCCGCACATGTGAGAAGATCCTACGCAACTTGACATTTTACCGGCTCAAGCAAAGAGAAATAATTGAGTCCCTGGGGTGAAGGAAGTCGAATCTTTTCAAGTGGAAACCGCGCAATTTCGGTTGGCGTCCAGAGGGCAAATCAAAGGAATAGTGGTTTTAGAGACTGATCCTGATGGGAGACAGAAGTCTGTGGCTGAGCAAAGCCAGCCGAGAGAATGTGTATGTCTGTGTCTGTGTGTCTGCCTGTCTGTGTATATCTGTGTCTGTATGTGTCTACATAGGGTTAAAGGCATCGTTGTCCTCAGTGCCAGATTAAACCATTTCAAAATGAGGTGACATGGCCTGCTCTCTGAAAGAGCTCCGAGTCTAATCAAGGTCGCCTTTAAGCTCACTGAGGGCTGTTCCGCTGCACAATCAAACCACTCGCTACGCGCAAGCCAAACTGTAACACAACACCGGCTGCAGCCCTGCCTCTGATTAAGACTCATTATGCCATTCCATATAATGACTAAGAGGGCAGGGGACACACTGACTTAAATGCTTTGATGCCACATTTACATGGAATTCCCATGTGTAAGACCTGAGACAATGAATAAGTGTGTGAAAACACACTGAAATCCACGGAATCAAGACAAAGAAAGTAGGCGGTTGAAGATGAACTAAATTAACTAAAAGAAAACACCAATTCAGCAGCTGACGTCTTGTGTGCTGTCATGATTGTCTTATGTTCAAAGGGAATCTTTTGTTAAACAGACACGATCCCTGTGAAATGGCCGACATCCTACTTGACTCTGCTATAAAACTGGGAAGTATTGAAGGGGAGGCCCTCACTGGGTTTATGGCTCTCCTGGGTTTGTCACTGGAGCTGTACTACTCAGTAGCAGGCCCATTGGGAAAACTCTGTTGAGCTTTACAAGGCATCCCTTTCAACCCCCACACAGACCACTGCCAGTGTGACAGGCGTCCACAAAGCAGTCAGGTGACACAATCATTTTTTTGTGGCCAAAAATAATCACAGCAAGTCGTAGGATAAAATTAGCCTGGCAGATGACACAGAGGACGGTATACTGCTGTTTAATATTTGATACAGTTCCAGGAAATGTTCTGACAACATCTGAATATGTGCTTTTCTTAATCATGAGGTGAAATTGATCCTCAATAACACCGGCTACACAAGATGATAAGGCGTAAATCAATATCTAGTTCCAGCTGTGCTGGATTGTTTTACACACCATGAAAATGTCCATGCTGAATATCATTAAACCTTCGGATTCCACTGCGGCGAATATATCTGAGAATAAGGGAATATTTCTAACAGCCGTTGTAAAAACAAAAATAAAGTAATGCTTTACTTAAAAATGACTCATTGAGCTGCCCTTTCTTATTAAGGCCCAGACAAAAGAGTCAAGCATGTTGTATATCATGTATACTGCAAACTAATTAAGCTCAGTTACTATGTAGCTGATTTGGCTATTTGTGTTAAAGCATCAGGCTTCAAAATAAAGTCCTCTAAAGACCTACAACGATCTTGAGCTGGTAGGACATTATATCCCTCTCCTGGGTCTTCTCAGATCATTAAAATTTGCGTTTTTTCTATCTGATCCACGGAAGCATTGATCTCCGTTGAAGCCATGACTCACCAACATCTCGCTAAAGTGATCTCTCATGTGTGCCCGTGTGTATATTGGGTTGCATTCGATATATTAAAACACATCGGTGGGGAAGTTGTTCCGAACCAGATGCCACTTATAATAGGATTCCAGCCAACTTATGACAGACTCTGTGGAGAACAATTTGTAGGAGGTATTACTGTTCATTAAATCAAACAATAAAAGAGGACAGTGTGCCGAACTGAACGGCATTAATATCTCAGCAGTAGACACTAGGGCATTTTTAATAAACTGAATCTGTATGAGTTTCAGTTCTGAAGCTTTAGCTGTGGTAGTCAAATCCTTTTATATCCGTCTTAAATCCTTGGAATTGAAGCATGTATTTTATGTAAAGTGACAATTTCTTAACAGATGTACTGTATGATATATTACATGGCAAGGTTGATTGGCAGATTGTGATCATTAGAAGTCATAACACCTTTTCAGTTGAGCCCACTCAAAGCTGCTTTGGCTCTCAATCACAGAGCAAGGTAAAGAGGTGGCTGAAAATGAACCTGCCTTAAATCCCTCCTCTATGTCACCTCTTTAATGTAGGCTGCCTATTATTATTACATCCTGAGTGTGAATGGCAAAAGTTAATTATTTCAAAAAACTTCAAAAAGGGCTGAAATCAGAGGAGGAAAATCAATAGGCAGTATGTTAAAGATTCGACACAATTCAAGAGTACAGGATTAAAGAAGAAATAATGACCATTTTCTTGACATTTTCTAAGACATAGACATTGGACACTGACACTCAGAGAATCAATATCAAACTCCTGGAGCGATCCTGATAATGTCATTTTTCTTATACGGAGGTGAGAATGTGGAGACATGACATGGGGCCTCCAGGACAAGCCTTGCTTTGTGTTCCCCCATGAACAACAGTTTCCCAATGCAAAAAAGCAACAGAAACTAAGTGTTGCGAGTCGGAGAAACGAGAAAACAAAAGGAGGTCTTCACACACGGATGGGCAAGTGGGTCACAGATAACTTGTTGAGGGACGATTCGCTCCCGCGGTCAGCAATAGGACTCTTTCCACACAGACATTCTTTGAGGGGAACCTCTTCTCTTTACAACTCTCCCCCCTCCTTTTGGTGCTACCACCATGTGATCTTTTGTAAGAAAGCCTTAGAAAAAGGGCCCTAGCCAGGGCCACCAATTAGCCGATCCCCATCGGGTGGTAAGCCTCATGAATAGAACGGCCACAACGGACCTGCACCTACAACATCCTCCAGGATTTGCACAACCAGCTTTATGTTATCTGTCATGGTCACGAGGCAGTGGTGCTAAATGATAGAGCACCAGCAAACAGCATCCCTTAACACCGCAAGACAAATATAATACCTTGTTTCACTCTTATGAGATGCTTAATCACTGAATTAACACTAACAAAATAGGAACTGCAAGCACAAAGTGTTGAGCCACAGGCTGTTATCAGACAGGCTGGATTTGCTCATCATCATCATCATCAACAATATATAACCCAAGCAGCACCTCATTTTATATACAGAATTAATGAAGAGCAGAAACAGTCGAGCAGAAGTAGAAACAGGCTTAATATTAACTAATCCTAGGTAAAGCTGAAGCTAAAAACATACTACAGTGCATTGTACAGCAAAAAAAAAAAAAGACAAAAAGGTAAAGAAAATCTTTGCCATAGGAAATATTTATAAGAACCTTTCTTTATATATGAAATGCTCTTTTACACTCTATGTCTATTAATATATAATAGGACTGATTGAATCGTGACAGTGAAAAAGTAAGCATTCCTGCAATATACTATTCATTGTACTGCAATTTTATTGTTTTTGTTATAAAAAAAAACCTGATCTCTGCAATGTATGATTCATTGTGTAATACTCTAACGGATTGTACTTAAACTGCAGAAGTTTAAAATTGTGTGTGATACGAAAATTCAGTA
>JAOVVF010000031.1:1842400-1855008 GCA_028565595.1 Duopalatinus emarginatus | reverse complement strand
ATATGTATGTGTGTGTGTGTGTATATGTATGCAAACCTTTGGTAAATTTCCTCCACTATTTATGTCTAACTCATCTTTAAATACTATAACACTTTACTGTGTGTCTTCTTCTTCCAGAGGTGCTGTGTGTAATGTATTACTGACCTGCTGTAAAGACAGTGTGTGTCGGCTGTGGGCTGAAACACTGCTTCCCAGTGATTGCTTGCTCTCTGGACTAAGACAGACTCATAGCAGCAGCAACGATACAGTCAAATCCAGTAACGTAAAAAAGGCTCATCATAATAACAAGGGCCAGAGTCGAAACCTGCCCGAGGTGAGTGACTGCTCCACCTCGATGAAAAGACAACAAATATACAGAGAAATTGGATTATTTATTTTGGAAACCTGTGCAGAGAATTCAATGTATATGGCTAATCTAAACACTTCAGATTGTGAAGTGGACTTTCAGAAACATAGTGCAGTCTCTTTCATGTCCTTTCATGTCTGGTGTCCTTTCATTTTACCATTGCTGAGATCTCAGAATGCAGTGTTGCAAAAAAGCAGAACAGGTTTAAAAACATCAAAGTATAAGGACAATAGTGGATTATGATTTGAAATAAGTACTCAGATTTATAAAATTTCAAGGTTCACCCAGTTTCTCGCCTGACAGTCAAATGTTCAACATGAAATTACATGTACATAATACAAATGATTGAGTATCATGTACTGAATTGTCAGGGTTTGGTTAGGTACACCCACTGAACCTACCAGCTTCACTATTTGGCCATTTTTATAAGATACAACAAAGCATGTAGTTAATTATTGCTATGCACAGTTTAGCAGTCCTTGTCTAACCTGTTTATCAGTGAAAAGGGATAATCGTAGTACCATGTCTTACCACATGTTAATCGGATATTGTTGCATTCTCAGCACACTTGTGAAACTAAGATTGAAGAAGTGTGTTGTTATGTGTGTATTATGCATGGTGCATGTTGCTGTACCCATTTAAATGAAAACTTTCTTTGTTTTATGTCACCACTGCAAAAATTAAATAGGCAAAATGAAAAGGTTCTACTGAACTCTGAACATTTTAACATCCCAGCAGAAATAAAACAAAGCACAATATAATTTAAATAAATTACCAAAGTAATAATAATAATAACTTGCCCCAACCTTTCCACAGTAAAAATAAAAATAAAATGTCAATATAACTTATATAAAGAACTAACATAAAGAAATGATTAGCACCAAGCATTTTGATTTGGCCTGACTGCTGAATGAATGTACCAGACATCATCTCTGTAAATCAGTAACAATAAATTATAAATTAAACTGCTGTAACTCTGAACAACTCAGCAGAACAGTGTCTGTAAATGACCATGCTTGGGGTTTGTGAAAAAAGGGCGAATACATGAGGAGGATAGTGTGTGTGTGTGTGTGTGTGTGTGTACTACAGTGTGATCTGTGGCAAAATATGTTAGTGTGTATTACTCTACAGCAGTACAGGAGCGACCCAGCACCATTAAAATCATCACAGAAGTTTTTTTAAGTGTTTTTTTGGTGGTTGCCTAATTTTCTGTGCATCCCTACTTGACACTGACGGGAAAAGTAATGAAGTGGTTTTATTATATGGATTTAAGTATAATAGATTTAAGAATAGGAAAACTAAAATCTTTGTTGCCAAATGTTTAAGTTGTAATCCTGTCTCTGTATGATGCCTAGCTGAACCTGGCCGAATTGAATAGGGGACCAGTCAGAGGTTTGGCCCACGCAAGGCTTCTCCCTCAGCAGCAGAATAAGCATTGTGCTCACAGAGCCACCATCGCTCATGCCAATGCACTGTGCCACTTTCACATCGCTGCTAGCATCAACCCAGCCACAGGTAATCTCTTCTCCATTCACTTTTCTGCCCAAACAGATTCGGTTCATTTGACATTATACATTTTGTTAGTGGCTAAAGTTTTAGAATAACCATGTCCGTCTAAAGCCATCTGCCCTTTGCATAACATTGTTTATTTCTATTCCTCTGTACTGTTTGAAAGAGTATGCTTCTTGAAGAAGGCGGAAAGGTTATGCAAGTGTGTGGGAAGAACGTGCTTGTCATGCTTAAGATGTGTTTTTTTTTTTCCAAGTGTAACCACACAAACATTCAGCGTCAGCGCTGTGAATGATCAAATGTTTCTGCTGTGTAGTAATCAGAGTGTCAGGAGAAAAGGTTTCTACATGAGTTCTATTATTGTTATCGCATATAATCATATATAAACTTACTGAGTACTTTATTAGGAACACCTATACACCTACTTACTTACACAATTATAAAATCAGATAAGCATGTAGCAGCTGTGCAGTGCAGAAAATCACTGCTTTGGCATTCATCAGAATATGGGGACAAATGTGACTCTGGCACGATTGTGAGAGGCAGGCTGGTTGATCTCGGGATTTTTATGCAGAACAGTCTGTAGAGTTTACACAGAATAGTGCTGTGAAAAACGAACCTCCAATGAGCAACAGGTCTTCAGACAGAAATGTCTTGTTGATTAGAAAGGTCAACTCAGAGTGGTTTGAGCTGAATAAAAAAAGGCTACAGTAACTCGGATAACCACTCTGTGTTGATCAGAATAGAATCTTAGAATGCACAGCACTTTGAAACATAAGGCCGATGGCCTACAACAGCAGGAGACTGTTGGAAAATTGAGTTCCAATTTTTTTAACCAAGAACAGAAAGCTGATACTGCAGTGGGCACAGGCTCAGCAAAAGCAGACTGTTGTAGACTGGAAAAACCTAGCCTGGTTTCTGCTGAGCCGCACACAGGGTCAACAGTGTCAACAGTCCAGGCTAGTGGAGGTGGTGTAATGGTGTGGGGAATGTTTTCTTGGCACACTGTACGCGCCTTAATACCAATCTGTTGTCGTTTGAACGCCACAAGCTATTTGAATATTGTTGCTGATCCTGTGTATGCTTTTATGGTCACAGTTTACCCATCTTGTAATGCCTTTTTCTAGCATAGTAATTCATCATGTCGCAAAACAATGGTTGTCTCATTTGCAGCATGAAAGTCACACAACATGGACCAAGACCAATGGAGTATTTCCAGCATATTGTGGATGCTTAAAACGTTTGTATTTAAAGTTGTGAAATACAGGGAGGGTTATTCCAAAGAGGCCCCGATTATTCTGTTGTAACTCCTGTTAGGATGAAGCAATCTGAATGAAACAACGTGTAATGTGCTCCTCAGTATGTGGAACCACTTCATGATCAAACGCCGGTGTACAGTGCATGATGTCTCGTTTGCATTTTCTTTGACAGCAACGATATGCGACTGTACATTTTTAAACAGTTCATGAATCAACTGGATGGTCGTGAGTTAAGGGAAGTTTACTTCCACAAGATGGAGCAATGTGTCACACATCAGCAAGAAGCATGGCAGCAGTTAAAGCCTTCTTCGGGCAACAGGGTAATTTCAACAGGGCTTTGGCCACCTCGGTGTTGAGCTTATGCTCAAAGCAAAATACTATTGGAGCAAGCCACCCACTGTCGAAGTTTTTAAAGAAAATATCCAGCATGAAATTGCTGCTGTTCCCCCTAACATGTTTGCCGATATGTTCAGGAGCCAAGGATCGCTACGTTAAAGTTAAAAAACAGAAAGCACTTCCAGCATTGCATGTTATCCAATCCATTACACATACATCAATGCAGCGTATTTATTTGGTTCATATTGCTTCATCCTAACGGGATTTACAGGAGAATATTCAGGGCCTCTTTCGAGTGAATCTCCCTGTACATTCAGCTAACAACTAATGGACTGTTCTATTTCAGATATTCCTCTCCTGCACTCAATATCATCTCTGAATGGCTCAGATGATGAGGAGCCTGGCGGACCCTTCAACGTTCACTGGCTCAACAACAAAGAGCTGCACATGACTCTCACCATGGACGTGTTCCTTCAGCAGCTTAGGAGCAGTCTGGAGCATCAGAGCCCACCCCAGTCTAGCCAGGCTGATGATGGTAGTTTCGGATCGCATTTTAATCATTTGAATTGTAATAAATGTTTCAATTAATTACGAATTACATATAAATGTTTTTTTTTTTTGGTGATACAGAATATGATGATGAGGGCAATACTATAGACCCTGAAAGCAAAAAAGGAGAGACCAGCTTCAAAGATGGAGCCTCAATTCCTCTCCCTAAAGCTGCTGTGACTCATCAAGTGGAGGTGCTGTTAAATGACTGGAACAGGGGAGCAGACATGCTTTATAGCATCCACTCAATGGATGGGTCACTACTGGTGTGGCACATTGACTGGCTGGATGAATACCAGCCTGGGATGTTCCGACAGGCACAGGTAGGGACAAAATATGCCACATGCTCCGCATTTTTTTTTAATAAAACCATTTAGAACAATAATGTACAGAGTTTTGTTGTTAATTTTATCCTGATTCGTATTATATCTGTGGTAATAATTACAGTTATTAATCTTGTTTCCAATGTCACAAAGCGAATGACCTCTATATCTTTTCTGTCACAGGTATCTTTTGCGTCCCGAATCCCTGTTGCCTTCCCAACGGGTGATGCCATCTCCCTCAGCCGCAGCATTATAATGTATGCCTGTAACAAAAATGTGGATTTGGCCATCCAGCATGGCCGCCAACGTCCCCAGGGGGTACAGCGCACCTCTTCGGTTCTAATAGGCCCCGGCCAGGGAAAGCAGTGCCCGAACGGCCTGCGCCTGAGCATCTTCACTCCCAGTGTGCTGATGATCTCTAAACATTCTGATGGCTCACTCAACCAGTGGTCAGTGAGCTTTGCTGAGGGCTCAGCCTTCTCCACTGTGATCAGCGTCTCACACAAGTCACGCTATTGTGGCCATCGCTTCCACCTCAACGACCTGGCTTGCCACTCAGTACTGCCCCTGCTTCTAACCACCTCACATCACAATGCCAAGGTGTGCAACCCTGTTGCTCCCTCAGAACCTGGGTCAGACTCTTCTGGCCAAAGAAGTCGGTCATCCCTAGGTGCTGTTCCCCAGGACCCAAATGCAATTTATAGTGAACTTATACTATGGAGGGTGGATCCTGTAGGACCTCTCTCATTTTCAGGAGGTGTGTCTGAGCTGGCCAGAATTAACTCTCTTCATGCATCAGCTTTCTCCAATGTGGCCTGGCTTCCAACTCTCATCCCAAGCAACTGCCTCGGTAAGGGTGTCTCTAGCATGTGTCTCTGTGTGTCTTTCTTCTATGCCTTTGTGTCTACTTATTTATTGCCTTGTCCCTCAAAGGTGTATACGGAAACTCGCCAAGCGCCTGTTTTGTAGCAAGTGATGGTCATTCGTTGAGATTGTATCAGGCAGTTATTGAGGCTAAGAAATTGCTGAGTGAACTCTCCAATCCTGACATATCAGTAAGTATTCAGTTAATTTTATAATAGCTGAAATGATCTTTAGATAAAAAGTAAAGCTAACACTTCACCTGCTTTGTGTGGCTCAGAAGTATGTGGGAGAAGTGTTTAACATCATAAGCCAGCAATCTACTGCAAGGCCAGGCTGCATAATTGAGCTGGATGCTATCACAGACTTTGTATGTATATTTTCTCAGCTACATTCAGTAAATATATGTCAATATATGTCAAGTGTTGGGACTTTACAGTTCTTGTTAATGCCTCCACAGCAAGGCAGGGAGACCCAGCTGTTACATGTGTTTGAGGAGGACCTGATCTTAGGAAATGAAAAGAAGGATGATTGCTCACAGGAGCTGCCGCCTGCTGAGAACAGTATTGTGTCTTCCAAAAAATCCATCTGATGTTTGTCAGATTTTACTGTGTGCCTGTGAAGTGTAATTTGCTCTTGTCCTTTATTTAGCCTCTGGCCCGGCACTATTCTGGGCACGCTTCTTTCTGGTGGTGATTGAGTTTACCCAGAGCAGGAGATCGATCCTGCATATGTGGCATCTGCAGCTGGCAGCAGCACCTGTTACCATGGGTGTGTATGATTTTTACAAACAAAACATTGTCTTTGCCTGGGAGGACAAATAATGAATTCATTAGCCCCCTAGGCAAGTGGAGGCTCTGGAGTGTTTGCTCAATATCAGCCTGGAGACCCAAGTGACTAGGCTAAAATGTGGTAGCCTCCATGTGGTGAGCTAGTTACTGACTAATGGAAACTGTATATGAATTCCTCTTGAGGGGACGTTTTGTAGCCATAGTCTGATTTTGCAGCTTTAACCAAAGAAAAAAAAAATTACTAAGTGGTTGGCAATTTTGACCAACCAGTTATTTTGGCTGTGAGCTTTGATGTGTCTGCATCTTAAGTAAATATTATTTTTGGCTGGCTGGCATTTTTTTATTCTCTTTTGAAACTTTTAAGTGCTGTGTGCTGTGCGCTGTGCTAGCAGATGGGCTGTGACAGCTTTGCATTGCACTTAATGTTTCCACAAAGCTGTGTTCCCAGTTCTGAAGAGATTATTTGTCTATGGTATTTATTTCACCTGACAAAATCTGTTCTTCTTAATTCTCACTTTGGTCTGTGTGTGTTGTGCAGCAGGTGGTGGGATTCAGGTATGTGCTATAGGTACAGCATTGAGTTGCACCTATAGCACAAAGTCCATTACATTTAAATATGCATCGCAAATAAAATAAAAATAGCATGGTGTTTGTTTTCCTAGATGCTATCCTTCCCTGGTTTGTTTGCCATTAGCCAGATAACTATGAATATAAATAAATAGCACAAATGCGAGCTCTGCTGGTCCCAGGTACCGAAGCTAGTGATGTGTCCAACACGTCTCTGTACTTTGCACTGTGTAAATGTATGTAATGCATGTTTAATGCTGCCACAAACATCCTGTCTCTCAATTTAATTTATCTTATTTGTCATCAAATCATATTTGTTTTAGGAGTGACCTCAACCTCCAATGGCACAGTGGCCTCGTCGCATGTCAGCAATTTACAAAATGGCTCGCCATCAGCCCTTAAATCATCACTTAGCAGGTCCAACTTGCGAAGTGCCTGTCGTCTCACACTGGTCAAAGAGAGAGTTTTTAGTCAGGAGCTGAAACTTCCAGATGGGGTAGAGGTTGTATCTGCCACACCGGCAGCAGGTAGTGTGCTTAATAACTTGATTTACATGAATTATTTGTTGTTTACATCCTAGTCTTTATTTAATCAAACAGTGATGATAATCAAACTGTTCAGTTATTGTTTTAAAAATAATAATTTGTGATTAAACGCCTCTTTCACTGTGTCCTTTGCAGGCCACTTAAGCTCATCATCTCTGCAGCCAACTGGCCGGGCTCCGTATCTTCTTGCGACATCCTGTACAGATGGAACTGTGAGGTTCTGGAGTTGTGATGTAGTCTCCGACAATGACAAGACTCTTGACGCACCTCTTTACATCTGGGAGGAATGGCCTTTGCTAGTGGAAGAAGGTCTTGCCAATAGCAGTGCAGTAAACATCCCTGACAGGCCTGTGGGCATTAGCTGCTGCCACACTAGCCGAGTCGCTGTGGCATACCGGAACTCAAAGCCTTCCAGACTTGCCAAGAAGCCCCTTATTCATGTGAGCATATTCCAGTGTGAATCGACGGGAGGGTCCCAGTGGATGTTGGAGCAGACACTTGAACTGGATGTTTCGAATAGTGTGATGAGCAATGGCTCAGATGATAAACATCTGGCTGTACCTAACTTCCAGGATGATTTGGTTAATACCGGAGATTGTTTACACAGCAATGGTAAAAGTCTAGTTCATCTGGATTGGGTTTCTAGAGAGGATGGTTCTCATATATTGACTGTAGGTCTTGGCTCCAAACTGTACATGTATGGGCTGCTCTCAGGACAACCTCCAGAACTGGGGCTATCGGACAACAGCAGAGAGCATTGCTCTTCGCGGTTTGTTCTGTTGCGTGTAGTAGACCTGGTCTCCTCTGTAGAGGGCTCGTTGCCAATCCCGGTCTCCCTGTCTTGGGTTAGAGATGGGATTCTGGTTGTGGGTATGGATTGTGAGATGCATGTCTATTCTCAGTGGCAGCCTGCCGCATCAGCCAAATCAGCAGTAACTGCAGGGGATGCGAATGGTGGCAGCATAAGTTCGCTTAGCACAGTTCTAAAGCCAGAGGGACTGATTCTCCAGGCTTCTAAAAAGACTCTGACCAGGTCCATGACCAGCCTGGCTCAGAAGCTTAGCGGTAAGAGGACAATGTATGACCTTCCTGCTGAAATGGAAGATTATGGCTTATTTGAGGCAGCACACCACATGTTTCCGACCCTCCCCCAGTATCATCCAGTGCAACTTTTGGAACTAATGGACCTAGGAAAGGTGCGGCGCGCCAAAGCTATTTTGTCGCATCTGGTTAAGTGCATAGCTGGAGAAATTGTGACTCTAAAGGACACCAGTGTCAACCAGGAACGTCGGTTACGTTCCCTCACTATTAGTGCTGGTGGCAGTACGTCCAGGGATCCCAAAATGTTTAATAAAAGTGAGAGCTCAGACTACACCGAGATCGACTCCATCCCACCATTGCCCCTGTATGCTCTGCTTGCTGCAGATGACGATACAGCCCGCTGTCCCAAGGGCAAATCGTCTAGTGTTAGTGGGGACAGTGGCCATGGTTCCAGCCGAGCAGATACCTACGACGAGCTTTTCCAAACCAGCCCTGTGAGCTTGGATGAAATGGATCTTTTAGATGGTGAGGAGGAGGATGCTAAGGCTAAAGTCATTGATCTTTCAAAATACAGTCCCACTTTCTTTGGCCCTGAGCACGCCCAGGTTTTGTCAGCCCACCTGCTTCACTCTAGCCTACCTGGGCTGACACGAATGGAGCAGATGTCACTCATGGCCTTGGCTGATACCATCGCCTCAACCAGCACAGACATCAGGGAGAGTCAGGGAAAAGGTAATGGTGAGCATATTTTGCTAACTTGTCTGCTTCTTTATAATAAGCTCATTTGCTGATGTAGATTTTTAACTAAATGTTGTATCCAAAATTTAGGTGGAGAAACGCTGGATGAATGTGGCTTGAAGTTTGTACTTGCTGTTCGTTTGCATACTTTTCTTCTGACATCATTACCTCCAGTGCATCGCGCACAGCTCCTTCGCCAAGGTACATTTACAAAGCACCAGTATCACTTTTCAAAATGTCTTCTCATATCATTCCCAGCATGGAGCTATGGGCTTTCATGAATCAAGGTTTAATGGTTTACATGTTTTGTTTGCTGTGGTTTGATCCTATTCCTGAAAGTTGGCTGTGCAGTCAGTTTATTCTTCTTCTGCATACTTTGAGGTAGTTAGTGGATTCAGAGCTTTCATTCTGGTTTGTGCTCTGCAGGACTGTCTACATGTCACTACACCTGGGCATTTCACTCTGAAGCCGAGGAGGAGCTGCTCAACATGTTGCCTTGCATGCAGAAAGGAGAACCCACCTGGCCTGAACTGAAAGCCATGGGTGTAGGATGGTGGTTAAGGAGTACCAATAAGCTTCGTAGATGCATTGAAAAGGTTGTTGCAGGCAAAATGTTGTAAACTTTGCTATGTTATGTTCAGATTTTTTAGAAGGAAATATACCTAGATGCATTAAGGTCCCTGAATGAGCATTATTTTCATTTTAGTAGTGTGATGTATCTTTTCCTTTTTGTGCTGCTAGTCAATTATTCATGCTGCCATCACTTTTACCAGGTAGCAAAAGCCTCTTTTCAGCGCAATAACGATCCCCTGGATGCAGCCCTGTTTTATTTGGCTATGAAGAAGAAAGCTGTGGTCTGGGGACTGTACAGGTATGAAGGTTTTCATTTTGCATTTTGTGAGCTTTAGGATTAAAAGCAACTCTCCGCTGGCCTCGTTTAATTAGGACCGTCTGTCTCGTACAGGTCCCACAAGAATGTAAAGATGACTGCTTTCTTCAGTAACAACTTTAACGAGGACCGATGGAGGAAGGCTGCACTGAAGAATGCATTCTCTTTGCTTGGAAAGCAGAGATTTCACCACTCGGCAGCCTTCTTCCTGTTGGCGGGTTCTCTAAAGGATGCTGTTGAGGTAATTATTCTATATAATGTGGGTAATATTTAACGAATGTACTCTCTGGAATTCAAGCAGAAAGTATTTCTTTTCTTACGATTTGTAAGAAGAGCTGTAACAAACATTCAGGATAACTCTTCTGAAAATGTCTTTTATTTGGTGTAGCTATTTTTTAGGTCATGAAAATGCCAGTGTTTGAAGCTTCATGTTTACTAACCTAATTACTTTGTTAAAAAATGATAATTCTGGCTAAACATTTCCACATAGGTTTGCCTGGAGAAGATGCAGGACCTGCAGTTGGCCTTGGTGATTAGCAGATTATATGAGTCTGAGTTTGAGACATCCTCCACTTATAAGAAGATTCTCCAGAGGTATGTGCTGGGTCACGACCACCAGATTCAAATGCACAAGGATCCCTTTCTACGTAGTATCGCATATTGGGTTCTGGATGATTACAGCCGTGCATTGGATACTTTGCTTGAGCAACCCAGACCAAATGTTGACTTAAACCAAGGTAGGAAGTGATGCTAAGTAACTCTGCATATTTTTAACATAAAAATATTTCAAATATTTGGTTCATTTCTTTGGAGTATTTTTGTTTGTTTTCCTTGCAGGGACTACAGAATCATCTCCTTGCAACCCAGAGGTTTTCAACTTCTACACATTCCTCAGAACCCATCCACTGCTTCTTCGGCGCCATTTCGGATCCACAGATAAAGCTAAAGTGGGACTGACGGGACAAGGCAGCATGTCTGACTCGATTAGCCTCACAGAGAGAAGACTGTTCTTCACTACTGCTTATGCTCACTTACAAGCTGGCTGCCCTATGTTATCTCTAGAAGTGCTCTCCAAAATGCCCAAAGTTATTAAGAAATCTAAGATGCTGCACAGCCAAGAGAAGCCCTCGCCAACAGTTAGTGTTTCTGACAATCCAGACAGCAAAAGTGGGAAAGACCAGGCCTCTACACTTGATTGGTCCCAACCTATGATTAACGGCTTTGGGTCTGTTTCAGATACCTTATCTTCTCCACAAGAGGACCATAGTCACTCTGACTCTGTTCTGAGCTTTGACTGGAGTCAGCCTTCTGTGACTTTGCAAGATGAGCCTTTAGAGTTGAAGTGGGACAGTGACAAAGAGGATTCTGAGGATGAAGATGATGGTCTAGCGATGAAGAAAGTCATACCAGAGAGCTCTGTTGTCCTTTGTGATGCCCCTGAATCTACCTCCATTTCTACAGATGTCACTGTAGACAGTTCCCTTGTACTTTACGAGGACATTTTAGCCGCTCGACTCAAGTTCATTTCTTGCCTAAAGATGTTGACTGCTGAGCTGCGGACTCTCTCCACGGGTTATGAGCTGGATGGTGGCAAGCTGCGCCACCAACTATGCCACTGGCTTGAGCGTGAGGTGGTGGCTGTTCAGAAGTGCTGCCGGTACAACACCTACTTACAGCAGGTGGCCGGGGGCATCTCGAATGATCTGGGCCAAGTCAGCAGTGCCTCTGGTGATGAGCAAGACTACCAGGGGACTGCAGAGCATGTTCGAGAGGTGCAACACAAGCGCAGACTGTGGCTTCAGAGAAACCAGCCTCTTCTACGCATCTTTTTGAGCTATTGCAGCCTGCATGGTTCCCATGGAGGAGGTTTGGCTTCGGTCAGGATGGAGCTGATTCTGCTTTTGCAGGAATCCCAACAGGTAGCTTGCATCATGATTTTTATTTTTCTCTAAATAAACTCAAACAAAAAGATACATTTTATGGTGAAATCTGTAATAATTATAAAATTAAGTTTGTTATAAAAAAAAACGGAAGGTATAGGTTAGCAAAACTCATAGTGAATTAAATGTTTTTAATTGGTCTTGAATTGTTTTGGAAACAATCTGAAAATGCAGAACTAGAGAAATGCCACAAAAGTGACATTCCAAGCACTGACTGACAGATGGAGCTGAAGCACAAGGCCCTAAGGAGCCTGTCCTCATTTCTCCAGATCTTCAAACAGACACAAACTCCGTCAACACAGCCAAAGGCTGTCACAGGAATTCAGAGCCTCCTTTGTCTAATCCTTATTATGTTTCTGTCTCCTAACAGAACAGAAAATAGTTTGGGTTATATGTTGTTGTTGTTGTTGTTGGTATTTTAATAGAAATTCAGTAAATATTTTACCACATTATTTCCCCCAGTTCTCTTTTTTTGCTAAATTACTTTCCTCTTGTTTATATTAGGATGACAGTTCTCAGATTGCTGTTCAGCAACATGCATCAGTTCCTCTTCTGCTGGCCTGCACTGCAAGCTCCAAAACTGTGGTGGCCAATCCTATAGTTCACCTGACCAACCTGACACATGACATACTGCACACCATCAATGCACTGGACTCTCCGCCTCACCCAGACATCGTTAACAATGAGGTATGGCAGATTTCCAGAGGAGAAATGTGCTTCCTTTTGTATCTTTTATAGTCACTCTTCCTTTTCTGTCTCTCACTTCGAATCCACTGGTTTGCACGCAGATCTATGTGATGCACACACTGGCAGCTTCTCTGTCGGCCTGCATCTACCAGTGCCTCTGTGACGGACACAGTTACAGGTGGGTTGGACTCATTAGTGGCCAGTGTGGTGATTTATTTATTTATTTA
>JAOVVF010000031.1:1818393-1835544 GCA_028565595.1 Duopalatinus emarginatus | reverse complement strand
CACACACACACACACACACACACACACACACACACACACACACACACACATACTGTATTTGTCTTGAAGATCATGCTGTTCTTATTTTTAAACAAAATATGTTATTCTTCATGTAGCTACTCAAACGAAACATTAACAATGTCAGGAGGATGGCATCCCATCCTACTCTTCCATACTGTAAGTATCACCTGTTTTTTTTTTTCTTTTGCTGATAAAATATTACAAATATTAAAACCCAGCAAAGAGTTCTTACTTTGTGAACATGAACAGGCTAATCATTATTCTGTGTGAAAGACAAACTCATACCAATTATTTAGAAAAAATCATGTAGAACTAGTATTTGTTTGTATAATGGGGTATTTTTCTTTTGAGTACAGACCTAACAGGAGCTCAGGATGGCAGTGTGAGGATGTTTGAGTGGGGCCATTTGCAGCAGATCATCTGCTTTAGGAGCCCTGGCAACTCCAGAGTTACCAGAATCAGATTTAACTATCAGGGGAATAAGGTGAGATGGTAATAGGACTAACAGAGTGCATGGAGTTAACTGTAATTTAGCACTGATAACCTATAACTGTATGTAATTAGTTTTTTTTTTTTTTTCTATTTTATTTTTTTTCAAAGAAAATGTAAATAAACTTAAATTATTTATTATTTCTGTGATGTCCAGGAGCTAATGTGGTCCCAAGTGCTGTTCTAGAGTACTTTAATATTTAGATTTTCAGAATTGTAACATGTATTAATTATTAATTTATTATTCCTTTTTCTTATGATATTTTTATTACATTTTTCCCAGTTTGGTATTGTTGATGCAGATGGAGCTCTTAGTCTCTGGCAGACAAATACATCAGGGAACACCCCTAAACCATACCTGGTACATGTCATATTTTTTTTTTATTATTATTTTATTTATTTAGTGCTTTTGGGGGATTTTTTTTTCTTTTTTTGCTTTGGGGTGATAAAAGGCAGTTCTTTGTCTTCCTCTTTAGACACTGCAGTGCCATAACAAAACAGCTAATGACTTTGTGTTTGTGGGCTCATCATCTCTCATTGCCACTGCAGGCCTTTCCACTGACAACAGGTACACTTCAGAGCTGACATTAAAACATGCAAGTGATCAGATCATAGCTAATTGCCTTTCCTGCTCAAACATAACTTCTTAAAACCTTTTTTCTTCTCCTTCCTCCCTTCCTTTTTCTGGACAGAAATGTTTGTTTGTGGGATACACTGGTCATGCCATCCAACAGCCTGGTTCATGGTGAGTTTGTACCGTCGTGCGTCAGACACAGTTGTGTTTTACTTTGTGTTAAACCATACAGTAATCTTACAGCAGTCTTGTTTGAGTTTGCAGTATATTTACATCATTTTCAAAGACAGTTACATTAAACAGCATAAAACTGCAACTGTAACTTATCAACGCAATGGAGAAAGAAAAATCTCTTATCTCCTATTTATGTATCTCCTACTACTGTGTTTTATATTTTACATAATGTTATAGAATTTTATACTTTTTATTTTTTTATATATAAAAAAATTCAAAACGGTCTCATAAACTCTGACAAAAACCACCTATAAATCTTTTGCCTGTGTAGTAATAATAGTTGTCCATTGGTGTTCGGTCAGTGTTCTTGGCCATAAACGTCTGTAAGCTGGTGTTCCCAGAGCTGCTTTTGACCGAATTACATTGTTTAAAGGAAGTAAAGAATAAATCTTTAAAAACTCATGATTAATTATTTTGGATGGATATAAATATGAACGTGTCAGGACGGAGAGAAATATTGGACTTTTGCAATAAATTGCCCGTGCTATAAATGACTGATGTTAGCCGTAAATGTTTTAGTTTGCAGTTCTGTCATAACAAAGTCTCTTACCTTTGGGTTTCCAGTATCATCCAAGTTCTTAGTCTTTTCTGTGAGCACCTCACTGACCCTTTACAATGAGAAAAGAAGATTAACAAGATGCTCTAATGTGCCCTGAATTTAGATCTGGATGACCTGCGAACAGACACGACTAGATTCTACTGCCGATAGTTTTAATACTCAAACAAACGTATTATTCATGACCTAAACTGGGTCTTTGCCTGTTACTGGATAATACCTAAATGAGGTGTTGCCATGGCAATACTGACAACAGCAGTCCTGATCATATTATGTGTGACACATTGCACTTGGCAGTAACACTGCCTTTTTGTTAAAGCTCTGTTTATAAAAGCTCTGTTTATAAAGGTGTACCATGGTACACTATGTGGAGAGAATCCTGAGCGTCACACTCATGTGAGTCCTCCCCATACTGTTAGCACAAAGCTGGAAACGCAGTTGCATAGGATGTTTGTAGGCTATAGCATATAACAGATGTCCCTGTGCACAAAGCAAAGTCCATAAAGACACGGTTTTAACTTCAGTGTTCTGACCTCAATCCCACTGAATACCTTTAGGTAAATGCTGACTGCACCCAAGACCTTCACACACATCAGTAACCAGTAAAACTCACTAATGCAATTGTGAGCAAATCTCCACATCCACACTCTAAAATCTGATGAAAAGCCTTTCCAGAAGAGTGAATGTTATAAAAGTTAAGGAAGACTAAATCTGGAGTACATGTGGGTGTGTGAATCATGTATCCACGCTATATTTTGACCATATAGTGTAAACTGTCGTAAAAGTATCCATCACCACATCCTTAGCCTAAATAAATGGGGCTCTGAAATATCACTAAGCGTGCCGGTCTGATTGCAGGCTTTATCTGCCATGAGTCTGGTGCCACTGTGCTGGCTCTCGCTCCCAAACAGCAGCTGCTGCTCAGTGGAGGCAGGAAAGGCTGGATCAGCGTGCTGGACCTCACACTTAAGCTCCAGCGCCAGAGCTTCCAGGCCCATGACTCGGCTGTCAAAGCGCTGGCTGTGGATGCCACTGAAAGCAGCTTCATCAGCGGTTCAGCTGAAGGCAACATCAAGGTATGTTAAATTCATGTTATAATCCAGAATCTCTTGATCTCAGTATCGACTGTGCATCATGTTAAAAATAAAACTATTGTTAATTATTAATAAATGATACAAAATTTGAATGTTTTTATTATGTACTAAGGTATGTTTTTAAATGAAAATATTTAGAAGTGGGTAAAAGACATTGTTTTCTAAAGAAAAACGAACATTTTAATTAATGCTGTTTATAATTTAGAGATATATGTCACTACCTCGGTCATGTTTCCTATTACTGGACAGTAAAAATAACCTGGTGATTCTTCCTGTGTTGAAACAAATGACGCTAATCTGTTGAGCTTCTGTGCAGGTATGGAACATGTTAACGCAGTGCCTGTTGCACACGTTCCCGAATGAACACGCCCGCCAGTCCCTTTTCCGCAACCTGGGCACAGGTGTCATGCAGATCGAGACGGCACCAGGCAACCACGTCTTCACTTGTGGTGCCGACGGCACCATGAAGATGCGCGTCCTGCCTGACCGTGTCAGCGCCTACACCAACAATGTGAAGAATGATGTCAAGTTCATCATTTAGCACAAATGAAGAGTTCAGAACAACTTTTGCACAGGGTAAGATGAGCAATACGAACCACTGGGTGTGAAGGGGAACTTTGACCTGAGTGACTCCAGCTGTGCTGAAGCAGTGAGCAGTCATTGTTTTGTACATGCACAAGACTAACACTGACTGAGTTCTAGAGCTTGGACTCTCTTTCATCACCTAATTCCAGATCAAGCATAGAAATATTATACTCAAGCACATTAGATGATCTATTTTACCCCTTTTTCAAATGCATTACATAAGTAGTCGAATCCTATTGGAACACGTATACCACATAAGCAAGCCTTAATTAATCTGTTGCTTAGCAGTGTTGTGATTGTGGTCTAGATAAAATAGTGAAAAGTGTCCTTATATTTATACCCAAGTACAACCGTGGACCTCTGTGACAGCTATTGGTTCAAGTGAGGGTTGTAAACTTCTTTGCATACTGTAGCTTACAACCTTGTGACCATTCTTACATTTAACTGCGTCCTAGTTTCTGCTTGTATCCTTAAAGGTATGAGCAAGGTATTCTCTAATAATAAGATGAACAGTATTTAGTTATGTGTAGTCATTGACTGGGTACATTGAAGACCTGTACAGTAAATATGTATATCAGCACAGGCAATCTAAGTTTTTAAGCTTTTTTTGTTTTGTTTTCAAAAACAAACTTGAACTTATAGTAAGGAAGGATAAGACTTCTCAAAAAAAAAAAGCACTTTTCCGTAGAGATAATCCACAGAAATTCAGCATTTTTATGCATTTATGCGTCTGTAACTGGAATAGTTTTGCCAGTTACAAATAAATGCTGCTGCCTCCAACTAAGATACAATTTGGTCCATCAGTGTCTGGATGACAGCTTATTATTTCTAGTCTATTCTTTACTTTTCTCTTACTCAACACAAGCTTATTTACCAAGCCTTTGAAAAGCTGAATCTTTCAGTTGTTGTACTGCGTCTTTAACACTATAGGGTTCATTTGAACAGAAATGTGTATCTTGTCCCCCTCTCATGCTGCCAAAGTTCTTCAGATTTCTATGCCTTCAGCTTATTGTTTTATGACTCGTTCTTTGAATCAAAGGTAAAGGGTACATCTTGATAACCTATGGTGAATAACTAGTTAGACTGATGTTTTGGTCAGCCTTGTGGTTTATGAGGACTGATTACAGTCAGCCATTGCACAAGAATAAAAGTTACCAGTGTAAAAATGTACATTAGCTTTATTTCGGGGAGCAACTGAGAAGAATACAATTATTTTGTTTATGTAAATATAAAATAAAGAATATCTTGATTAACTATAGGTCATTTAAAACAATTGTTTAACAAAAATATTTATGACTAGTATGTGATTTATAGTAGATCTTGCGAATTATACTCTTAATATATATTGTTTTTAGAAATGCCTTCAGGTTTTCTTTGTTTTTTAGCTCTTGCTGTGACATCCCCAACACACTTGTGTCATTCATGTTGTACAGGTTAAGCTCTAAAAGTAATGCTCCATCACCACTTACACACACAATTCCATATTAACATGAAGTAGAAATAAATGAAGATCACTTGACTAACGAGGTGAAAATAAATCAACTGTAGTTGTGTGTAGCATGTCAGGCTTTTCCCTTCTTAATATATGAAATGTGAATATACACAAATCCATCTAATTTTATTATTGATATAAAGATTATTGTAAATTGAAATATGTAATATACTTCAAATGTAATGGTATAATAATAATAAATCACCTTGCGCAACACTTATGCTAAGCGTATATGGAATTCTTTCAATCAACCAAGCTGCTCCACATATTACACAAAGCTTTATATTTATTAGAAATTAACAATGCATATTAAATACACACAATTTATATTGATGAAAAGAGTAGGGTTAAAAAAAAATGAAACAAGCAACATTTTAATCGACCAGATTCTCTAAAAGAAATCAGAAAGATTTTGGTCTATTTATAAGTCACAGAAATGGCTTGATTACTTGGATTATTCAAACACATTAATAACAGACTCAGACATTCTACTGATGCATAATTTCTCTCTCTTCAAAACTCAAGTCAACAACTGACAACTGTTAAGTGGCAAGTTTATGATATCATTCTTATGCAGTATGAATTGTTATTATTATTATTATTATTGTTATATTGCATTTCTTTCACATTTCCCAGCTAAGGTCTGATTTGGACAAGTGGCACTAATCAAAGAAAAAAGGTTAAAGCTTTATTTTCCAGAAATTGAAGCCAAAAACAAACAAACAAACTAATTAAAACTAGATCATGTCTTTAACATGAACATGGTTATTTCTCCATTTGCCCATTAGTGTTTAATTCACTGTTATTGACTTGTAAATATTAGATTTACAAATATGTATTTTTTTATCTTAACTTTCTATAGACAGTCTGACATCCTCACTAAAACTGTCATGCAGTCTGCATTTGCATTTCTCTGAGGCATGGGGTTGTTTGGAGTCTCACAGCTTGGCATAATCCTTCAGTATTGTCTCCAGTTTCTGGCTCAGCATGATATTCCCTCTGACTTTCAATTTGCCAGCGAAAAATGCCTATGGGGAAAACAAACAAAACAACACTGATCTCTCAACAACAGCATTAACGTGGTAGAATACTCCTAACGTTTACATCTGCTGAACCAACCTCAATATCTCATAAATACAGCATAACAGTACCTTCTGAGGGTTGAGCTTTCCCAGCACTACATCCATGAAATCCTCATCAGCCACAGTAAATGTCACATCAGCTTTGCCACTGTACGGACCCTTATGAAGTGCACCTTGTCCTGTTTTTAGATCAATGGCTGTACAGAAAGAAATCAGATATTTAACAAGAATCAATAAATATTAAAACCAAGATTAGATAGCATAGTATTTCACATGTGCAATGAGAGTTACAGAAGAGAATTACTGGCACCCTTCATAAAAATTGACACAAATAAAAAGAATACAACACAAGATGTAAGAGTTTTCCCCTGTTTATTTTTTCAGCACCCTTACAATGAATTTTTTAGAGACCTGCCATAGAGAGAATATCGGTGCTAATTCCCTATCTGTAATGTTCAAACAAGGACTTAGATGTGTGTAGACATTTGGTGAATCAATAATAAACTTGTATAATTAATCAGGCCTTACTCCACTGAGCAGCTGTCTTTCCTCCTTTAGTAATTTCCCATCCAAAAATAGCATTAACTTTCTTCACAAGTTCGGCACCCAGGTCTTTGATCCGGCGTCCAATTTCAGCAAACACCAAGTCGCTCTGAAGTCCACTGGTCTATTGTGTGTTTTATGTAAATATGCAAAAATCAACCATCAATAGTCTCAACCATTTGTGCTCTTTTTTTTTTAAATACTTATTTTCCAAGATATAAAATCATTAATATTGAATAGAAATGTACCTCTGCTGGAGATGTGCTGGCAACAGCACCAGGAGCTGCATGTAAATCTACATACGCGCCAGATAACACAACATCTCCGCTCTCCTTCACCTGAACAGCCAGAACAAATGAGCAAATGACTATGACAGTGGAATAACAAACAGGATAAAAAGCTTCAGCATTCCGTTTACACTACACAGTGATGTAAAATGTATGTATTTCAAAAAAAAAAAAAAAAGACGAGGTTTTACTTTGCACTGGAAGTGAACTCGGTTTTTCTCTTTCCACATTTCTGTCTGGAGAGACTGGCCTGGTAGCACTGGCTTCACAAATCGTACCTATTCCATAAATAAAACAATGTACTGCTGATTATACATACATAATATATACATATATTACACATGTGTATATATATATCTCCTGAATGCTACGTGACAGCACCATATGAATTTGCCTCACCTTAATAGATTTGAATCTGGAAACATCATTTCCAGCATACTGCCTCAGGACATGACGTGCAGCAAATCCAAATGAGCACAGCCCATGCAGTATTGGAGATTTAAATCCTGAAATTGTTGATAATTTTAAAGCTTTTTTTTTTTTCACTTTTAATGAACATTTTAGTAAAAATGCAATCACTGTAAATAATTCTAAAAACATCTTAAACATACTTAAAGTGGGAAGCAACAGCTCTTCTTACCTCCCATTGCTGCAAAGCTTGGGTCTATGTGAAGAGGGTTCCAATCACCACTCAACCTATACAAGGCAGCCTAAAGTGTAGAAAGGGAAAAAAAGAGGATAATTCTACCTCACTACTTCTCGTGAAATAGGTCAGAACATATATGTACAGTGAAGTTCTAGAGAAATGAGTATAGACAAGCCTATGCAAGGTATATAAGCTAGTGGACCTACTACCTATGTCTTACATTGGTGTACCGGTTTTTTGGCACTTCAGTGTATATGTATATATAAATAAACATAATTGTATGAGTATGATGGATTTTTACATCACCATCACACTTAATCCTACCTGATCTCTGGTGGTTTCATCAACCGCGACTGAATCAGGTGATCTTTTAGGAGGTTCCACTGTGGTCTTATGGAAAAAAATAATCACTATTAAATAGTAAACAATAAACATGGCATGATGTAGATAATAAAATGATCATTACCACAGCTTTATCTGATGTCCTCTTTCCTCCGAACCCACCAGCACCAACAATAAACACAGAGAACTGATTGTAGCAGACCAATTCCTGGTTGCTGTATGTGTGAACTGCAGAAATAAAAAGACAGCATCATTATATTATACATCTTATTTCTGGCCCAGTTTTTATTATGATTTCTTTTTAATTAGTTCTTTATTATATGTATTAATAATAAAATAAATTCACCATCCAGGAGTATTACTGCACCAGACCCTTTGTCGAGGATGTCGGCTATTGATGCCTTTGAGGTCAGTGTTCCTAGAAAGTAAAAGTTAATTAAACCAGCCCATTTAATAAACCTGTATGAGAAATCTATGAGAAAACAGACATACCTGATGTAGGCAGAGGTTTGTACAGTTCCAAGTACTGTTCTCCATGAAGGAGCTATAAATGAAACACCAAACGTACTTCAGTACTTTTTATAAGTATTAATTATAGCAACTATATATTCGTCCAATTTCTTCAGAAAGAAAAGTTTGTAAATCTCATAAATCTTAATCAGAGACAACTTTATTACAGATTAAAGTTACATTACTAAAAGCAGTTTGAAAAGTTGCTCACTCTGGTGGGATCGAAATTGATCCCTGGAATAGCACTGAGCCCTCCATCTAGCATTGACGCTTGGGCTGGGATGACTCCGAATGTAGGCAGGCAGCTGAAATCATCATGACCTTCATAGAGAAACTTGAGGTGATCAGGCTCTCTAGTAGACATGCCCACTCCGAGGGCATATAGGATGCAGTGCATGTTAGTGTAGTTAAATGTCATTTCGGGTAGTACCTTCCCCACAGCCTCTGCCTGCAGACATACAAGTGGAATTGTAGTGGCTGGAGAAACTCTAAACTCGTGCTTTATTCAATTAAAGAAAATCTGCCTGGTGGTGACTGGTGTCCCTCTTGTCTATACATACTATATAAATACATCACCATATGGCAAACTTCAAATAAATTGTAATTCATTTTACTTTAAAGAAAATTTATTTCTTTAATTTTAGATAAAAAGTGCATTTAAAGCTGCATATTCAGTACTCACAGGGTTTATGCCAGGTGATGCCAAACCCACAGCACTGGTTGGATTGGCTCCAACTCCTTTCTCGCCCTCCACTTTTGACAGCACATCCACCAGCAACTGCATTGACTCTTAATGGCAGAGCACAAAAGGGGACTGAATGTTTAATTAACTAGTCCACCCTCGGAAGACAAAGACAGCAACGTGCACAACCCAAATGTAACACAAGTGATGAGCACTACAAAGCTATGTTAATACGCCTTGTACATTCTGGGGGCAGCTATGGCAAGAATAACACACTGGAGGTTGAGGCTCACTTTGCTTCTACGGTTGGTCACTTGCTCATAGAGCACTGCTAAATCTTTATGCTCAGTTTGTGTATGTATTTGTAAGCAAGTGCAAGGATGTGGGAAATTGTACTTTAAGAGCCTTTGACCCCAAGACTTAAGTGTCCCCTCTATTTAACTTGGACTCCAAAATAAATAATAACATGACATCACGGTTTGACATCACAAGCATAGGTTCAGGTGCAGAGGATCATCGACTCTTGCTATATGTTGACAATGCTCTTTTATATATGTCCCATCCAGAAACGTCCCTCTTTCATTTAGCCATGACCAGTTGCAAATATTTAGGTTTTTACATTACTACAGGACTCACAACAACTATTTTTCTGTAGATGAAAATATAAAGCATGGTCTTACAATACAGAATTTCCTTCCAGTCTCCATATTGGGTAGGATGAATGTAATAAGAATGAATATTCTCCCTCGTATTCTATATTTATTCCAAATCATGTTTGTTTCCTAAATTAATGTGGCCCAAAGAAGAAGAGGGTGCTGGTGTATTTAATTTGCAGTTATATTATTGGTCATCTCAAGTTAAACATCTGATCAGCTGGTGTAGTAACAGACTGAACTCCTGTTGGTTGAGTAGAATATTAGGTGTGTCTCAGTCTCCTGTGTTTCCCATTTTCCAATTTTTTTTTATTATGGAAGTAAAAGGTATTTCAAAACTTTTTTTTATATACAACCTTATACAGGCTTTGACTGCTGGCAAGAACTCTTGATTTTCCTCACAGTTAAAAAAATTAATGGGCTTCTGGCTTGGACGCAAAAGAAAGAGATCAGAAAAGTTTGCTGTTTGTTTTTAAATCATTTTTACAATTGCAAAAAGAATAATATAAGTTACTTAAGAACACATATTTGAAATATCTGCAGTTACAACACTATTGCACATTTTATAAGGGATAGGCATCTGTGGTAAGAGACAACTAAGATCGGGACATACCACAGGTCTGATGTCTGATTTATTTACTCTGTAGAACCCTGTTATTAGAGCGTCTGTTATCGTGAATGATCTGTTTTCCAAAACACACCTTCTCTAAGGTTTATGAGCTTATTTTCAAATGTATAACTAGGATATATTTTACACCTGTTCAACCACAACTGATGTTTCAAAATGTTAGATAATCTTCAGGTTTGATCGTCAATTCTCCCTCCATCCTGCTTGCGAGCTCGGGGAATTAAAGACACCCCATGTGTGCAGTGAATCAAGAGTTCACCATGCTGTGGGTTGTGTTTATCAGCTAGACCTGTTCATCAGTAAATACTCCATGACTGCTTGGACATGGTTTAATTACAGGATCACACTTAAATATGAAAAAACACATATATAAATGCTTTGTTTATATCATATATAAATGCTTTGTTTATATATATTGTTTATACAGTTGGGTTCACTTGTGGTAATGGTGCCCTGTTTTTTTCCTTGAGCTTCTGCCTTTCATGTCTGTCTTATGGGCTTGTGTATGTAACATTTATAGGCAGAGGGAAGAAACAGCTTGGTGTATGGACCACATAGTTGGTGATCCTTAACCCATTTCACTACTTACCTTGAATAGTAGCTGGCTTGGTGGCATTGGTGAAGTCACAGATCTGGTCCCACTTATCCCGGACCTCCTCTGGGCTCATGCTCTGGTTTTTATGACGAATAATATTGCCCATACTTCTCTCCCAGCGCACTGCACGTTCACATGCAATTAAAAGCTTTTAAAGTCATTTATTCTTTTACATTTTAAGAAAAAATAACCATATAGACTAGCAAAATTTCACTTACATTTGCCAATCCAACCAGCCCCAACCTAACAAAAAAAAGGTTAAAATTAGCAGAACAATCACAGTATATAAAAGTTACCTAACAGTAATGACTTATTAGAATATTAAAATTCAGAATCAGACCTCAAAAAGGCCTCCATTCTCCTGACACTGCTCATGGCAGAGCCACAGGACAAGAGGAGCCACATACTCAGCTTTCAAAGACTCCACCAGATCTGACAAGGACAAAGACCATATTGCCACTAACAATTAGAGCAAAAGGCAACTCAAAATAACTCCAATCACACTACTTAATATTGTGACACACTTGGAGGTTATTAAACTGCTTATCTTGCTAAATAATCTCACTGAGGTTTTCTCCAAACTACAGCATAGAAACTCATTTCAGGAAATTAATATTCATGGAGCAAATCAAAGTCAATACATTTTTGCTAATAGTGTTTTCCACACATGGCTGATAGTTTGGCATTGCACCCCAGTGTAATGATGACTAAAATAACATTTTATTTATTAATCCGTTCCGAGTAATTAACATGCCGTCTTTCTAATTTGGCACTGACATGAATGCAGCTGGAGTGGGGGTGGTGTTTTTGGGAGGGCAGAGCAGTTTCTGAATGGAAAGAAAAATCCCAGACAGAACTGATGAAACATTTTCCTATCGTGTTTGGACATTAATTGCCCTCTGAAATACACTGCTGACACAAACCAACTTGGACTTTGACTACTGACACAGAACAGCAATTATTTATAATTCACATATCTGCATATAGTTAGCTGATTTTAATTCTCTCACTGAGCTCAATTATTGAGGGGAATTCGGGACCTTTTCAGACCGTTTAGCTCAGCTCACAAATAAAAGCCAACACTGTGGCACCCAAACAGCTCATTGGCAATTTTTCTTAACCAGACAAGGTTTGATGATGTTCTTATAAATGAAACAATCTCCTGAAATCTTAGTTTAGCTTTTACGAAATACATACAGCTGACTAAATAAATGTTCCTAAAACACTATACTGATCAGTCATAACATTAAAACCACCTGCCAAAACAGCTCTGAACCATCAACACATGGACTTTGGTACCTGGCACCAAGATATTGGCAAATATTTGCAACAGATCCTTCTGTGGGATTCTGTGGGAAGTAAGAAAGTGAACTTTTTGCGTACTGTGCTTACACACAGAGGAATGTGACATCCGCATTTAACCCATTCGTGCAGTGAAACATACCAGGGAACACACTTGCCCTGGGGGTTGTGGCAGCCCCAAAACATGGCGCCCGGGGAGCAGTTGGGGGAGTTAGGTGCCTTGCTCAAGGGCACCTCAGTCATGTCTTGCCCTGTTTGGGGATTGAACCCGGGACCTTCTGGTCACAAGACCGCTTCCCTAACCACTAGGCCACGGCCAATAATGCTCTGGAGATGCTCTGACCCAGTCATCTAGCTAGTGCACATGCTGTTCACTAGCTGTTCACTGGCTGCCTAATATATCCCACCCCTTGACAGGTGCCATTGTAACAAACATTGTAATAATCAACATTGTTTATTTCACCCGTCAGTGGTTTTGTGGTTTTAAAATGTCTGCCCGGTGTATGTACAGTACATTTTCAACAAGCAGCAGTACCTTTCTGTTACACACTGCATCTCACTAGTCATTGGAAACCTTTAAAACGGCACGACTACACTGCAATTAAATGCAGTGACTGACGTGTGCCTAAGCCAATAGGTCAGAAAACGGTAGTTTTCAGATGTGGTTTGGGACACTGGTTTCGAACCATGACTGCAGCAATATGACAATTTTAAGGGGCTCTCAGATTTTAACCAACCTATAACTACATATTTCTGTTTGAAACTAAAGTACAAATACTTTGTTTTGTTGTACTGTAGCTTGACATGCTGTGTTTCTACACATATACACAGCAGATATCAGTGCTGAGCTTGTCTGGAGACAATTTATTTATAAGGACCTGGTTAATATAGGTCTAGTTAATAGGTAATAAAATGGTTTAATAACCACGTACAGGCCCATGAGGTGCTTTGCATTAAAAAAAAAAAAAACAAATAGCGTACACACTGACAGACATGCATGTTACATACACTACGAAAAGCTGCCCTAAAAAAATAAATAAATAAATTGAGTAGCATGACATTTTTTGCATGAGTTTCCTAGTTTAGCTTAATTATTCACTTACCTGGAGGCATGACAGTCTGGGTGAGACGTGAGCCTGCTGTAGGCGCGATGGTGTTGCAGTGGATGTTGTACTTCTGTCCTTCAATAGCCAAAGTGTTGGCCAGACCCAGGAGACCCAGTTTAGCAGCACTATAGTTTGCCTGTCCAAAGTTCCCATAGATTCCAGCAGCTGATGAGGTCATGATGATCCTGAACAGTGTTGAGCAGATCATTGTTGCCATATAACAACGTTGCATAACAATGTGTTGTATTCTTATGACATTACATAGTCATTACATTACCTCCCAAACTTTTGGTTTTTCATGTGATTCCATGCTGCTCGGGTGACTAAGAACGAACCCCTCAAGTGCACTCTGTGAATAAGGTCTGAAAGAAGAAGAATATAGCATTGAAATATGAGCATTATGTGAGGAGAAGGAGTACACAAAACATTTATCTGTGCAGTTTAGTTTTGGACAGAAAATGCAATGTGGATTTAATTGCATGCACACAAAGGTACTATTATTATGGGCTACTCTCAAACAACCCCCTTTTTTCTGGAAACTATGAATGTGTTTTAGGGCCAAAAACACACACACACACACACACAAAAAGACATCTCAGAGCAATATGTGTGTTAAAGTGAGGGATGCTGGAGCTCTGGTGAAGTTAATATCCCTTGCAGAAATTGCAGGCAGTGGTCCTCTTCACGGCTTTTGATGGTTACATCTGCGTGAAGTGGAACTCTAGCTCGCTCTACATCAAGAGCTATCGAGCCCCCAATGCATCACGGCAGATAAACCCATACGATAAACTCAACACTTATGGCAAGCCCATATCGCATGAACACACTGGGGCTTTGATTCCTGTAAGGAGTGTGGCGGGACGACATCTGTTATCCTGCAATTTCTTTCAGTAGTTTCAATGTTATAATGCCAATACTCAGAAGGTTGTTTTTCTTTATTTGTAAAATCAATACTAGAATAACAAATATAAAATCACCAAATCTTTTATTCCCCTCATGTTAATGCCTAAATAGTACTCCGAGATCTACAATTTTGTCAATTATGACTTTCTGAAAATATTGCTACATATGACATTGTTCTTTAAATATCATAATCTCAAAATTCTATATGCTACATGGCTACAAGGTTTGAGGACACCTAAACATTTGTGGGTCTTCCCCAAACTGTAGCCAAAGCACACAATTGTATAGTATGTCTTTATATACTGTAGCATAACAATTTTCTTCATTTTAGCTAAAGAGCCCAAACATATTCCAGCATGTCCACTAGTCAAGGTCCATTAAGACATGGTTTGCCAAGGCTGAAGTGGAAGACCTCACATGTTCTGCACAAAGCCCTGACCCCAACCCCTGTGGCATGAACTGGAACATCAGCTGCATCCCAGTCCTCCTTGCCCAACATGAGTGCCGGATCTCACTAGTGCTCTTGTGGCTGAAGGAACTAAATGTTCAAAAGGAACGTGTGATACTCATGTGTTGATGAACCTTTGGCCATATACTATATTTTTATAATTACACTACTATGTAGGTTTTTATTTTTATTTTTTAAACAGTGGTCCTAAAACAATGTCACCTTCATAGGAAACAGACCTTGATCTGATTTAGTGAGAAATACCCAATTGGTTAAAATTAAAGAGGTCGCAATACACTGAAGTCAGGTATAGCTAAATTAATGTATAGCTGATGCATATAGAATGTCATACTGTAAATTTTGTTAGGTAGCTATAATGAATACATAAGACTAAGATTTTTATTTACATATTCCTTTGGCTTTTAGTGCAAAAGGCAATCACTGAATGTAATGCTACCAGTTGTGCACAAAGTTCAAATTCGATATGATACGGTGGTGTCTCGATGTAAGACATTTTCATGGTCTGAATATGTCCTTGGATTTCCAGTTTCAGTTGATTAAAACATTTAACATGGCACACTCTTAGAAAACACCAAAACAAAAGTTGTGCATTAGAACGTATTACAATTAAACACTGCTAATTATACATGAGCGTTCTTGCACAAGTCTTTACTGGTGTGCAGCACAATGTTGGCCAGCACAATGTCTATCCCAACCACATTACAGTAACTGTAACTAGCCTTACATATTTCAGGTACTGGAAAGCGAGTTTTTGGGGTGATGAAAAGATTTATGTGGCATTCACACATTTCTGATTTGTTGTTTCAAAACAAACTGGCATTAAAAAGCCTGGCAACCCAGTTAGCATGACTCAAGGTGCGAAGTGTTATGGGGCCCCTTTATTTCTGGTTCTGCTGAAACACAACGAATCCTGCGTTCTTCACTATACTGAGTAGAGTCTCATATTTGCTGCTTCCCAGTCACCATGGTGATTTCTTTAACCCGGACTGAATCTGCCACGAAAGCCTGCCGGAATGCAGCAGAGAGACTTTGCTGCGTGTTTGCGTGTGTATGCGCACACGTGATTCAGTGTTATTAGTTACTAGAGTTTTAGCTCATGAGAAGGAGAGGCTTTTTTTAGCTACCTGCTTGGAGATGAAGACGTTTATTACATCTCATTATTATTACCACAATCTCATCATAATAATACAAGCTAAATATGTAAAATACACAATAGTTATTCTCAGCATACATTGTCACAGCTAAAAAAAAAAAAGGTCAATTAGACAGCAAGATCCAGAATAAAGAGATAGAACTGGAATGAGCAGAGACAGAGGTGACCATGGCAAGGAAGAAACCTAGTGGAAATCATTAAAGTGTACATGCACAGACGAATAAAGAGAACAGTGGTTGAATAGCTGTTTAGTTGGAAAATATCATGAATTAAAGAGCTGGGATAAACACAAAGCATTTTTTTTAATGATAACACCAGTTCTTCAGAGGTACAGGATCTAATTTTGGTTGAGTCGTTAATAACTAGCAATTAACCCTATTTGTCTCCAACACCTTAAAATTCTCTAATGAATTCGATTCCTGAAACTAGGAGTTGGTTGAGCATCTGATCACAGGAGTGGGGACATGCTTCTTATCCTTGCTCCAAAGTTTCAAAACGACTCCTGAGCAAAGTGCAGGCCTTGGTGAGCTAGGGGAAATGAAGCGTACATGTCTGTCTTACGTGCTCGCAGAACTGTAGAGCACTTTGCGTGCTCATAATTTATGCCACCTCGCGCCCTTTGTTAATGGCAGCGCTCACAGATAATGTAATGTGCACTAATGTCAGCCATTCTCATGCTCTCTAATAGAGATACCATTTAAGTGCCTTGAAACAATATGAACATTATGTAACCGGTTTAAAGATGGTGAAGAAAATTCCTTTTCATCAGAACCTACCCCAGTCAAGGTCACTCGTTCTAGCAAAAGATCGATCACGCAGGATCCTTTAAAGTTAGAGCACAGAGAAAGAAGTATATTACAATCCATAGACTTGTGGGGGGAAAATAACAAATTGTTTCTATAAAAGTGCAAACAATATACACAAATACACACATCAGTTTAAGAACTTACCCAGCATTATTTATCACAATATCTGAAGAGAAAAAAACAATGTTAAACACACAGCTACAACACATAGAACTGTTTCTGGGGGATTCTCATCATGTCATATTTCACATTAATTTCAGGAAAAAGTCATTGTTATAGAAAAATGAAGCCTATGGTATGCTCATTTGACTTATGATATTGTACACCCCCATTTCTTAAACTGCAACAATGTGGAAATAATGTAAACTTCTATTTCTTCTTCTTTTATTTGAAAATCTT
>JAOVVF010000031.1:1793970-1804655 GCA_028565595.1 Duopalatinus emarginatus | reverse complement strand
TATATAGTCTATAAGTGTACATACTGCTGAAATCTAATCGTCGGCTCAGTAACTTAAGCTTTGACGTCACTTGCAAATCAGATTCAAATAGCTGTATTTATTTATAGTGTCCTATAAGCTCAGGCTCATGTTAGTGTATTATATATTTAACTGTAACTATGCAAATATACACTAGCCACAAATAACATCCCAGCACAAAGCGAAGTGGATGGTGTGAATTACAGATACAGACAGTATTAATGCCTATTTGTTTTTTATGCTTTTTCAAGGTTGTTCATGACATAGACTCCCTGACCTCAGACCTCCAGCTAGAGGAGATGGCAAATAGCTCCAAGTCTGACACACTGAACAGCAGCTCAAGCAGTACCACAACCACTACCACTGCCTCAAGCATCGAAAGAATCAAGATCTACCCTGAAGACGCCTTCCTCAGACCTCCATCCATGGCCCCTGGCATGCTTACAGTACTAAAGAGGACCCATCCTCCTCTCCCACCCACTCGACTGACACCAGCCCGAGTCGAGGACCACAGCAAGAGCCGGTCCTCAGGGAACCAAGCCAAAGAGAATAGAACACTCATGCGCAATGGCGTCTTCTCTACGAAACCCATTAACATACCCAGCAGAGATTCAGTATGCATGCCCAAAAGCTCGACAGAGAAAGGACTGACTCTAATACCCCTTCTGCGGCACAAAAAAAATCGATGTCCCCAGGTGACTCGGGAAAGGGTGCGATTCAGTGAAAAGGTTCAGTATCATGGCTACTGCCCAGACTGTGATCTTGACCTTGACATTGACAACACAGGTATGCACTTACACAGTGAGCTTTTTGACATGAAACTAAGCCCTATACATCAGTGCTCCTCCATGATGACCCCAGCCCATGTTCTAATGGAAAACGGTGGGCTGAGCCTCAGTCATAGCTTTCCTCCTTCAACTCAACCTTGTGTGCCTCATCATGCTACTCCAAAACCACAGAAAACCATTCTACGCAAGTCCACCACAACAACTGTTTGATATATAAATCCCACTAAAGAGACATTTAATGATCTTTTATATATTTGATTTAATGTCATAAGCACTTTCTACTGCAGTATGAAATGGATTATATGAAGATTAAAAAGAGAAAAGCGGTACGAGAATGGCTGACTTCATGGGGAGTTCACAGAAAGTAAGTGATTGGTGAGTACTATTTGTGAAATAAGCCAACTACGATGGAAATATCCATTAACACTTGTTATAATTTGTGGAAACGCTGGATAGATAGAGTAAGATATTAGCAAACAGAGGATGTTCCTGTGCTTTGGAACAAAATATTGCCCAGCAGGTGGTGGAGATTAATGTGTTGAATTCATCTGGAAGGGAATTTGGGCACATAATCAAATATTGCCTGAATGAAATATCACCTTAATTGTTTGGTATAGGCTGGACCTGGACATTGTAAATTGCATATGGATTAAGAACTCTATAGAACTCTACATGCATGCCGAATATACTGAGAATCACTATGAAATGTGCATTTGACCTCAGGTCAGACACTATGGTCATTAAATATTTATGTGGACTCATAACGGTTTAAGTGGCTTATGAAAATGTGAGGCAGTGTTTCTGTGGGTTGAGGTCAAACACCAAGACAAATCTGGCCCAGGTCATCCACTGAATGGCAGGTCTCCAAAATGATATTAATTGGGTGTAATGTATTATCCCTATATCCCTAATGTATTATCTCTAGATTATGAATTTCTACCACAGCTTTTCTAGGAATAATTAAGATTTATTACTTTGTATGAACATGTCAGAGATATTCTGAAATATGTTTGCAATATTCAGTACATTTCGGTGATGCTTAACTAGCTGAGTAACGAGATGACACCATGTCCCCATTTTTTTTTACATTCAAATCAAGACGGAGGATGAGAGGCTTTTTGAGAGCTAAGGGTTTAGGAACGGAGGCATACCCTGAAGGGAGCTGAAAATAGCAACCTCCACTAATTAGAGAAATTAAGCGAATGCTGATTATGGAATTTCACTCCAGCTTTGCATCAACCTAAATATCATTCAATGTACTGGAATTTAACACTGTGAATTATGACACTCGTTGTGTTGTTAAAGAACAGAAGGTCAGAAGTAAGATAAAAAAAAGTCTATCAAGACAATATGATAAAGTGTTTTCCCTCCAATAGCCTACAGAAACAAACTGTTTCCATTTAAAATATATTTTAAACTTTAACCAAACAGTTCCATGGATTATCCATTATTGATAATCTAAATGAATTATCACCACAAAGTTCTGCACAAGTCTGACAATAAAATGTTTAAAGCAAGGATAATGTCAATGGAATCCAAGCACAGAGTTTACTGAGGGATGGAGGAAAAAAGGCAAAATGTCAGTGATGCCAGAAACTGCCAATCAAAACCTTTTACAAGAATGAGCAAAAACAAAATAAGTACACTATCTAAATATTGAATATCGGATAAAGGATAAACGCATAATAGAGGCTATAATTTATACTGCACATAAGGTTTTGGTGCTAACAAAACTGGTACACAAAAATGAAGCATGTAGTTGTAATGTTATATACAATATGTCATATTGTATACACATATACACTGACATGTGTCTTGGTAAAAGTATAAAATTAAGTTACCACAGGTGAAGGCTTGGGAACACCCACACTTGAATACGTTGTGAAGTGTTATCTTGTGAGTGTGGTTGAACACTGATCAGCATGCTCATGGCACTGCTATGTGAATTATCAGAGATTAAACAAAGCATGATAGTGGCTCCCACACAAATGGGATGTTCCATTTCCGAGGTTGTTCAGGCATTCAGTGTTGCTCAATCCACAGTGTCATGGAAGGCATTTCCACCCACAGTGGGCAGCACAGTGGCCACCCACGGATGCCTAATCAACACACATTACTCTTTAGAGAATATAATTCCATACAAGTCACTATATTTAGATCAGAATCTCTGTTGTATTCATTCTGCAAATGTTTAAAATAATCTTTCTCTAGAGTGCTACAGAACAAACTAGAATAGAAAACTTCTTTCTTAGGTTTAACAATGTTCTCAAAAGTTATTAGGTCACCCGTATGTGCAAAAATCCCCGTTTGGCTGCATTATTGTACTGAAGGCTTAACATTTTAACGAATACACTTGTTTTGGAAGTCACAGTTCAGTAAGCTAGGTCTGAAATAGACATGGAAAGTTTTATATTAATTGTCCAAATTGCTCAACTAGCAATCAATATATGTAAATTTACTCTCTTAAATAAATTGGCACAGTGTTATAGTGGGAGGCTGATGGAAACTGATGGAAACAAGAAGTGAATCAGACTGACTTCTACATTTTGTTCAACTTTACAAAGAATTTCTGTGCAGGGATCGAAGTGTGTTCAGAAATGGGACAGAAATGTCTGTTCTCCCTTTCAGTAACATAACTAACATCCTTTTACTAGAGAGTGGCATGGGGGCATTACCACCTCACAGCTTCAGAGACCCTGGCTCGGTTTACTGTCTCTGTGGAGTCAGTCAGTGTGCATGCACTCCCCGTGTCTGTAGGGGTTTTTCTCCTGATCTTCTTTTCTTGGTGTGAATGCGTCTATGCATGGTATGCATGGTATTCTGTGATGGACTGGACTGACTATCACCCAGGATGTATTCCTGCTTCATGCGTAGTGGTTCCTGGGAATCCACTCTGATTTACATCTACTGTAACACTGACCAGGAATAAGCAGTTAATGCAGAAAATGCATAAATATTTTAATGACGGAAATAATTCAAATCATAATCACTGTGTTGCTTGGCAACAAGTTTTCAAAATGAAAAAAAAAAATATTGAGGGAGGCAAAAATGCTGATTGTTGATTTCTAGGAATAGAAAAGTCCTTTTTGGATATTGTTTTACATTATTTTAAGGACATGATGTTGTTTAATAAGGCTGTGTAAAATGAACAGAACACCAGGAAGTTTAGCACACAAAGGTCTATTTTACTACTTTTACAGATTCCACGATAGCTTACACGTTAGACATAATGCAAGAGCATGAATGCAAACACTCAAGGGATCAAATGGATTGAATTGTTTTTTTTTTTTCATTTGAATATATACAGTAATTGTAATATATACAGTAAATTCTGACATAGTGCCATGAAATACCGGATAGCAAATGGTAATCAGTGAGACAGCAAATGGCAGCAGGAACAGCAAGATAACAAATAAAATTATAAGTCCTGCTCTGTCAGTTGTGCTGTCCCAGTTTATAGGAAAGAGCCATCTAATAGAGAGAGAGAGATACTTATTGTCCCAGACAGTCTGTATTTTTTTTTAAAGAATCCCCTTGCTTTAAAATATATATGGAGACATACTAGAGACCTCAAGCAGTGTATTAAAACATCACTCTGGATTTTGGATCAAGACTGGTAGAAGAAGAGATCAAACTGAATTTGAAAGAGGGTTCATTATTGGGCCACGGATGGCAGAAGCTTCAGAAACAAAGGCAGCTTAACTGGCTGTGTTTTAATAGGCACAGTTTCTGAACATTTGACATTCTGTAGGAACGACATCATTGAATACAGTTGTGAATTGTGGCAAAAAAAAAAGCACATTTAATTATTATAATGCTCATGCATTAATGTGATATGTAAGGAAAAACAGAAGAGCAACTGTTCCTGAGGTTATAGAGAATGTCAGTGCAAAACGTGCTCAGACTGTCAACAAGAACAGTCATTTGACAACTGCACAGGGTGGGATATTGTAGGGTTGCAATGAATAAACCCCTCATTATCAAGACAAATGCACATTGCAGATTTCAGAGGTGCAAAAATCCATAGTCACTGGTCTTTAGAGATGTGAAAAAGTGATTGTCAGATGACTCACCCATCATCATATTGGGTGATTTCCTTTGTGGCAAATTAGGGGTATCAGTGGCTGTGTTATGCTAGGCGGTGGCATCTTGCTGGCATTGTTTGGATCCACTTTTCCTCTTAAAGGAATAGTCACTGTAAATTAATACAAAAATATTACAATAAATTTTAGACTTGAGTTAAATCTCACACACTAATAGAAGGAATATCCTTAGGAGGAATGACATTTCATCCCTCCCATACTATTCCAGAGATGTGTAAAATTGATGTTCTGTATATAGAGTGTCATATTGTCCTCCAGTGTGGACACAGTATTAATACTGATATTGATCTAAATCAATACTGATATAACAGAAGGCTGTGGTATGTAAATGAGCCCTTTACAGGATTACAAATATTTCGTGATATGACAAATCTGGATGTATGTAAGTGTTTGGATGGACTGTGATATTGACATAATGCAACAACTAATACATTTAGTCAAAGTAATGCTGGCCAGCCACTAACTGTGTGAGACACAAAGCAATTTATGTGGGAACACTAACCCCTATGGGAGAAAAGGAAATGTTGAGATAAAGCTCTCGCATGGTGAGTATTTGCTGCTGTGTGATGATTCTTAGCATTGAGCTAAAGGGTCCTCTTTTTCTGTATCTGAAAAACTGAGAAAGAATAACGTAAAGCATTAGTGGGGCTTCATGGGCTGTGAAAATGACATGTCAGCATATTCTGTGTCTCTGTTGGCTACTCAAATAGTTCGTCAGCCATGAAGGACTATAATACTGAATGTTCATGTAGCCCTGGGTGGTTAGCTGTTGCCACATTTTAGGTGGATTTAGGTGGATTTTTTGCTATCTGTGGTTGTGCTACAGCTGGTCTTAGGGGGGTTCTGGGGCCAGTAAGACCTGCCAGTAAGACCTGCCAGTAAGTACCATTTATGTGTCCCATTTCTTCTCTCCCATGGGCATTGATATATTGTGACCATGGAGACTAAAAGGTAGGGGCCTGTTTTTCTAGTGTTTTCTCCAATTATCTATATTCTGGCTAGAGGAGTCCATACAGGCCAGCCATTAGCTGGGACTTAAAAAGACTTCATCAAACGATTATTTGAGTCTTTTTGGAACGAGATGTATGAGGATTATTATGCTGGGTGTTCTCCAGCCATCTGTGCTTAGTAGAAGATGCACCTTAGTGGCACTTGCACTTGATAAGAGCTCAGAGACAATATGTCACACCTGTAGAAGATATAAAAATCCCTCTTATTTTCTTAAAATAATCTTGTGGAATGTCTCCAACTCATATTTGTTAATGTACTGTGGCCGTATTGATACAGACTTAGTCTGGAGTGTGTCAGTCTATATATTTCAGTATGAATTTTGATGACCTTGTGGCTGAAAGTGTGCTGAAAGCTATGAACAAATGTAGCGAGAGAAAACATGCTTAACAATTGAGAAAGGTTTTAAAGTGATATCTGAAGGCAATATGACACGCAGTACAGCATGCAGCAGCTGTAAATAATGGGCATGAAGATCAGATGCCTCAGCTGTTCTTCCAGAGGTAAACTGAGGGACAACAGAAACACTTTGCTAGCACAGCTGTACTGGCTGGTTTATTCAAAGCCTTGGTCAGGTGAAAAAGAAAACACTAGAATTTATTTTTAACTAGAAACAATATCACTTATAAATATATATATTTATTTAGGCTCTATAGAATAGATGAAGGACCATTGTTTTCTTCATTACTATACATTTGCAGTCTTGGACCAATAAAGGCCAGGCTTTCATGGTTTCATCATAATGGGAAATGTGTGAATAAATGTGTGAATGCTGAGGTGAATGACTCTTATTCTCTGTTTCCTCTGGATGCTTAGTGGCAGCATACATCTCTGGATGCACTTCTCCCCAGAGTGGGAGGAAAAATCGATATCTTTCACCACTCCCAACCCACATATCTTATATTTACTGAGAAAACCAACTGTGCTTACTAATGACAGATATTCACTGACATGTGATTATTTAAGGTATGCCTTTTTAAGCTTATAAAGGCCAATAGTTTGAGATGTACAGTATATGAATTACTGTCAGATTTACCAGTTATTTGTTCTGATTACTATAAACTTTATCAAAACACAAGGTTGTGTGAGGTTGTGAGCACAGGGTTGTGAGTTAAATTCCCAGGACTGCTAGAGAGCCACTGTCAAGCCCTTAAACAAGGCCCTCTCACCCTATCGTAAGTTGTGTCATGATCAATATGCTAGTTTTAACTCAAGCCCCAAGGCTGAATGTGGCAGCAACCTCACCAAGTTCATGACAACCCACTTTAAAGGGCTCTCCAAGTGATTGTAGGGGTTATGAGGAGAGCTGGTTGTGTTTCTCAGAGAAAAAAGCTTCAACCTCCTATCATACTGGCTTGTTCCAGCACCAGGGCTCAAACTAGGTTTCTCTTTACCGTAACAGTTGATGTGCATGTCAGACCTGCCAATTATGCTCATGTCAGTGAGCATCAGCTCATCCCTTGGGTTTATGGGCATACTGCTCTGGCTGAGTATTCCACTGGGAACATTGGTAAGATTGTAAGAAAGAGTTCATTTCCAAGCTTGCTAGAGAGCCACTGTTAAGCCCATAAGCAAGACTTTTAAGCAAGGCTCTTAGCTTTTAGTATTATGCCTCACTTTGGATAAAATCATCTACCAAATGAATAAATATGAAATGAAACATAGCCAATAACATAAATGGCACATAAAACCTTTAAGAACCAGTATTCCACATGCCTGCTCATATATGAGATCTTTGATGAAGCTGCTCAACATGCTATGTGTTCAGTTATTTTGACTTAGTTGTAATTGTCAGTTAAAATATATTTAATGTGTTTCCCCTACAGATCCCTTTCTGCCTGAAGAAATACCACGTTGACTGCCTGATCACCTCAATTTCATATGAGACTCAACAAGGGCTCACTTCAAAAAGCCCTTAGATCACTACCAAAGGCCCAATTCACAGACAAAGAAAAAGTATGACAAGCGAAGCTACTCACCTGAGTCATCTACAATCAGTTTAATCATAATGGCCAAAGGGTGGAAAATGCTGTTTGTTGTAGAAACACCTGTCTAATTCTACTGTGTAATTTGGGTAGTGTCTTGAAATTATCTTTAAAAAGAAGGGGGGAGTCACTACAAAATATGTTTTTTAATTTATTTTTTTTTCATATGGCATTCTGTTTTATTTCTGTAGCAGAAATCCTACAGTGACCTGAACATAAATTGTAGCTAAAGTGACTGTAATGGAGAAAAGTACCATACTGTTGCTGCTGAAAATGTAAAAACATTTACTAGGCTCCACTTGATGGCTACACAGTAGGTTTTCTTGTGTAAGTAGTATAACATTTACATAATAATTGCAAATCCCTTTCAAATATTGCCTTTGAATGATATGGGTGACCTCTGGAAGATGTAGAGAAATGAAAATTTAAGTGTACAAACACAGTATATGTTTTATAAAAGAGGATTTTGAAATATATATATATATATATAAAATAACATATTTTTGATATTTCTTAAAATGATTTTAAACATAGGAGTTTTTTTCTGGACTGTAATCTCTGCAGGGCATTTATTTACATAATTTATTTATGTATTATTTAAAGATATAGGACATGTCTAAAAAGGTTTTTGTATATTTTGTGGGTGTGCTTATGTGTGATTGTGTTTTAAACAATGAATTCATTTGTTTCATGTATACAGTCTGACAAAAATATTGGAATTCTCAACAAGCCTGTCATGCATTTATGCTCTTTTAAAAGGAACATTTAAGTGCTTTTTCTAAAATATTATCTGATTCAGCCCCTGGAAGACACACATTTGCATCTGATGACTAATACTTCTGTTCCATATCCAGAAATATGGTACTATTTCTGATATTGTGCAACAGCTGTGAGCCATTTTCCCTATAAATACATTTTTCTACTTTTGCTGGGGATGTTAACAATAAGAGATGCCCAGGAAGTTAGACGCTTTCACATAGTCTTCTCTAGTTTCTTGTGTGTTACCTGGAGACAGTGAAGATATTGGAAGACATGGGTAGTCATCACTGGCCATTTGTATTTATTTTTAAACAGTACCAACATATTTTGGACCAAATGACAATTGTAAAGAAGGACATGTCCAACAAAAATGACACACACACACAAAAAAAAGAAAAATCCTGTGGGTTTTTAAGATGTCATTCATTGCACTTTGCACTGTAAATCAAAGACTTTATACAGTGGGATAAAGGTCTGCTTTAATATGTGAAATACAGAATGATTTGAAATAGATTTGGCTGTTTGTGTGTCTGTCTCACTGTGTGAGCGTATAATATTGTCAAGCATTATCATTTGCCATAATCGGCATTTGCTAAAACCAAACCAATGGAAAACAAAGCTCTTGTGTAAGTCACTCTGGATAAGGATGTCTAGTAAATGAAAGTGAAAGTGAAATGATTGACCAACTGTACTTGCTCACATAGGAATTTGACCTCCATATTTAACCTATCCATGCAGTGAAACACACACACTTTCGAACACTTGCTTGGAGCAGGGGGTAGCCCCTATCCATGACACTCATGGAGCAGCTGGATATTAAGTGCCTGGGTACTTCAGTTTCCTAACCTCGAGTCACAAGACTGTATAAGCATTGTAATTAGGACATGTGGGGAAAAAAGCAGTGTACATTGGGGCTCTAAACACATTATAACATTATTATGGTCATGTCCACCCCCACTACACATTTTGCCAAATATACTAGATATATGTTAGCATGCTTGTAATTAGCTGTTCGAGTTGTCAAATTAAATTTCATGCTTTGTTTAATTTAGTGGGCTTTCCTGGAAAGAAAACTGCTTAATGGTTCATAATTTATAATTTTATCCATAATAAATAGGGCCTTGGCTGAAGTTGACAATGATACAATCCCCTGAAAATAAAACAATTGCACCAGCTGAACAAAAGCAACTGTAAAATTAAAATAGATAATTACAGTAAATAATTTGCTGTATAGTGCCACTTAGTACACAAAACAGTGGTAATCGTACATCAAACAGCACAGTAAAGAGAACATATACACACACACTTAGAGAATGAGGTATTTACAGTTTAGATGTTCTCTTTTTTAGTCCTACATTTACACTGATCCAAGCTGGAATTTAGTCACCGTGCCAGTTTTTCTTTGCAAGCCAAATTCAGTAAGTTCACATAGTGCTCCTAATAAATCTGTGTCTTCAAACACAAGTGTACATTATTTTAACCACTGTAATGAGAGAACATGGCACAAGATGGCAACCTACACATGACTTTAGTTCTTCAAGCAAAAATATTTTTAGATTAAGGCTCATTCTTTCATCATAATTTGTGCCAATAAACATCTGCATTGAATATAAAAAGGTTGAAAATTAGACTCTCATTAGCCACTTATCCTTTTATGTATATATTTAGCTCTCATTAGATTACATGAAGAAGAAACCTTGAGAAGAGCCAGGCTCAAAAGGGAAAAACGTCCTCTTCTGGGCAGCACATATAATTATGACAGCAGGGGTTTTCAAACTAGAGGTTAAGACTCCACATGAGGTTGCTTTTATTTTATACATTTATCTTACAAATAATCAACTATGTAGACAGATTTGTTTGCTAGAATTAAAAAATATTACTGGGAATCATATCCAAGCCACACATAGATGCAGAGTGTACATGCTAGTAAACATTTTCTCTACCTAGACCTTAAATTAAATTCAGTTTTATTCACGCTTTTAACAATGGACATTGTCCCAAAGCAGCTTTACAGAAATAAAGGT
>JAOVVF010000031.1:1746052-1770030 GCA_028565595.1 Duopalatinus emarginatus | reverse complement strand
GAATATGTGTAATTGTGTATTTTATTGAATATGTGTAATTGTGTGTTTTATTGAATATGTGTAATTGTGTATTTTATTGAATATGTGTAATTGTGTATTTTATTGAATATGTGTAATTGTGTGTTTTATTGAATATGTGTAATTGTATGTTTTATTGAATATGTGTAATTGTGTATTTGTGTAATTGTGTAATTGACATACAGAATATTGATAATTATAAATTGTTAGAATATGATGTACTGTTGACTACAGTCTATCTTATTTCTGAATATTTTCCCCCAAAGCTTCATATGAAATCCACTAGAGTGCAGTATTGTAATACAGTGGCACAGTTTTACAGAGCCTGGGTTCATTTTTAAATCTAATGTAGTAAATGGTGCATTATGAATTATGTGTTCATTATGTCTGGAGTATAATATAATGTATATAAATATATTTATTTACAAATGCTTTGGTGCATTGCACTCTTAAACATGCAAAACAGCAGAATTGTTTATTATATATATTTTTTTATTTTTGTAAACGGACTGAAAAAGAAAACACACTTTCTTAATTTAAATGGTGTTGCACTTTAAAAAAGTGTAACTCTGTCAGTCATTGTGAACACGACTTAAAGATGATTATATTTCTCTGAGTATGATCCTGTGATGTGGCCCAGTTAACGGTGCCCTTCGTGTAAATCCGGTTTCCTTGGAATAACCAGGAATAACGGTGCGCCGCCTGTTATCTGTGACCGAACTCCGAATAACACCTCGTTTTCTGCCTAGGAGCACTACATAGGGCAGGAAATAATGCCTTATAGGTACAAGCTAGTGCCCTAGATTTAAAAAAGGAGACACTTTGGGAGTTAACCATGTCATTTTTTTGTGCGGCTTGTGAAGTGGTTGTGAAGAACCAGCTGTAAGATCACGGGGACGCAAAGCACAAGTTTGGTCTACAAGGTATTTCTGACTGTTGTGTTATTATCTGAGGAGCAGAATGCTAATTAGACCGGTGTCTAAAGTGAACGGAATAGAAAGAGCTACCGCCCGTTTACACTCGATTCCAGTGGACCAGCCCTCCGCTAAGCTAACTAACGCTAGCTAAGCTAATCACTCCCACAAACAATGGGAAAAAGCCTCTTCGCACGGGACAGACAGATGTTGTCCTTACTTGCTGAACTGTTTACTGGACAAAACAGACACTGCTCATGTCTTTTAGTGAACCGAGTCATATCACTGAAGTCTCTGGGCCTCATAACTTTATCCGTATGTGTTTTATTAAATTAGACCGAGGTAGCTAGCTAACGTGGCTAGGTGGTTACGTCGCTAGCTCGCGGTAAAGCGGGTCAGTTATAGCGAGCTGTTCTCAACAGCATCCTGTCCGTATACAGTAATCTCCATGTGTGTGTGTAGTGCATTATAAACTACTGCAGACAACACATTAAACAGCTGTCTATAAAGAGAGGATTTCTTCACTTTTCACTTGAAACAGACACACTGCTGTCCTATGACCAGGTTTGTGACTTTACAGGGGCAGCTGTAGGCTTGTGATTAAGGAACCAGCCCTGGGTTTGATCCCTGCAACCGACAAGACTTGACTGAAGTGCCCTTGAGCAAGACACCTAACCCCAAACTGCTCCCTGGTCGCTCTGGGCATGTGTGCTCACTGCCCCCTAGTGTGTGCGTTCACTAGTGTGTATGTGAGTGGTCCAGTGGTCAAATGTTGAGGACAATTTCACTGGTCAAGAGTACTCCACTGTGCCTCATTATTTCCCGTACAAGTAAGCAGGTAAAACATCTGGAGTTGATTTTGAGTATTTGAAATCTGTTGATGAATACGAAGTCGAAAGAGCTGTTACTTTTAATAAGGCAAACCATAATTACAGCCCTAAATCACGGTATGAGGGGAGCAATTGGGTGGATTAGGTGCCTTGCTCAAGAGAACTTCACGTGTGGCCCTATGCTGAAATCAAACCCGGGACCCTCCGGTCACAAGACCAGTTCCCCAACCACATGATCATGGCTGCTTGTGGTTAAAGAACCGCCTTTTTGATCAGAAGGTCTCTGGTTTGATTCCTGTGACTGAAGTGCCTTTGAGCAATTCACCAAACCCTCATCTGCTCCCCGGGCACTGTGGATGGGGTTGACCACCTCTCTGGGTATGTGTGTTCACTGCACAGACGGGTTAAACGGAGGTCAAATTCCTCTGTGCAAGCACAGTGGTCAATGAGTCACTTCACTTCGTTAACTTTGGCCAACGCAACCTGTAAATTCTCAAAAAAGACTGAACTGGTGAGCTCAGGAACAGATGAATGCTGTGAATGACAGAAGACACCATTTTCCTGGTAAAGAACACCAGGTTTGACAGTTGGGCAGAGCAGAAACACTGTCCACCCAGTAGGCATATCTGTGTCAGAGTCAATAATCAAAAGGAGGCTTTCTATTTTCTGTGTGTTTTAAGAGATCACTTTGTTTATGTTGTCTTTCTTTCTTTTTTTCTTTTTTTATTAGGGCTACCTGAGACATAATGCTGACAGAAAATGGATGCTCCTGAGTATTTGGACCTAGATGAGATTGATTTTACTGATGATCTAGCTGTAAGTAAATAAATTGTGATACAGTAAGGATATTTTGCTCATTATTGCATTGATGATGACTATTATATAATAATTACTCACCATTATGTTAGCTAATTAAAAGGTGGCTTAGTAAGACAAGATTCTGTCCAAGGAAAGTCACCAAGTATTCATCAATCATGGATACGGTTGCATTACTTAGAATAAATATATCATGTATGGGGGGAAAAAGTGGATTAAAATATAGCTATGCAGTGTACCCACATGTTTAAGCTGACATTACGTATGTTATATTTTTATTTCTGATAATTTTTAGAATTATGGAGTTGGTACAGATACAGACTCTTATACAGATAAACCCTAGACCTACAGTAAAGGTTATTTTACAGAAATTTATACCACAGTTAGTTCTTGGTCAATAATATCATGCAGGGCTCAATAGAGCTGTGGCCTCTTTGGGAACTATTTTCATTGACAGACCAAAAAATATTCAAAATGTTTGTTTATGGAACTGTTGTATAAAAGCAATGTCACACTTGCAGTTATACTGAATATGGCTGTAAGTACCTATGGCTGAATAGTCAGTAGAAAGCATCCTTACTTATGTTATTGTTGTAAGTTGCTGATTGCTTTGGTCTCTATTGTAGTACACATCGAAGAGCATTCCAGAACTTTGCCGGAGAAATGATGGACAAGCAGAGGAGAGACAGGGTACGTCTGTAGCAGAGTTGACATACAATAAGAATATAACATACATTAAAATAACATAAAAATAAATCACTTTCTACATATAATTATAACACAAAATGTTTGCCAGGAAATTATTTCTTTTGTCATTATTAAAAAAGTTGAACTTAACTTTAATCTAAAGAGCCATAGCTAAGATCTTAAACATTCTGTGATATGGGGTTGCTTCTCTGAAAAGAGTACAAGGGCATTACATGTCACCAAAAGATACATGAATGATGTGATGTTGGGTCTTCAACCAAGAAAATGGATGTTTGAACAACACAATAACCCCAAACACATTTTGAAATTACAAGCCTGTCAGAAAGTCCCCTATAACTTTGAGGATTTGATGACAGTTTGTCAGGAGGAATCTGCAAAAATCTAGCTTCAGCTTTAAGACAAAGTAATCATTTGTGGTGTGCAAATACCTTTACCCATTCCATTTGGAAAAATGATTAAGCTTTTATAGTTTAAAGCTCAAAAATACATTATTTGTGTACAGTTGAAGTGGATGTATACACTGGAAGTATTTTAAATAAAAAGGAATACTTATTTTCTATATTTTTCTTCTAATTATTCTTAGATGTGTATTTCTATTTCTAATTTCCATGTTTCATATTTTATTTTATATTGATATTTATTCTTATAGTTTTGGACTATAAGAAGATTTATATCATATCATATATATCATATAAAATGGACTACATGTTCTTTGTGAAATTTCCCTCTGGGATCAATAAAGTATTTCTGATTCTGATTGTACTTTTTCAGCTCCTGGCATCAACTGGAGTCGAAGTGCCTCCTCACACAGTGGAAGTGGAATTAAACCCACTGGAATTGCTGATGTGTACAGCAAATTTAGACCTGTTAAAAGAGTCTCACCACTTAAGCATCAACCAGAAGTTTTGGACACCGAGGCTGACAATAAGAGTCCAGGCCAAAATGTAGAGGGACATAATTCCCCTAAAGGGCTCCAAGCAAGTGTGAGTCCATGTAATGTTGAGGCACTTAAGTGCAAAAGTATTGGTAATGGGGCACTTTTTGGGGAACTGGAGCATTATGACTTGGACATGGACGAGATACTAGATGTGCCTTACATTAAATCCAGCCAACAAATGGCCACCCTGCCCAGAGCAGCCTCCGACAAGCGGACATCAGGGAATAGTGCCACTGATAGATGTGTAGGCCTCAAGTCGTCGTCTCTTGCCAATGCTGAGAACCTAAGTAGTGGTACACAGTTTTGTGTACTCCCACCCGTTAACTGGTCAGACATGAGAAAGTCAAAGTCTATGGATCCAGACTATCTCAGGGCACAAAAAGTTGGATATGACCACTCGCCAAGTTCCCTGCACCGCTCTATATCTGAAGCAGACAAACTATTATCAGGCAGACCTTTCCCAGATACACCAACCCACAAGGCTGTCTCAGACAATTCTGTAAGTCAGCCTTTGTTCCCTATTCAGGGAGGTTCAGTGGGAAGGCTAGACAACAGCAAGCCTTGGAGCAGTCCGAAAGCATTTGGAGAATGTGATGAAGAAACCAAAAAATCTCACAATATAATCAATGTTGTTCGGGAAGGCCAGATCTCACTTTTGGTGAGTACATCTTTTAGAGGACTTATTAAATTGTTTTTTATTTATTTGTCATAAATTATATAATTGTAATCTTTGTCTGTCTTAGCCTCATTTTGCAACAGAAAACCTGGAACTTGTTCGAGATGAGGACAGAAATAACCTTCTTCATATCTCTGCTGCACATGGACATTCAGACTGCCTGCAGCACCTGACTTCTCTAATGGGAGAGGACTGTCTCAATGAACGCAACAATCAGCAGCTTACTCCTGCTGGTTTGGGAGTCAGGGTGAGTTATTTGGTTACTTAGTGGTTCTTGGAGAGATTTTTGCATTTTTATAATATTTGTTTAGTTTCAAATATTGTCAGATATTTCAGCAATGCATTTTAATGCACTATGAAAATATGTAAGTTGTGGGTTTCCTTTTTGTATTTAAAAAAAGAATGGTCACCTGGAGTGTGTGCGCTGGATGGTGAGTGAGACGGAGGCCATTGCTGAGCTTAGCTGTACGCGTGACCACCCAAGTCTTATCCACTATGCAGCACAATATGGCCAGGTAAAGACCAAATAAATGAATACGGCCAATTAAGTCTTTTATTTTCTAGATAAATGACTTATGCATGACTATTTGCTTCAGGAAAGGATCTTATTGTGGCTACTACAATTTATGCAAGAACAAGCTATTTCACTGGATGAAGTGGATCAGAATGGGAACAGTGCAGTGCATGTTGCTGCCCAGTATGGTCATCTGGGCTGCCTTCAGGTAAAAGTCTGGTTTGGAATACTTAACAAAACCTTTGGAAAATGGTATCTTTTCTGTGTGAGAGTAAAACTGGAAACAGGATGCAGGCTTCCCTCCTGCTTTCCTGTTTGTAGAGACTGGCCAGTAATTTCCTCTGCTTTTTCACTAGTCAGCACAGAGGGAACGTTTGGAAAAACATAAGGCACAATATCACAATGACCAGAAGACTTTTTTAGGACTTGGCCTGCCACAGAGCAGAATTCAGTTTCCATAGGTCACAAGGTGGTTACACTAAATTCAAGGGTGTATTACTTACAATATATTGTGCTACATAATATTGTAAAATTGTGCTACATACTTAAAATATTATTATTTTATCCTTCAAAGGAAACACATTATACCAATTTCTCACAGGTTAATCCAGTTCCCTTGGGTCTTAATGAGATGTCTTGCATTCTTTAGTTAAAGTTTCACATGGATCAAATACTACAGGTGTCTTTTTACCCTGTCTAAAACAGCCCTTTCCAATTGCTCAGGTTTTGGTGCCTGTTGCTTTAAATGATAATAAGTAGATATGCAGGTGGATGGTGGTATTACTAATCTAATGAGGTCTCCATGTGACCTCACAATAGGTTCAAAATCTATTCAGATCGTGCCAAATGAATGTACACACAAAAAATTGTGTTTGTATTTTTTATAATATGCCCCATTTAATACTGTATCTTTCTTTCTCAAAAGACACTTGTGGAATATGGCTCAAATGTCACCGTTCAGAACCAGCAAGGTGAGAGGCCATCTCAATGTGCTGAGCGACAAGGTCATACTACGTGTGCTCGCTACCTGGTGGTTGTGGAGACCTGTATGTCTTTGGCTTCACAGGTTGTCAAGCTTACCAAGCAACTCCATGAGTAAGCAGGCTGGAATAATATTTAAACATTTTTTGAAATATAAACAGATGGTCATCATATTCACTGTTCACAATATTTCCTTTTGCAGACAGACTACAGCAAGAATAGCACTCCAGAGTCAAATGCAGCTGCTGTTGCAGTCCCAGGATCCCAATGCAAGACCACGGTCACCCAGGTTTGCTTCTTTCTCCTCATTGTATAATGAGACTTTTGCCTTGTTTTATTAAACATGTGTAATAAGGTCACCTTAATCATTTCTCCATTAGTTTGCTTATTCCTCCAGCTGAGACCTGGCCTGAGATGACACTTACTGCAGAGGTTACACCTGGTGATGGGCAGTGGGTGCTGAGGCAGAGGCATGTGGATTCTGAGTCAGTCCTGCGTAAGATTTTGGGTAAAGACATCGCTGAAAGAATAGGCACCAGGGAGAAGCCGTTCCAAGAGGAGGCAGTAGAGGGCGCCAGCGGCACAGACTCAGGGACCGGGTTGGGTGTAGGTCCGCTACGGAGACCAGGTATGGTGGAACGGCGGGAGTTGAAACTGGCCCGTCTTAGGCAGATCATGCAGCGTTCCCTCAGTGAATCAGACACAGACTCGTATCCTCCTGACGAGTCAAAGCAGCCCACAGCCACCCCCAGACCAGAAAGGCCAAGCCATCTTCCCATAGCAGAGAGTGAGGAACCAGCGCAGTTACCAAATAAGAATCATACCTCAGCTGCTGAGCGCAAGTTCTCATTTGCGCTTAGGACTTCCAAGTCCATGGATGCATACAATCCTTCTCCAACATCAGACAACAGTGATCTTGATCATGAAATAAAAACTGACTTTTCAGGGGAACTGACTGAATTTAACAATGGGCAAAAAGTCACAAGTCCAAAGAGTGCTCTTAAATCACCATCCTCTCGTAGGAAAACCTCACAAAACCTTAAACTTAGAGTGACGTTTGAAGAAGCACCAGTTGTCCAAAAGGCTGTACAAGCAGGGGAGGTTAAAGTGGCTTCTGGTAAAGAAAAGACTTCAGAATCAGGAAAACGGCCCTTTGGAACATTCCGCTCCATTATGGAAACATTAAGTGGAAATCAGAATGGGAATAACAATAATGCTCAAGGTACATCTGTTGGCAAGCACTCACTTTCAAGTTCAGCACAGAGTCCATCTGGGAAAAAATCGGATGCTAAGACCAGTCCAGGGGGTCTGTCAAAAAGCAAAACCAAGACCAGTGCTGTTTAAGTGCCTTTCTACAAGGGTTTAAAGCATACATTTAGAAATCAGACACTTGCAGAAATGCAATTTTTTCAATTCAAATATTTTTTTAGCATCAGTCACTGTATATATATATGACACTAAGCTTCACATGCATTCTCCATACTAACTAGATGAATAGTGAAGTTGTTCAAAGTATTATTTGACATCACTGTGATTTTTGTACAATCATGATCTCATTTTACAATCGTATGTTAGGTGGTGAAGGAAGCAGTCTCTGCTCACAGTTGTGTTTTTACACCCAGCTGCAATGCACACTATAACAGTAATAGTTGAAGACTTTTATTAGGTCTTAATGGTAGAAAATAGCAATGAATATTTATGACCACTACATTTCATTCAGACCAGCAGTGCATAACATTACTGAAACCTTTGTAGAGTGGATAGTATAAGATACTGAAAGTCATGCATCATTGCTCAAAATAGTTTCCTGATTTTGATCAATGACAATTAAATTTTTTCATAATTAACTGTATGTTCTATCTGTACCCTTTTTTTTTCATTTTGAAACATATTTATGAATTATAATTTAAATATCATGTTTGAAAGAAAAAAAAACATTACTGCAACTAATGTAATCATAAGGTGAAAAATAAATGCATTATCTGTTAACCCGTGTGCTTTCCCAATTTTAAAATATGATATTAATTGACGGATTTAAAAAAATAAATTGCATACATTTTCCTCCTTTACACATATTGCATGTCAGCTAATATCGTGTACTATTAATGATGGGTCACAGTCTATAATGAGAATCCTCTCGAAAATTACTTTAGTAAAAAGTACTACAGGCATATCAGAACTACTTTGTTTTCATTCACAAACTATACACTACAAAACACCAGCTTTATGTTCCCCTCCAGTGAGAAACGCATCTCATTTTTTATAAAAACCGATACCTAGGGAGGTTGTGTTTTTGTAAGTGAAGTTAAGCTGATGAATTAGCCCTCGTTCATTGGACAACAGTTTGAGGCAATATCCAAGGGAGTCATTCGGCACCTTTGAGAAGGCAGGCAGTTTAATTGGTGATGGTGTGGGTCTGTGAGGGGAACGTTTAGGCACGGGGCCGACAGCCTGTTGTGTAGCATGAAAATGGAGGAGACAACTGCTTGATTTGACAGGAGGAGTCATATATAGATTTTTGTGTCCATTGTTTTGGCTTATTTGTGTGCGCTTTACTCAGTCAATCAAATATAATTGACACCACTGGGCTCTGTTGTTTCTGGGATGACAGCAGTTAATGCCAGTGGAAAAAAAGGCCGGGTGTAAAGTTCTCCTGGTGAAGGATGAGGAAAGGTTTCGGCCAGGATTGTGACAATTTTTCACACCTCAACAGCATTAATTGATGTAATGACAGCAATGATGGATACTAATATATGCAACTATTAATAAGAAACCTAATTATAGCATGCCAGATTCGTTTTTTGGTGCTGGTTTGAATAAGATTGATTTAATAGTGCCATGGCTTTTTAATACCATGTACAATCATTTTAAAATATTTTTAATAACTATTTATGAATAATTGGATGACTAAATGGTAGTAAGCATTGCTTTCACAGAATGTCGTACCTTGTCTTATTAGCGCTACTGATGCATGTTGAATTGTTATCTGTATTGAATGTTTGTTTTTGTGTAATTGATTTCTGTGTATTGTGTCTAAGGCTTTTTTTAATTAATGGTGATAGTGCTGTATTAGGCCAGAAGAGGGAAGCATTGCTGTATAGCATTGCTGCTATTAAACACAGAGGATGACTGCAATTATGACTATAACCAAACAATCAAAATGTTTGTGGCGCATTTGTACAATCAATGAGAGATAAATTAAGAGATAAAAAGCAAGGTGTTTAGTTATATTATTTAAATAGAATTTAAATTCCAAAAAATTTGGAAGTCATTTTCTGAATTAATGTTACATTTATTAATGTGTAGTCAGTAGATAACTATAGCTTACTTTATACAAAACAGATTCTATTTAGCTAATAATTTGTATATATAAAATTGTATTTTGTATAGAAATACATAACCTCATAAGAATAAGAATAAAACATTATATTAATGACCCTACAGGACACTACAGAAAAGTAGCAGAGACACTACAGCAAAATATGTCAATTATGTAACTTACTGTCAGTCAGAGAACTTAGTGAACATGTTAAATGGTGATTCCTGCCTTTGGAAACATTCCTCCCTCTGATCTGGAAACATACCCTCATAATGTTTGCCTGAAGAAGCTGTTCAAGACAGAAGACGGTTAACAAATCCTGTTCTTAGTCAGCTATAAAACACAACACAAAATTTTAGATTTTAAAATGTAAAATAAATGACTCAAATGTAGGAAGTCTGACGCAAATCAATTCTTTAGAGCAGAAATTGTGCAATAATAGGCAAGGTTAAAAAGAAATACTTTCACTGAAAAGCCCTGAGTGTCTACTTTCGTATGAGTCATAAAAAATGGAGTGTGATGTCTGAAATAAATTGAATGCTGAAAACAGGTGTTCATTAAATATTTGTCCACTGATAAAAAGGCCTGTGGTTGCCAAGTTTCAAAATGTGGAAATGTGGCATTAGGGCCCATCTATATAACAGACTGTCTGGAAACATTGTTAATATAGTAACACTTTCTTCTTTTGTTAATTAAAAATAAATAAATTAAGGTTTTTACCTAGTCTGGCTCTGCCCACCTATTGCTTCCAGTTTGACATGACAACATGTGCCAATTGTTTGAGTTCATTTTCAAACCATTAGACCAGCCTTCAGTTTACACCAGTTAGGATGCAATTATTGTAAACAATCCACAGTTGACCATGGTCAGAACATTTTATTCATTAAGTGAATGTGGATTTGGATAAATTAGGCTAGGCTTAGCTTAAAAACACATCTAATTGTTAAATTCTAAGTTAAAGATTTTTAATTTTACTAAAATAATTCAAATATTTACATTTTGTTTCAACAAATCACTACAACCATACCCCAACTCTCGTTAAATATTGCTTATAGCTAATTTGCGAAGTATTAAAACTTGATGACGATGATGATGATTATTATTATTAGTAGTAGTAGTATTGCAGCACAGTGTAGCAGTGCTGCCGCACAGCTTTAAACTGGTTCGATCCTCAGCTCAGGTGGCTGGCTGTGCAGCACTTGTGTGCATGTTATTTGTGTGTAAGTTTCCTCTGGGTTCTCTAGTTTTCTCCTACAAACATGTCAGTAAGGATTGACACAGATAAATTGCCCTTAGATATATAAAGAAATGAATGTATGTGTGCATGCAGTTTTCAGCAGACCATTCAGTGTGCACTGTGCATTACTGTCTCATGTTTTCTCGAGATTTTTTCCGGTTACACTATTAGACATCCATCATATATCTAGTTCTGTGGTGGAAATGTGTTGTTGATAAGAATGAACAACCAGATTGGTTTGAGATGTCAGGAAGGATATAATTACTAATATAAACATTACTAACAAGTGTGATTACAACCAGAATTGCATGGATAACATCAGATTTCACTTCTGTCAGCTTTCATGGGCACAGGCCCACCCAAACTGGGCACCCAAAAAAAAGAGCCTGTTCAGTCTTCATCTGTGCAGTTTGGGTGTATGAGCAAAAATCAGTAATTACTCTCAGTTATGCTGATATGACTGCCGGTATGTGATGCAGAAGGTCAGCTGTCAGTTTAACTGCTATTACACTTTTCTACCACTTTTAATGCACAAATGTGTCTGAAGTATGCTGAAATATGCACACATCCTCATAACTCATAACTAGTCTTCCTTCCATGAAACAGCCCTGGTCCCTAAAACTACATGGCATAGCTGGGGTTTGAACCTTAACTGCTTGATGACCTTACCATGTACAAATGTTTCATTTGAAATTACACATTAAGCCACATTATCCAATGTCTTTGGTGAATATTTCTATTGCATTCCAAATATATGTTATGCTACATAGCTTATTTCTCTGTCTGCCTTTTATTGTTTAAACCTCTCGTCTGCTTAGACAGAGGCACTGCTGTTTGTGTCATTCATCCGTAGAAATGGCTCCTCTAACTTATTCCATTGATCTTGGTATTTCCCATTAAGCCAGCCCGTTATGTTCAAGAGGAAGGATGTAAGAAGTCTCAGGCTTCCAGTGGAGGCCTCCTGCTTTGGCCTCTAGAGGATGGTAGGAACTGAAGCACATCATTTAGGCCAGTGTTCTTTTATCCACATTATTTGCTGTAAACAGCAGTTCATTACAGCAAGCCAGACATGCAGTGTGTTGTCATGGCTCAATGCTACAGTAAAGCTTGTCGCAGAACAGCAGTTGCTTGAGAAAAAGACGTCCCGCAAGACATGCCCTGTGAGGTCTCAAGCGGTTCGAGGTTCAGGTGACATTGATCTGCAGGGATTACAAATATTCCTTTCATTGTTTGTTATCATCAATAACTGTTTTGTAATGTTTATGTTAAATTTTATCCATGACAGTTATATTCTGGGTTTTCTGAAATCATATGGCCCAGTTGTGTTGCAAAAGGAAATATAACTGAGCTATTTGCAATATGCAGTCGGATGTATTTTCTATATTATTTGCATAATATCAGGGCCATGGTGTTTCGGGCCATGATGGATCCGGAGCCAATCACTAGGCACAAGATAGAAATACACCATGAATCGGACACAAGTCCATTGCAGGACACTGTGCACACACATTCACACAATCAGTCACTTCTGCTAAAACAATAAGCCCAGATCAGGATAGACCCAGGTTCAAGCTGGGAATTGTCCCCCTACCCAATGCATCACAGTGCTGCTCATTATTAGATGTTTGGTTTTCATATATGTTGTTTTCAAGCATGGGTGACATCCTGAATATGTTGAGAAAGTGGAAAGTATCAGGAAAAACATGTTCTTGCTATGTCAGTAGGTCTTAATCCAGATCAGAAGTTTGCTTGTTCTAATGACTTATACTGACATGACATTGGTACTACCAAACCATTTCAAGCAAGCCTATATTGACTGGCCTCAGACAGCTAAAGCAGTGAGATCTTTCTTTATAAGTACGTTTTGACCCCAGATTAGGATGTGGAAGTCAGGAAAGGTCTATTTTTTTGTGTTGTGCAGAGGAAACTGTAGAAGCTTCTCATCTAGAATCACTTTAAGATGTGTGTGGCAGATGTACTATGGGGGTGTCAAGGCTCAGTTTCTGATCCAAGAAGAGATGTCAGAAAGGCAGTCTTATCTTCTGTGAATGATGGATGAGGAATAAATAGGCTATTTTTTTCTAGTGCTGAGCAGTACTCCAGGGAGGGAATTTTCTATAAAATGGCAAATCTTGTATCCAGTCTGGCTAGTATCCAGAATGGTAGAAAGATAGCGTTTTGTGTTCCAGAATCAAAAGAAAAATGCAGTTCTGTAGGTAATAGCATGGGTGAGGTTGAGGTTTGGCTCTTAAGTGTTAGTATGGCTGTAGTACTAGTATGATTTCAAGGAGATGTTCACACTTGGTTTCAACATTTATCTTGAGTGATCCACTCACAAGTTGATAGCTGAAATGCATAGCCACCTGGCATTTGAATGCATCTCCACTAACTACTTTGATTGCATTTCTTACATAATTTATCTATCTCATGTGTCTGTAAAGCCTGTGTCAGGTGTGAGCGAGGCCTACGTTAGGAGGTACTACACCATATGTAAGCAGTATGTTGTAATGGTTTGCAGGAAGTATTTGACCATTTGTGGTGTTGCATGTTATGTTAGTAAAATTGGAAAGTTGTTCGTATGAGTTCATTCATCCAATGTGGAAAAACAACTGTCTTGAATCGTCCAAACATTTCATAGAGAAAACAGGTATGTAATTTAGAAATGTCTTCTGTTTTGCATTTTTGCATTGTTATACAATACAGGACTGCAAAACTAGCTCATAGGGGTGGCGGAGGGCCCACTTTCACACCTCAACAAGAGGAGGCTATACGTGCTATGGTCATAGCAAGTAATGCCATAAGGCTGAGGGAGATCCAGCAAGATGAGTTAGATGACTATGAAACAGCTGTACAAAGTTCCATTTGAAAGAAATGTTGACAGGGTAAAAGAGCTACAGTACCAGTATGTACAGGTTAATCCCTTATGCAGACTGACACATTTGCTAATGAACATTATGTGCTGTAGCATATCATAGGGCAAAGAGAACCACTCCACACTTTTGTATAACTGGATGAGGCTGGCTTTAACCTTGCAGAATGCGTAAGGCATTCATTGGCCAAAGCGATACTACTGATGTGCCAGGCCAACAGGGAGGAACCTTCACAATGTGTGCTGCTATGTCAGAAAATGGCATGCTTACACATATTTCCATTATAGGGCCCTATAACACACAACATCTCATCACATTCTTGGACACCCTCTACAGGGATCTGATCCCTGATAATGAGAGAGGTATGATGCAAGGTTTTGCCCAAATATGTGGTCATTTGGGGTAATTTTGGGTAATGTGAGTTTTCACCACTCTAACACCATCAGGCAATGGTTTGCCGTTCTTTATAGAATGCTGATGGAATTCCTCCCACCCTATTCCCCATTCCTGAACCCAACCGAGGAGTTCGTCTCACCAGCCGCACTCCCAGATAAACCTGCTGACTGCCATGGATGCAGCTTGTAAGAATATCACAGCAGATGCCTGCAGAGGCTGGATTAGATACTCCAGGAGATGGGTAGAGAGCCAAAAAGGGTAGATTTCCACACTGCATTGCAAGGGAAGATATCCAGCGTGACGTGAATAAAAACATGTGGAGCGTCAGGATATATAGAAAAGAAAGCACTATAATTCAATATAGCAATATAAGCTCATTTTTAATCTATGGCAAATACATCTATTAAATTTTACTGTTTAACTTTGGAATATCACAGATTTGGACTGTCTGACTGTAAATGGAAAGCTCTGTATAGCGAGTTGGGAAATAATTCATTGATGCCATAAAGAAACAGTTTCATAAAGCTCTGTGAATCTTTTATGGACTTTATGAACGCCTTATGGCTGAGGGTCACTCCGGGGTTCAGTCTTAGGTGTCCAACCACAGCCTTCTCTCTTGTCTCAATTAGATGTGTGGCTCAAGGAAGAATCCAGGAAGTCTAAAAGCCAGTCTGTTTTGTTCCACTGCCATTTAAGCCAAATTAGTACATAAAGAATCATCTAGCAAACAAGTCTTCTACTTTGTTGAAAATAAGGAGATAATCTGCAAATGCTTTTGGTAATAAATGGTTAACTGTCTTGGCAAAATCATGATCTTGTAAAGAGTCTAAATAGTTTAAATTATATAGGGAAACTCTCTACATCAGAGAACATATTGCATTCATACATTAATTTCTAGTAAGAAGTGAAAATAAATGAATAACCCAAACGTAATCATGAGGTATTGGGTATTCTGCTAACACAGATTTTAAACAAAAGTTAAGGTAAAACAACCTACTAGCATTTAAAGAAATACAAAAAGGCTAAAGTTCCTCCATTATAGGTTCAATGTTCCAGTTTTGTTAGAAAGCTCAAATCAATGACTATGGTCATTAGGTTACTAGTGAATACTATATGTATGTATGGCAACTGGTAGATGAGATAAAATCAGCCGAAACATTCTCAGGGATTTTGATCACATCATTTAACTGAAATGTGCATATCCATATTACCACTAAAATATTAAATCACACAGAAATTATGGCCTTGTATACTGGTGAGAAACATTCACATTCGATTGAAAATAGGCAGTTTAATTTGCTATCTATTTATGGATAAAGATTAAAGATTAGTGATGTAATTAAGAAACTGAACTGATCACACTGCTCAGCATTCCTGGGAAAGCTTACTCTAGTGTGCTGGAAAGGTAACTTCAGCCGACTGTCTAACCTCAGTTCCAGGAAGAACAAGATGCAAAGTCAGAAAAATAAGCAGAGGCAATAAACAGAAATACAAATATGACCTTGGACTGAGCTGGGTTGTTACAGACAACCTGCTCTGTGTGCTGGTCCTGTGCATTGGCCTTCCTTAGGGGCACTGCCTCCAAGTAGCATGTGCTGTAGTCAACATACCCATGTGGATACTTGCCCCCAGTCTCTCAAACAGCACCCCATATAATAGGCAAGGAAAGATGAGCTGGAAGCAGTTTCCTAGGTGAGGTCGAGAGAGACACAGCACAGCGCTGACAAAAGTTTCTGACCTTAGCCACTTCACCTGGGTTTTGCCTTTTTCAGGGTCTGTTCCCTTCTCACTCTGGGCCTGGCTTCAGGGGTGGTGTCGCACCCTGGGAAGTTTCTCCCAATTAGAAGAAAATGGGGTGGTCCTTTACTAGCCACAGTATGATGGGCCACTCCTGGACTCCCATCGCCAGCTTTACCTAGGCTGTAGGCACCTGTCACACACCTCTGTGGATACAGGATATGAGTGGAGAGCCTTCTGGCCTTCTGAGGGGTTCAGTGCATGGAGGATGAATAGGGCCAGCTGGAGTGAGTCTCAGGAGTCTCGGGTTCATCGTGGAGGCTTATCTGCCATCAGCTGTGTGTGATCAGCCCCTCCACACTTCCTGGTATACAGTTGTTAATACCTACAAAAAGTGGTCAAAGGAAGGACACCCAGTGAACTAGGACAATGCCTCTTAGTGGCAGATACTACAGCACACCTTCAGAGGTCTTGTGGAGTCCATCTAAATACAGGTCAGAGCTGTTCTTAGGCAGGTGGTTGTAATGTTATTGGAGAACTGCCACTCAGTGGCTGTTATTGCATAGGTTTTCAAAACAATTTAAACAATCTATTAATTACATAATTGATTAAGAGTGACAGCTTAATTATTTAGATTAATCAGTTAACATTCATATCAAACATCAGAATGGGAAAAAATGTGATGTCAATCTCAATCATTTCAGAAATGGCTGATCCATTGGGATTACAGTCTCTAGAGATTACACAGAAAAGTATATAAAAAAAATAACAGCCACTGAGTGACAGTTCTTCAGGTGGAATCCAGAGGGGAGGTCAAAGGATAATGACCAGACTGGTTTGAGCTGACAGGAAGGCTGTTATAACTCAAATAATCTCTGAAGGTACAGCATGCTAAATTTTGAAGTAAAAGTACAACAGCAAAAGACCACATCAGGTACCACTGCTGTCACCCGGAACAAGAATAAAGTGGGAACAGGATCACTGAAACTTAACAGCTGAAGGTTTGGAAGGAAATAGATGGTGTCTTCCTCTCTAGAGTTTAGGTGTACCTGAATCAATTTTTATTAAACATACTAATAAGGTTTAATACATTGCAATAGTCATAGATATAATTACATGTTATTACGGTCATTTTGACACCAAAAATTTTTTTTTTTCTAAAAATCTCTTGTTGTCAATGATGTACTCACATTTCTTCACACTCTATAAGTACTACATAACCAAGCTATAATAATCAGACACAAATATCTACTTACTGGGAAATGGGTTATTTATTTGTATATTTTACAACTTTCAAACAATAATGATTTAACTATGAGAAATTTCATTTAGAAAATAATTTTTCTATGATGCATAAAGAATATTGCAGTTTTGTTATACCACTCTTATAATCTAATTGTTGCCATTTTGCAATAGCACTGGTTTATTTTAGAGGAGCTTTTTTATGAGTGCCCACTGTTAAGTTAAATAGCAACTAATTTTAGTATTTAGAAACATTATTTTAAATCTTGAATCTTTTGAGACAGTTGCACCACATTCATTTTAGCATATATGGCAATCAAAGTTCTTTAGTGTTGTTGTTGTGTGTACATCATTTTAATACCTTACTTAAATACAAAATAAAAGATTGTATAAGCTAATTCCTGAGCAATAAATACATTATGTTTATTCTTTATATTATAATGCAGTAGACCTATATATGAATTATGACATGTTTTTAAATTGTAAAAAAAGTAATTTCGGTTGATGTTTTTGCAGGATGGTGGCACCTAGTGTTTCAAGTAAATACTGTATAGAACAACAAAAATATACTGTGGATACTATCTTATTTGCATAAGAAAATATTCATCTATGGCAAATATATATCTATGGCATAGCTGGTACTGTTTTCCCATAGTAGTTCAAAAAACAGCCGTTACTTGTGTGCTCAGTGCTTTCTAGCCTTAACACTCAGATAATGAAAAATTAGACAATTTCAACCATTTTTTGTAAAACTTACCAATTTACTATGACTTACAGTAACCAGACATTTAAGATGATTAATGCCTCTAGACAGATATTACATGTAACAATTACAAACACATTGCCTGACGAATTATGTATTTGTGTACACAAAAAAATTACTAATGGTGACATTTACTTAACAGGCATAGAAGCCAAAAACCAGACTGTGTAATAAAAAAAACACATACACATACACATGCAAAACAAAGGGCCCATGTGTGCACAACAAATTTGACCTTGTTCTACCATAACTGTAGATGATGACATAAACAAACTACAGAGTAGTAAACAAATTTCTAGCGCAGTATAGCTCGGGAATTGTCTCGTCTTCTGTTTGAATTTGAAAACCAATTTCGTTGTTTTAGGAGATATTTGCTCAAATCTTGACCTCAGCAAGTTGCTGAAGGTGCTGCAGTCTTGTCTGAATAACATGACATAATCACTTATGAGGAAAAGCATATCAGTGAATATATACAGTATATCATTATGTTTTACTTTATTATCTTGTATTCCATTTGCACGTTTTAGAGCATGCAGTTACCTGAAAGCCCCTGTCTCTCAGTCCAAAATAAGTGCTATATACCACTTAACACAGGTCTTAACACTGGCTCCTATAAATGTACTAGACTAAAAAAAAAAATCTGTTCCTGTAAACTGTATGTACTGCTTGTGTACTGCCTTATCCTTGTTCAAACATACTTCAGTCAGCTCCTTGAGGGGTTAATTATTGTTCAAATCAGGTGAGTTAAGGCAGTGTAGCACTAAAATATTAATGCAGAATGTACTACCTGAGCCTGAGAAACACATTGTACATTGAAAATTTACCTGTACTGAAAATTAAACATATAAATCTAAGAACTGTGAGCATTTGCATTACTGTAGGTGTAGCTGTGCTCTGGTTGTGAGGAGTTTGTGGTGTTCTTCCTGTATTCGTATGGGTGGTCTGGTTTCCTCTGACATCCCTAAAACACACATGAAAGGTAAATTGGATGTGCTAAGTTGTCCCTAGGCGTGAGTGTATGAGTGAATAGGTGTGTGTATGTGGTACTCTGTGATGGGTGTATTCCTGCCCGCCCGGTGATTCCGGGTGGCCCCAAAGAAAAGGTGACCCGGATAAGAGAATGACTGACAGTTAGTACGCTGACTAGTTAAAGAGCTTTATGTAATCTGAGTTAATTATGGACAAAAAAAAGTGCTTTAAAGTCTAACTGTAACAAATAAGGATACAATTTATTAATTTTGTATTCCAATATATTTTTCTTATGGCAAAAATATGAGATTCAGATTTATACACGGCATACAGTCAGGTACACCGAGCAATGAAATTCTTAATTTAATATGCACCCTGTTATATATAAATATAGGTTATATAATTTTTAAAGTATATATGAGGAGGAGATGGTGGAGGAGGAGTTGGAGGAGATTGGGGCCACTATATTCACTCTCTAACCCATGTCCTTATCTTATGTATCCACCAAATATTCACTATTAAACTACTGTTCATTTTTTCTTCTCCTACTGAAGTGATTTAAAGTCTCCACAGAAGTAATAGAGACTTATTCAGGCTGTCATGCTGTTCAGGGCGGAGCGTGTTTTTCAATGAAAGCGCCACACAACTGTCATAAGACTGAATTGTTCCTGCGGATCACATGACAGCCTGGGAACCTCCTGTCTCTCTAATCACAGAGTTTGCTCTCACCGTTATTACTGTTAGGAGAAGATGGCGGAAGAGAGGGAACCCCCACCGCTGGCAGATGCAGGACAGACAGACTTTATAGAAGTGGAGGACGGAGAAGACCTTTTTGCGAGCGCCGTGACTACAATAGAGCAGGTAAGGGAACATTTACCAGGTGACTAGCTGTGCTCAGACCATCAGGCTAGGTTAGCATGTAGCGGCTGCTCTTAGAAAGTCAACCGACAGCGTATCAACCGTTTGGAAACTACAGCCGTTGTCCTGTATTGTACAAGCACTGACATTTTATAGAGTCGTTTCTGTGTTCAAGACAGATTTTGTGTGATTATAACGTAAGTCAACATTTCATTTAAATGCGTTAGCCAGCAAACATTGCTCGTGCGCATGCGCGGTAGGCATAGCGGAGCATCAACTTTGCGTTCGCTTTACGCAGGAAGACTACGATTACAAATAGTGTCAAGTCCATTAATACGTTTTGATGCTGTTTAGGTTTGACAGGAAACCTGGTTAGTAATAGAGCTGTTTAAACGAAACACATTTGTATGGTGGATGTTTAAAAAACAAATTACAAACAGTATTAATCACTAAGACTAATGTTGACCGTTAAATTGAACCGTTTATAGAGGAGTAGGCTAACAGCTCTCAGGACAAATGAGTTGCTAAATGCCCCAAATAACCGTTTTACCCCTCAGCACAGACTACCTTAATTAAACCTTTCTTTTTCTTTTTCCTTTTTTTTTTTTTTAGATAATTACTTCCTCAGTGTAATTAAAAGAGAAAACAGGTCAGTTGGAGTGTTTTTAGTGGTAATAAGACTACATAGACAGTGTAAAGTAGTTCCTCTGTAATTTGACCCTCCTGAGGCAGTACAAGACAGGTGACAATAGCAGTGATCATGTGACAGCCTCACAGTTTGGCTGGACAAGATATCATCAGGGTCGTCCGAATCGACCATCTCAGCAGTTTTAGAAATGAGGAAGGAAGGAAAAGGAGGAGAGTGGGAAAGTTCAGGGGCCTAAAACATGTCCTTTGATTGAGCTTATTGCGTTTTATCCTGTTAAAAGTTTCACTTGTGGGCAGTATGCCATAGGGACTGTTTACGGCAAAACAGTTTGCTGCCTATCACACTGCTGGAAATTGGGTGTGAACATTAACTGACCTCTCGTTTTGCGTTATGTAACAGACTACTAGAGTCTCTGAGTCCAAAGGCAAAAAAATGTCATGTCATTCATTTGTTCCAGATACATTTACGTTACATTTACAGCATTTAGCAGACGCCCTTATCCAAAACGACTTACAAAAGTGCTTAGTTAAATTCCTGGAGTATCTGAAGCTAGTAAAGGTAGACCAGAATCCTACTAAAAAAGAGCCATGGAGTATCAATCGTCCAAAACTTTCTACACTAGTCAACCTGCAAAGAGAAGAAGACAATAACCAAAATAGTCACAAAACTGAACGAGTAAGACAAATACAGTTAACTAATATTTTTTTCAATGAAGTGCTGGCAGAACAGGTGAGTTTTTAGCCGGCGTTTGAAGACAGAAAGTGACTCTGCTGTACAGACATCAAGGGGTAATTCATTCCACCACCTTGGTGCCAGAACAGAGAAAAGTCTGGATGTTTGATCCAGATACATTGACAAAACCAGGATCAGTGAGATTCTTATTGAATTTGGATATAATGGCAACTGTTCTCCCAGCGCCATGGTTTGGGGCTGCCCCCTGCTCCAGGCAAGTGTGTTCACTGCCTCCTAGTTTTCACTGGTGTGTGTGTTTCGCTGCATGGATTAAATGCAGAGGTCACATTTCTCTGTGTGCAAGCACAGTTTGCAAACTGTTCACTGTTACTTTTACTTCACTTCACTTCACTTCTTTTTAATATACTAAATACACAGGTTTTGAGAATGAAAGCATGCTTGCTTTATCACTGTGCTTTGACGGGTTGCACCCCTACTAGCCAACTGTTGCATTTGTAATCTCACATCTGTGTCAGTTCTTGTGCCTCTCTTCTCTGAAGCAGGCTGCACAGTCTGATTATAACCTAATCATAAAAAAATCATCATTGATTAGCCTTTTGAAAGGTCAAGAAAACAATCTGACTGTGTTAAAATTTAATCACACTTAAATTTTGATGCTGAAAAATGTCCTAGTATCAGCCTTCCTTTTTTGTTGCCATTTATTTGTACACTCCATATATACCAGTTTAACAGCAGATTTGAACGGACAAAGGCACACAAATACATGTTTAAATGTACAAGCTTTGCTTTAGCGTTGATGATGCAGTTGGCTAAACCCGTTAACTAGGATGTAAGAGAAGTCTGCTTTCTATCAGTCGCATAACTATACATTTTAGTCTTTTGTTTTAATGTAGGGAAAGTTTGCATCTTGCACTAGCTAAGTCTGCAATGTTTTTACATTTTGAAAGGTTACCTTGCTTTTTAATATTTGAAAAGTTAAACTAGCCCAACCTTACACCTAGGCATACTTTTAAAGGTAGTGTAAAAGGTACTTTTATTTAGTTGTGTATTTAAAAAGAAATGCTAGTAACCTTTAGACATGTATTTTATATGGTTATAACCACAAATGTGATTAAAACATACTTAATAAATAACTAAGAAAAATTACTGAGCATTGAAACCTGTTTTGTACTTAACAGCATTGTTCAGTAGTGTAGTTGTTGACAAGTAAATGGCAAATAAACTGTTTTTTTCAGGCGATAAACACTATATATTTAATTATGAAATATACCCATTTTACAATGAGTTTAAGTTTGCTTCAAAATGTCTACTTGCTTGCTGAAATGAGGTAAACAAATTTGAGAACTAGTGGTTTAGCCTTTGCAATGGCTTAAATAATGCCTCATGCAGCTGCCATGACACCACAGTTTAAGCTTTGATACCTAAATGTCCTCAATGTTGAATAGTTCTTTGTGGTTTTAACACTAAATGTATATAATGTTAATGAGTTACCAAGTCTCTCTCGTTTCTTAGTTGCAGTGGAAACCTTTGGTACTCAAGATTTACAAGGCTACTTGCAGTATATGAATTTGTAGTCTATGTTAATTAAATTAGGATGTGCACTTTGAATGTTTACCACACTGAAACATCATGAAAATATTGAACATCAAAACATTGTGCAACATCATTCCATCCCCTAGAAAAAGTATCATGAATATGTATATGCTTTTGACCCAGCAGCCTCAGTCATTGTGTAAACTCTGGTATGCAGTACCAGGCAGTTCAATACACCTACTGTAAAATAGGCAAAATAATATCTGAATGAAGTGTACAACTGCAGGTTGACTAATTAGTTTTGGTTCTCCTTGACTTAACTTGCAGAGCAAATGTAGATATACTCCTGAGATGTTAAATGCTGGTTTTCAGTTGCAGTCAGAACAGGCTAATCCCCTTGTGAAAAGTTCTTTATTATGTGCAATGTTAACCCCCATGTAACTTAACAGACATGTTAATAATACAGTTGGATCCTTCTTTTTCCGCTTTTGTATCTGGTTTTCAGATGAGCCCCAATTCTCCAGAGCCAGCCAGCTTGCCTGCAGAAGACATCAGCACAAACACCAATGGACCTAAACAAGAAATATTATTAGATGACGACCAAGAGGATCTCTTTCCTGGTATGTAATTTGTGGTTGAATGTTATGTCTACAGAATGATGTGAGTTTATTGAGCAGAGAAGGTTCTGTGTAAGGCCTTGTTAAAGGGACAAACACCAAAGTTTAATGGATATGTTAAGATAACATGGTGACGCATATTTGCTGGTCTATTGTAACAGTATAATGTTTCTATTGACTTTATTTGTGCCGTAGACTATTTAGGCTGTAGCTAAATTATTTTTATTTATTGTATAAAAATGTGTATTTCCTGGTTGTGGTTGCTTCTCTCTGCTTGAAAAAGATTGAAATAAATGATTTGTCATAATTATCTATAGCAATAAAGCATAACATTAATAATAGATGATTGTGTCTGTATCGTCACACTCTTTACTTGTCACATAAATTTGGTTTATTTTATTCTTTTACCACTAAAGAAGCCACAGAGGAGGTGTCACTTGACAGTCCAGAGAGGGAACCCATACTGTCTGATGGCCCGTCTCCTGCCATCACACCAGTCACTCCCACAGGCATAATCACTCCAACGGTCGAAGCCTTTGGATCGTTAGATGAGGTAAAGCATCTTGTGATATAATATAATACAAAGGTATGAAAAAACTTTCATAGACATGGGAGTATAATAATAGTAATAGTATATACCACCAGTGTAGTATAGTATAGTGTGTGTGTGTGTGTGTGTGTGTGCGTATGTGTTTATATAT
>JAOVVF010000031.1:1726149-1736228 GCA_028565595.1 Duopalatinus emarginatus | reverse complement strand
GTGCAGGTCAGACTATTATATTATGAGAAAGTTCGTGTTTGTTCATAATTTAATTAAAAAAATGTAAACTGTCATAGTTTATACTAATTATATGTAAAGTGACATTTCAAGCCTTTTTTTTTTGTTTTAGGTTTGATCAGTATGGCTGTTATCTCATGAAAATCAGAAATCTAGTGTCTCCCTTTATTAAAGGTATTTCATAGAATCAAACAGAAAAGAATGTACAATATAGAAATGTTTAGCTTCTAACAAGTGTGTTTATTTATACAGTTTAGACTAGTTTGGTGCTCATTACCACGTACTGCATCAGTACGGCATGGCATGGAGGGAGTCAGCTTGTGGCTCTGCTAAGCTGTTAGGTTGCTTTGATGATGGCCTTCAGCCTGTCTGTACTGCTACACACGGTGTTGCTTATTATTTCTCTTGACAATACAACAATAGATTCTTTTTGGGGTTCAGGTCTGAAGAGTTGGCTGCCCAATTATGCACAGTAATAACATGGTCAAAACGGTAGGAAAAGGAAATCAGAATCTCCATAAAGCTTGTCAGCACATAGATGACGTGCTCTAAAATCGCCTGGTAGATAGCTGCGTTGACTTTGGATTTGATAAAACACTGGACCAACACCAGCAGATGGCATGACTCCCCAAACCATCACAAACTACAGAAACTTTACACTTTACTTTCATCTGAGAGGATTTTGGACCACTGAGTAACAGTCCTCTGTCTCCAGGTAAGATGCTTCTGACATGGTCTCTAGTTCACAAGTGGCTTGATATTAAGAAAGCATCAGTTTTATCCCCTTTCCCGGAGGTATCTGTGTATGGTGGCAGTTGATGCACTGAACTCGGCCTCAGTCTATTCCTTGTGAAGTTTATGATCAATCTTTAAAAGCTGTTGCTCGTTTACCTTTTCCTACACTTTTTTTTTTACTTCTAGTCACCTTTCTATTAATTTGCTTTGATACTGCGTTCTGTGAAAAGCCAGCCTTATCAGCAATGACTTTCTGTGGCTAACCTTTCTTGTGAAGGGAGTCGATGATCGTCTTCTGGACAAACATCAAATCAGCAGTCTTTACCTTGATTGTGCTGAACTAGACGTGGTATTTTGTAGAATAGTAATTTATTCAAACTCAAAATGAAATATTCTAATAACTGATAATACTGGTCTTCTATTTTTTTGTAAAAGGCTTGAAATATATCACTTTACATGTAACGTAAACCTTTTGTAATGAAATTATGAACATACATCTTTTTATTTAAAATTTTTTGAGATGCACTACTATGTCATTTATAGCATAGCAAGGCACACAGTCAGACTGGGCTATCTGTCAGCAAGGTGGTTTTCTTGTCTGTTTTGACTTGTTTTAGTGGGAAGCTAAAGTACAGCAAGGAGAGAGAGATTTCGAGCAGATTTCAAAGAACATTCGCCGGGAAGTGGGAAGATTCGAGGTTAGTTGACATGTTGGGTTTCTACTTTGACAGAATGATGTTTCTACTATGCAGTATTTTATCTCAATCTCAGACTAAAGTTATTACTATTATTATCTGTCATAGTCTCTGATTAATTAAAACCCTGTGACTTATGTGAGTTAAGCATTTTTGATATCATGAGATTGTTGACTTGCCCTGCCTCGTGTTTCTCCTAGAAACAAAGAGTGAAGGACTTCAAGGTTGTCATCATTAAATATCTAGAATCACTAGTACATACACAGCAGCAGGTAAGAATTATTTTTCGCATGGCTAATATGATGCATTCTGTATATATATAAAATCTGTCCATCTATTAATTCTTTTTCTTTTATTGTTTCTTCAGCTGATAAAGTATTGGGAAGCCTTCTTACCTGAAGCCAAAGCTATAGCATAAGCGGACAAACTCCTGTGCAACAGCATTGGGGTCAATTGCTCTTCATTTCTTAATTTTTGCATACAGCATAATCATTCAAGACGGATGCATGGACTTAATGACCACTTGAAAACCACTATAATAAAACACTATAAATCTTTTAATTGCTAAGTCTGTACGTTGCCTTTTTGTCTTTAGATGATCATTTGGTTTTTATTTGTTTCTGAAGGAGACGTATGGGCAGTGGTATTACTTTTACTGCTTATTCATACACTGCTGCTCTGTCTTTAAATGTTCAAGTACCATAGTAAATGTTTATCATAACTGTCTTTTTGCCAAGGGCAATGTGTGTTTGTGTTTTTTTTTTTTTTTTAAACACTACATTCATATCCAGTAAAAATTCCAGCATGCATCATTTTATTAAACTATTTCTTAATTGATCTTATACACAAAGTACAGCACTACAGTACTTGGTATTGTGCTGCCTCGTGCTATATACAATTATATATTTTTATTTGGCTTCTTTGCCTAAAATATTTAAAAATAAAAATAGAAATATTGGTTGATTTGTTTGTTTTACAGCAGATTTTCTGATTTTTTTTTTCTAATTTGTATTTTTTTTTTTACATTCTTTACATTCCTGTGAAACAATGCCGACATGCTAATAAAGGAATGTACTTCAGTATTAAACAGACGTATCTTCTTTTATTTGCATCATTATGCATTATCCATCATTCACCTCTTGGAACTTAATCATTTAAAGAAAGAAGCAAAAAAAAAGCCTTGTTAGTCCTGTGAAGTTGACTAATTTCCTTTTTTATCCAAGTATTATTATTGCTTTTCTCCATTTCTTTCTGGTTTTCTTGCTTTAATTTAATCTGTGAAGTACTTTGTAAGCTTCTTTTAATAAAAATGTATTGTCATTATTAACACTGTGACAGTGCTGAATGTTGTATAAGTCTGGATCAGAACTGAACTCGGAACTAAATCCAGTCAAAGGATATAGCTGAGCTTCTTTATGTTCTCAGTATATTATGTAAAAGATACTCGGTGATTATGGAAATATTAGATTTTTTATAATTCCCAATTCCATAGGGGGAAATGAAGCAGTTAGTAATCTGAAATGATTGAAGCCTGACACATCATGACCTAACATTTTTGTGAACTGAGCAGTGAAACCAACTGTCAAACATGTCCTTCATCGCTTTGCATATACATCTCTAAAGCACTGTCAAAAACTCAGATGCACGCTCCTTTTCATGGTCTCCGTCATATTGACAAGCTGTCAGGATTTCACATTGCATAAGAGAATCTCTGTGTAAGTGGCTCTGTGCAATACATCATTACGAGTGCTGTTTTTTTTTCTTTTCTCCCCTATTGGCCTGCTGTGGAAATGTCTCTCATGACATTATTGAGAATATGAAATGACATGAGATTCTGTTTGTTTGTTTTTTAACACAGGTGTTTTCAGTAGATGTGTTTAATGCAATACTTTGAGATCGTTGAAACAGGCCACAAACAGGCAGCAGAACTCGATTGCTTTGTTTGGGGAAATATTGCAGGTATTTTACCAGCACAAGAGAGTAACCAGTTGTATATTAACGGCCCAGGATTATAATTGTCCTAGGCTCCTTCTATTCAATCATGTTGCCCTGTATTGTGTATTATAATACACCGATCAGCCAAGATAAAACCAGACGGCCTAAACGGCCACCAAAACAGCTGTGACCCATCTGGGCATTGACTCCACAGGACCTCTGAAGGTGTGCTGTGGTAGCTGGTACCAAGACATTAGCAACAGATCCTTCTGTGGGTCTTCTATGGGATTAGACCAGACAGGCTAGCCCATGCACATCAGTGACCCTCGGGTGCCCATGTCCCAGTCACCGTTTTTCAGCTGATTGAGGTCCTGCAAGGGAAAATAGGATGGCCAGATGTTCATAGGCAGATATTAGAACAATATTCTCTACTACTTGTACAAAGAAGAAGACAAAGAAGAAATAATTCACATTAAAAAAAATTTAATATAAGATTTGCTTTGCATTCTGAAAATGCCTTTTATTGTCTTAGCTGCATTTAATTCTCTCCATTCTACTATACCATTAGTGATAATCTGTATTTAAATACATTGACTCCGAGGTGTATCCATAAGAGGGAAGAGACAACCCCACCCACCCCACCTCCTCAAGTATTACCCAGATGTTCTAGTCCAAGTTCAAGCTTGTATGGAAAGTCTATGTTTTGGCTGAGAACAAAACCCTGCTCTACTAACCCTACCAGCTTATTTCAAAGCTCCAAATAGCAGTGTTATGTTGTGGTCAAAATACTGTGACCTCACTTGATCAAGTGCAACTCAGGCCCCACTGATAAGAAGAGCAATATAATGGAGTACAACAAAGAGGGAGCGTGGTAATTATTTGTGCCCTGTCAAGAGAAGGGGCCTTGGAACTCTGGCGATTCAAATCTGGGAAGTTGTGCACAACTTGAAAATAATGCACACCATCAAGAGACAAATATCTGCCCACTCTTGCGACATTGCCGAAATTGCATCGGTTTGTCATGTGCACCACTGCTGGTTCTCCCCCTGAAAATATAATTTGCTTGCGAATGTTCCAAGCAGTGCTCCCTTTTAAGAGTTTGTATTTGAGATCTCGTTTTTACTTTGCCACTAAAACCCTAAACAATTACTCAGCTTTTTGTTGCTAAAATGACATGATCACAAAGGAAATAGTTTTAATTGTGTGGTTGGTTTTAGTCAAAGCAAGTATAATATATACTGTATGTTGTGCAAATTTTTATTAATGCCAACTTAATAATGTTTTTAGGGGGTTTATGTTTAGAAACACTGTAGAAAGTGTGTGTAATTGTAATTAGTAGTTTTACTTGTCTTTCACTGACTGCCCCTTAAATTCTGAAGTCCATATGGATATAAGCAATGTTTTATTGGATAAATACAAAGTTTTCTTTGTCAAACAGTATTATTGGTTGGTTTTCTGATTTAAGGAATTAAAAGTGCATGTCATGTTACAGCACAAGAGATAAGGAAGGAGCTCCCGAATGCTGTTAATTCATTTTCCTTATCAGGTCATGGCAGAGCTGCCAGGCTCCCAGATGATCCCATGACTGCTCATTTTGTGCTCTTTCTGAGAAATGAGTTTAGCAACAGATCTTGTACTGGAGCTTTAATTTTGGAGCTTGCACAGATCTTCTCATGGTTGCCCTTTGATGGCAAAGCCACTGTGAAGATAAGTGCCACTGTGTTTGTAAAGCTAAAATGTCATGCTTCTGGTTTTAGTCTGTGGTGTCATTCCTGTTACACAGTGCTGGACTCTTTATTTAGGGTGAATTAAAGAATGTTATAATTTCAATCTTCTGCTGCAGGTCTTTACATTGTTGTCCTTTGGGTTACTGTAGAGGTGTTGGGAACAGATGAGATAAATGCCAATATATTTATAAGGGTAAAATCCACAGCTTCTGGTTAAATGCAGACAGATATCCTGATGACTATCAAAGTCTATACTGGGTGCTTTTGAAAACGAGGTCATGTGCTCATAAATACTTGGCTACTGAAATGGCACGATTGTGAGAGGGGGAAAAATATGGGGGACTACATTTATCATTGTACAAAAAGAGAAAAAAGTTCAGAGAAACTAAATGTGTACATGTTTTCAGATGATGGAAGTGCTGCGAGAGAAAATAGGGTGGCCAGATGGTCACAGGCAGGACTTCAAGAATACTTTTTATTTTTAAAAAAGTGTATACTGAAGTGTCAGTATAGTGCCTTGAATTGCAATTTAATTACTGCATAGTTAGGCAAAAATCAGCTTGGCACCATGTAAGCATATTTAAAATTCTAATTAAAATGTTTTCTGTCATGTACAATACATTTTTGGGGAAATTTTATTTTTTTTATTTTATTAAATTTAATATTTTTTTTAAACTGAGGGTTTGCCACAAAACTATCTTTTTTTATTATAACAATATAATTTATTGTACACACAATTCTGGACTTAGAATTAAAAATACAATTACAAAAAACTCACAATTAAAAAAACCCAACACATTAAATAACGCTCAACCAACTGAAGACAAAATGACAGTCATTTTCCCCACACATTGCATCATTTACAGATTGACTAACCTCTTTATAACTGGTGTTTTTATAACACTAGCTCAGTTTCTCTACCTGCTTTTTTTTTCCTCCTAGAAATACCTTGCCCTTGTTTCTGGTTGATCAGGAATAGCTCAGTCTTATATCACATTTATCTCTGTCAGCTCCCTTGACATCTAAATGAATAAACATAATGTGTCAAAACGCGTGTGACTGACAGTCAAACATCAGACCTGTCCTCTGTCTTTTTATCCTGCTGGTTTTTCCCTAAAATCTTGACCTTGTTTGACAGGACAGGTTCCTGTGCACGACAAATGGCACAGTAAATTAAAATGGTGACAGAGGGATTGAATGGAGGCATTTGCATACATAAATCTATCAGCTATGTGACATTAATCAATGATTGCCCATCCTTAGAGCCAGGCTACTGACTCATGACTGGTGCATTATTGGCTCTGATAGGCCTTTATGAACTCTGACAGGCCTCTGCCACCTGTTTACTGCTCTGAACAACAGATAATCATTCAGTTTACTTTTGCAAGTTCAGGTCAGTAACCTAATGCTTTGAAATTTAAGAGTACAATATCTGAATGTAACAATTTACATTGTGGCACATTAGTACAATTTTTCATATTGTTGTCAAAGGTGTGAAATTCTTCAATTCGTCAAGACTTCAAAAGAATTATTCACAAATTTAATCTTTGTTTAGACATTTTTGTGTGTCATCAAGAAACAGTCAAGCATTTTTCCCTATGGAAGTGCAGTTAAGGTCCTAATCGAAAGGCTTCTTGTATATTTCCTTTGTTCTCTGAAGGAAAAGGTCAGAATTGCAATGGGAATTGATGTAATTGTGAGAAGGGGACAGCTGACAGTGTCAAACAGCTTTGGCTGCAAGTTCCTCCCATTTCATTAGCTGGCCATTTTCCAACTCCTCACCCCATAAATGTGCTCTGACATCTCTGGCATTCAGTATGCAGTAGATTATGAATGGCCACACTGAACACTTAATAGGCCTGATGAACACTAGGCCCGTTCCCATCACAATCTATACACACCAATCTGGCAGATCTTAACAGCCGTATAAATACAAGTGGCATGATTTAATGAAGTTGTGTTCTTCAAGCCCACTGCTGCACACGGACCTGTAATGTCTTTCATGAAAGCAAGCACCTTTAGATATAACCTTATCTGCTTCTTTGAATAGTTTTACAGTGATCAATAAACAGTTTTCTGTGGCCTTTCAGTGGTGTCACTTGTCATTGAACAATGCAAATGTGTGTCAGAAACTAGCTTGACAGTTTTCCCTTTGCAGCATTAGAATAGGGGAAAAAGCCCATCAGCAATAAAGCAGATGATGACCTCAAGCACTTTTCCTGAATAATATTAAATATAGGCTGTGGTAGTAAGAGCTGCAAGTATATAATTAGGGTTCATGATTCATTAGTTATTATTTAATAAGTATAGTATGTATAAGTAATAAGTAAAGTACAATTAAATGGTTTGAATGGTTTATAGACGATGTTGCTTCTGCAACATTACAAAGTCAAAGTCAAAATCCACTCACATCATAATAGCAGGCACATGGTTTAAAGTCTCCAGTTTCATGATTTTCATTTTACTATATTTTTATTACTCATTAGTATTTAATGACTTAAAGCATGGGAACTACAAGTTCTGGTAGCACAGATAGGGAAAAACCCTTTAGACTACCTTGCTGAGCAACTGGAAAGACCTTTTGAATTGTCTTGTGCTCTCCCAGGACAAGAGCTTGCTGCTTATTAAGATTTCAAAGATACAAATGGTAAGTTCAGTAATTGCTTTCTTGAATCTGCCTTTAATAATTACACGTGGCAAAAAGATGGCAAAAATTAGAAAGGCAGAGACTAATGGAAAACTAGATTTTTCACTGAATTAGAGAGCACAACAATCTATATATTGACAATACATCAAGATGAAAGAGATCAGGAAAAGTGTTTCAGACTGTCTGGAAAAAGGAGGCAAACTGGGTGTGATGCAGTGTGGCATGCACTGCCGAGTCTGCTGGGTAGGAGAGAGAAAGGATCAGACAACCTGGATGTCTCTCTTCTTCTTTATCCCCTCTCTCTCTCTCTCCCTCCCTCTCTCTCTCTCTCTCTCTCTCTCTCCCTCTCTCTCTCTCCTTTATTGAAATGTTATAAAAAAAACTTTAAAAAGTGTTGACCATTAGATTTTGTTAGATAGTAACAGGAGAGAAATTGCTTTGTTCTGGCCAGTTGTAGAACAGGAATAGGCTTTTCCTAGCGCATAAAAAATGGCAATAAAAATAAGTTTTCAGTTTCTGTTTTGTAAGCAATCTCACATCATAGCATTTATGTTTACATTTGTTCCACTGGGAAGTAAGGCAGAATAAGGTCCAAAAAATGTAGTGCTTTAAGGAACTAATTAGTAATAGTGCTAGCAGAACCAACAATTTTTTTTTTGTAAAAAGAGCAGAACACCACAACTAAACATGCAAGAGCTGAGACGCATGACAAGCACAAATTAAGTAAAAAAAAAAAGGATACACTTGTGCATGTCAGTTTTTTTTGCCAATAAATATGATTGCAAGCACTAAACTCAAAAAAGGCTAAATGCAAAAAATAATTATAAATAAATTTAAAAAAAAACAAACAAAACACTGTGACAATGAAAAGATAATAATAATGGCAGCTATATATTCAATATATTTTTTAAAAATATTGTTGTTTATTTTATATATATATATATATATATATTAGGAGTTACATATATTTACAGGGAAACGTCTTTGTGATTTTTTTTTTTTGATTTTTTTTTTACTCGAAGGTACAAATTACATGATTATGATGTATCATGTATTTGAGAAAGTCTCTTTGTTCAGAGGAAAAAATCAATAGCAAAGCTCCTGGAGCAACTCTTACTCCCTTTTACATTTCCAGATAGGAAGGCTCTGGAATTGCTGATTCTACATTTAGAATGACAGTGATTCATACCATGGCGCTGTCCAGTTAGGCCGCTAACTTATACCTGAGGGTCCAGGGCTGACATTTCATCTACAACTTTCGGAGAGGTTAAGGGCCGAGAGGCTACAAGCTGCAAGAAACCTTTACTATCAGCTTATTTTTAGATGTAGTGCAGAAGTGCACAGGCAAAAAAAACCCCCTCTTTTCTTCTTCTGTTTTCTTTTCTTGTTCTGTAATAAGAAGGAAGACAAGTTGATTATCCAGAGTCTACAATATAAGTTCCTGAGGACAGTCTGTAAAGTGGATAACAGTATGTAAAGCGGTGAAGTAAAGTTGATAGCTTTTATGACATATTACTTCTAAACATTGAATTTTCCGTTATATAAATTAAATAAGTTAAATGCGATGGGGATACTGGAGTATCATTTCACTGTTGCAGATTGGACACACTGTGCCAAAAACTATTATGTGGACAGAGAAGTGTCACATATAAAGATAACAATGTTCATCAGTTTTTCTAGATATAAATAAATATGTTATGTTATGTTATGTTATATGCCATAACATTGCTTGAACAGGCGCCATTGACAGATGCCATTGTTACAATATATACTGTATATTATACTTTATCAAGTTAGTACAAAACATTTTGGATTCCCAAACATTAGTTTTTCAGGACAAAATGTTACAGAGAAAAAAATGTAAATCAATAAAAAGCAGCATACTATGTAAAAAAAAAGATCACATTTTAATACAAATAAGATGTAACACAGGCTCATTTGCATGCATATAAAAAAGGGCAAGTGTCCCAAGAAGGGTCATCACACCACTTTGTTAGTACATACCAAGAGTGGTCCACTGAAGGACAAATGATGTTGGCTTAGTTTTGTGGGAAGAGTGAATGCTAGTCCATCTTGTCCAATCCAAAGAGAAAGTGAACTATTTTCCTACTGTGCTTGCGCACAAAGAAGTGTGACCTCCGCACATAACCCATCTGTGCAGTGAAACACACAGTAGTGAACACTGGGGGGCAGTGAATACTCTTGCCCAGAGTGGAGCTACTGTAGCACAAATTGCTATGGAAGAAAGAAGCCTGTGAATTAATCACAGTTTATTGTACCCATGTAAGAGTTGCTTCCACAATACCACATTATGTACTGTAA
>JAOVVF010000031.1:1686276-1718208 GCA_028565595.1 Duopalatinus emarginatus | reverse complement strand
GATGAATGGTCTTGTAGCAATAAGAGAAAGACCCCCCCAGTACTTACACACACACACACACACACACACACACACACTCAACCGTTCTATGTTTCACCCAAGCTCCAGCCTTCAGCACTAATTAGTTTCAGAGGGAATGGAAAAGGGGGCTGCAACCAAGCTCTTCCCACATACCACCGGAGTGTGGAGAAGATGCATTAGTGAGACAAAAACAGCGAAGGCTTTAACCTCACTGTAAAACTAATGGAGCTAAGGTTGTGGAAATCTTTGTGGTTACCTGCAACTTGAAGTAACATTTCATGGTCTGGAAAATGTGTTTAAACAATACATTTTAATTTGTACCAGGTGAAACTTTTCAAGAAACCATTCTTTGTTTGAACAACACTCTTTTGCACTTAGTGGCTGGATCAGCAGTCTTTGTGTACTTGTTCATCACCATTTGTTTAGCCAGCTTTAAAAGTGATAGTGGCTTATGATGTGGACATTTTATTTATAGAGGATGTGAATCACAGTGCCAGACACCAGAGAGCAGGTGCTGGTGATTGTTCTTTGCCCTCAGCCTTCTTTTATGTAAAAAAAAAAATTCTGCTTGGTGCTACCTGATTTATTAAGCAACGCATTATTTTCTGGCTTCTGAGACTGTGGATCCTGTTCATGATAAATGTAGTGCAATGCATAAATTTAACACAATGGCTCTTGTGTAAATGCAACATCTTAATGATTAAATGTTAAAAACCTAACTGCTTTCATCCATCCTCTCTGACTAAACCCTGTCTTGCTATTTTAAGATTTTATGTAAGATTTTTTTTTAAGTGGAGGCATTTTTCAAGTGGCTTTTCGCGTTTTTAAGTATGTTCTTTCATACTGAAAAGTGGAGGTTGGGGTATAATTTTAGAAAGCAGTCTGTAGGAAAAGGACTTTTACAACTAAGTCTGATTTAGAGTTGTGTAAAGAGAAGCTTCGGTTCATTCATAAAATATCACCTTTTGGTATGAAAACCCCAAGGTCCTGTCCACTTCAGGTTGTTGTGGCAATGTACACAATCCTAATCTTACAAGGTCTATGGCATTCTAGCCTTAGCTTGGAGAAGTGTGCTCTTCAGTTACCACAGTAATTGGCTGATGAGGAGGCTCAGGCCCTAAAAGAATGTCAGTGTTCGATTTCCCTGCGATCCTAAGTGAGGATATGTCACCATTTATGCCGCTTTCGGGTGACACCGGCTCCTGGCAGAAACTCTGGGGAAATCATTACACTGTTTATACCTCTCCCCTGTCAGCCACCACTTCCCTTTGATATTTTCACTATGTTTTCCGCTGAGTGATGGTACCTTGCGGGGGTCAGGGGAGAACAAGTACCTTTTGTAAATTCGTGACCATATTTTAATGGCTAAAAGAGAAAAAGCCAGACAATTGGTGACGTGTAGCGCAGAGCCAGTAAGAGAGCTTGAAGGAAAGATCAATGCTGTCCACCTGGTGTCTTCTTCTGAGTGTAAAGAGATAGAGCTTTAACGATTTCTGGAGCCGCTCAGCCACATTTTGAAAGAGACTGGAAATGTTTCAGCCTTGGGTCTTTTTTTCAGAACTCTAATTCAGTTCAGTTCAGTTTAAAATAAAAATTATTAGTTAATAATAGTTAAACAAATGAAAGCTCCTAAATTTTCATTTTGCAGTTATATTAATAAATTTGATACTGTAGATTATTCAGTGCCCAGGATAAAGTATCATTTGAGCAGGTATCATACATCAATGTGATAATACAGGACGTAATTGTTAAGGCCTTGAGTCGTCTGTGATAATAGTTAGAATATAGTATAACAAGGTCAGTTAATGTCATTACAGTATAGTCAGTATGGCAGAAACTGAACAAACAGCTATAAATGATTCCCTTGTCAGGTTCCATCTTCCTATCAACAATAATTGATATACAACTAGGCACATTGCTTGAAATTGCACTCATATGAGGTAGCATATATAAGTAAATTTATTTATATGAAATATCACTTTATTTACATTAACTATTACTGTAAAATAAAATAATTGCTTCCTTATAATAAAGTGGCAACCAAATCTTCTCCCATTGTACCTAGTGTTTACAGCATAGTCTCTGGTTCCACTGCATCCTTAACCAGGATGAAATGCTTAATGAGATGCATGCATAATGAATGAATTAGTAAATGAATGAATGAATTAATTAATGCCCACAAGGGAACCCTAACAAAGATGGCAGTTTCATTTTCTTTAACTAAGAACAATGTGATTCTCACAGTCCATTCCTCCACTTACCTATCAAACTAGCTATCCATTTTTGGCATGGCAAAAAGGCTCTATCAGCAGCAGTTTAACGTGGTTTGTGCGAGGCTGATTTGTCTGATTTTGACCTTTCCAGCAGACTGTCCCATCATGCAGCGGCAGAGCCCCTGAGGGATTCCAACTGCAGTGCTGAGCAGAGCTGGTAATAAAGCCTGTCATCCAACTCGAATCCTCTTGCAGGCCCACTCCAGACACCTCTCCAGTTCAGAATGTGTTCTTTGTTGATTCAGTGAGATATTCCAAAACACCACTATATCTCTGTGAGAACCTCTTAGTTGCTTTCAGCACTCTTTAGATGGTGGATTTGTTATACACTGTACCCTGAGAAAATCCTTCACAGTGAAGTGAATGCTATTTGATCTGATTTATTTCTGAAATACCAGACTTGTTTTCAACAACCAGGTTTTAAAAACTGACATAAAGTCTCATTAACACTAAGTATAGATTTCATTTTGTGAAAGCTCTAAGGAGCAAAAAAAAGTTACTGAACAATAGTGTGTTTGTTTTGATTAAAGCATCAATATAGCTGTAATTGTCACCCATAAAATAGTAAACATGCCTCCATGCAGAAAAGCTTCAAATATAGGACATGAGGAGACTGAAGACAGTCTTTAGTTTGAGTTTAAAACCATTGTAAAACTTTTAACTTTATTTTGCTGTAAACATTCTTTGGCAGAACAATTTGTGTGCTTAGGGTCATTGTCTTGGTGCATGACCCAGATTCACCTCATGGACAGATGTCCTGACATATTCCTTCAGAATTTGCTGATATAATTCGTAATTCATTGTCCCATCAAGGATGGCAAGCCATTCTGGTCCAGATGCAGCAAAACAAGCCCAAACCATGATACTACCACCACGTTTCTCTGATGTGGTGAGGTTTCCTCAAGTTTTCCTTTTTTTGTTTTTCTTTCTCCGAACGTAATTCTCATTTACACCAAAACATTTTATTTTGGTCTCATCTTCTGGCCTGTACACGAGATCTTTAGACAGGCAGCAATATTCCTTTTAGAGGGCAATGGCTTTCCCCTAAAACCATGTGATGTCTGACTAAGGTTTGGTGAAGTTTAAAGTCTTTAGAGATGGTCAAAGAACAAGGCATCAACATCTTTTTTTCTGATGTCCTTAAAAATCTTTGTGCCATAATACAACACATTCACAAACAAGTGTTATAAATATCAGACTTTAATAAATCCCTGATATCTAAATAAAACAGGTTGCCAGTCATTCCTGATTGTCATTCCATTGATTGGAAACACCTGCTTGTAAATTGCTTGTATCTGATTTCTTTTATTTCTGCAAATTTGACCTGTTTAAATGTGTCAGATGATGCAACAAATTTTAATATGTTAAGGACAACATTAATAAACACAAAATAAATCTTTTACATAATCATTCAGTTTCTTGAAGATAAAGATTTATTCAAAACATATAATCATCCATTCAGAGGTGGACATGGTTGTGTGCTTCCAAGTTTTCTCCATTTGTGGAAAATGGCTCTCAGTGTTGTTTGCTAGAGTCCCAGAGCCTTAGCAATAGCTTTTCAGCCCTTTCCAGACTTTCCAGGTAGATTTCAAATACTTTGTTTTGGATTTGTATTCGAAATTTACACAGAGCCGTTAGTAAATTAAAGCATCACTTAGATGTTTGCCCATTTCTTCTTCCAACACAACTTCAAGAACTGACCGTTTCCTTGCTGGCTAATATGGCTTTAATGAGATAATTAATGTTTTTCACTCCACCTATCAGTGGTTTTGATGCTATGACTGATTGGTATATGCACTGAAATGCCAGAAAAACTGGTACGCCAGTCTAATACTTGGTAGCCCCCCATATGGGGTATGGATTCCATAAGGTTGCAGAAATATTTTGTAGGCACGAACACCATACTTCCTGCAGAACGGATCTGTTGTATTCCGAGGTGTTGGTGGGAACCTCAAACTCAGATCACTGTTCCTTTTACCACAATTGTGGCAGCAGATGTTGGACCAGGCCAAGCCCATCAGAATGAATTCAGGACATAAACAGGTGTAACTTATCAGGAGGCACACATAGTGTTCACCTGCCAGAGATGTTTGTAGACATTCCAGGGCTCTCATGGAATGCCAGTTAAACAAACCCCATACTGTAATGGAGCCACCACTAGTCTATTTATCCTTTTCCCAGGTAAGACATTTCTCACAGGAATGCTGCAGTTGTAGCCCCTTTCCTGGAGACATTTGTACATGGTAGCTCTTGATGCACTGACACCAGCCTCAGTCCACGTCCTGAGGTCCTGAGGTCTCCTGTGTTGTTTTCATTTTAATCATTTGTTTGAACAGTAGCTAAAAACACATATATTCTATACAATATCTGAATACAAATTGTTTTATTATAATGTACAGCAATCTTTAAAAAATCACTAACATTTAGTAGACAATTAAATATTTACTAGTATACAACTTTACTAGTAACTACTTTATGAATACATATATCTAAAAAAAAAACCTGAAAATGTGCTTCAACTTAAATGCTAATCAAAAATTTTTTAAAAAATCTTTAAAAAATACCGCCCGTGGTGATAGTTTTAAGAATCAGCATATGAAAAGGGCATATTCATTTAACAATCATTAAATAATGCACCAACTGCACAGACTGCTTTTGATACAAAGCCTTTATTCTGTGTTCTTTAAAATATTTAGAAATAGGAAATAGAAATAGGACTTTGTACAATTTCCAAATTGCAATTTAATCAAAAAAGTGTAATTCAATTAAGTGGCACAATATGTTCAAGTATATTTGTTTTGTGCACCTGGAATCCTACATACACACATATGTTGTACTTTTACAATAATTTGGCATTCAAGTACATATCTAATTTGGCACAAGAGTGAAAATATGTCTTGCCTATTTTGATTATGAATACTTATGACAAATGATATGTTTTAGCCATTCAAATGTGTCATAGAAAGAACATATTTGTGTATAAATATGTGGCACATTTCAGGAGAATCTTGGCTTATTCTTGTTCTGTTTCTGTATTACTATAGGTTTCTGTTTCTATTATTCTAAATTATATAATTATGAAATTTGATTCCAACCGAAAGAAGTTTAAATAGGCAAATTAACTAAAAGAATTAACCAAAGAGGTACGTTGATGTAAACACTGACAGTCCTGCACATTCCTAAATGTAATTCATTCTCTCTCCAACTGACTTTTTAATTAAACTATACAAGTGAGTAATGGGCTTTACTACCTAACTACTATGTACTGTACCACTCACAGTCTGGGGGAATAACTAAAAATTATTAGAAACTTTGAGATTAAGCAGAATGATGCTAAGCAGCTAGTAATATAGAGAACCAGACAATAGGGTAGACAAAGCTATCTATTTCTATTTCAATAGTGAAGGAATCAGAACAATAACTATTACTAGAAGTATGTGTGAAAATGTTTATATTATTATTATTGTTATTATTATTATTATTATATATTGTAGATTCTTCAGAGTATACTTGCTTTGCACATGCTTGTGAACCAGCTCCATGAGCCAGTCTTGAAGAATTTTCCAAATCTGCTAATAACTTATTGACTGTCTTTCCTCATTTCTAAATGAAAACTATTTGTTGAAAAAACTCGCTCTTCGGGATGAGGAGGAAATGGAAGGGAGAATTCCTCTGGATAAAGGGAGGAAAATTAAGTCCAGAGCTGTGCTGTGTACTACCAACCCTCTACTTCTACAACAAATGGTGCTTTGACCTCGATCTTCCCACTGTTCACTATAACGCACTCTGTGTAGGGAATATTTATGTCGTTTGTGTCCTGGAGTTCAATGGTGTGAACAACAGTCTGCAGAGATAGAAAGAGAGACACATATTGCTATTTGTGGCAAACAATGTTTGATACATATACCCTACATCATTTCTATAATTCGTATTGTATCAGAAATAATTTTTAATTGTTTATTTTTATTTAACTTATATTAAGAAACAATTCATTATTGGGTCACAAACTCTAAAGTTAATAATCTATAGATCTAAAAACCAAACACAGACATACCATGCCTTCCAAGACCTTGCCAAAGACGACATGTTTGCCATCCAACCAGGGAGCCCGTGCTAATGTAATGAAGAACTGTGAGCCATTGGTGTCGGGGCCTGCATTAGCCATGCTGACCCAGCCTGTGCCCTGGTGCTTCAGCTTAAAGTTCTCATCAGCAAATGTCTTTCCGTAGATGCTTTTACCTTTAATGTCAAACACATATTTAAGATTTAAAGCACCATGCACCAAAACACTGATAATTAACTAGAGGTTTGACTTTAACCACCTAAGAATGGTGCGTGAATTATAGTAAAATTCACCTCCTGTTCCATCTCCAGCTGTGAAGTCACCTCCTTGAATCATAAAGTCCTTGATGACACGGTGAAACTTACTTCCTTTGAAACCATATCCTTTCTATAAGGAGAAAGTGAAGAATGGATGTGTGACTGAAAACTTGCATACTGCGAACTACTATAATTTAGACCAGGGCTGCCCAACAGTCCTGGAGGGCCAGTGTCCAGCACAGCTTGGAGGTTTCTCTACTCAAACACAGTTAACAGATAAGTGCAATCAGGTGTGTTTGAATAGAGAAACCTCCAAGCTGTGCTGGACACTGGCCCTCCAGGACTGGAGTTGGGCAGCCCTGATTTAGACATTTCTTTTTTTAAAAAGTTGCTAACACCCAGACAGCATACAGATATGGGCCACTTCTGGCAACGATACGCCACTGCTAGCTTACTGTCGGCATCGGCAAACTTCATGTGAGCCAGAAGTGGCCCACATATTAAAAATGCTGATATGGCCGACACATCCTTAAACATATCTGGGCCACTTCTGGCATGGTAGTTGCCCAGTTGTAAATGTGGGCCACAAGCATGTGCTGATGCGGCCCAGATTTGGGCCATATCTAATTTGCAATCTGGTGCATTTCTTAGATTATAGACGATTAAAACTATATGTATTCTTTTCACTGTTGAAAAAAAAAAACACACTACCTCTCCAGTAGCAAGGGTGACAAAGTTCTTAACAGTCAGTGGCACAACCTCTCCAAAAAGCCCGATCACAATCCTGCCAACTTCATGTCCTCCTACAGTGATGTCAAAAAACACCTGTAAATAAGATGTACAGCAGAAGAGAGGAGAAGCTGATCAAAATCAAGCTTTTTCCCCTATTCCAGTCATGTAGACATGAAGGTTTATTGATGTTGTATTATATAAACAGTACTGAGGTAATGAGTACAGAGGTATAAGACAGAGCTGATGTGCACATTTCTATATTTAAAGAAGTGCGCCACCTTTAAACTCGACGTGATTTCCAGATGTAGACGTGTCACTGTTACCTTTAGCTACAAGAAACCCAGCACACACACATCTACACACGGTCAGGCTCGACTAATAAGTCAAGCTGTAGTCTTTTTATGTACTATTATTTTTATTTTAGCCTCTGAAACTGACCCAATCTCTCAGATGGACCGTTTAAAAGACGCAGTCCGGCTAAGATGTGGTCAAGTGCAGACATTTCTACATATCTACACCGCCTTGTAGAGCAGGACAAAACACATGAAGACAGACACGTATTAATAATATAGGATAATGCTAGGCTAATATTTTTAAATATATTTGATCATTGAGAAGGATGTGGTGCTGCATTAACGTCAGCATTTCAAAAATTGTCAGCCAGAGGACGCCACTCACCTTATCCGTTACTTTCGGACCCACTTTTGCCTTAGAACAAAACACATTTCCTAAAAATGTTAAATATACAATAAATATCAGGTATATATTTCCCCACTGCATGGCTGAATCTGGAGCTGTAGGTAGGAGACGTGCTCTTGTGGCGGTAAGCTTGGATTTGTCTCCTACTTCCGGTATGGATAGCCCTCCTCCTGAAGAATGGCGTCATATCTGGAGTACTGAAATTAAGGCTGTGGCAACTTCCATCAATATAGACGGAATTATACCTGTACTATATTCCTAAATGTTTGTTTATGACAGTCCATCACCCCCATGCTTGTTTCACATGTACACCCCCTTTGTTGTCATAGCAACCTCCATTGTTTTGAGAAGGTTCCCCAGTAAGATGAAAGAGAACTATTTGCCTACTGTGTTTTGCACACACAGGAATGTGACCTCCGCATTTAACCCATCCATGCAGTGAAACACACACACACCAGTGAAACTTACCCAGAGCGGGGGGCAGCCCCAAACCACAGCGCCCGGGGAGCAGTAGGGGCGTTAGATGCCTTGCTCAAGGGCACCTCAGTCGTGTCTTGCCCTGTGCGGGGATCAAACCCGCTACCTTCCAGTCACGAGACCGGGTCCCTAACCACTAGGCCACGGCTGCCCAGCAGTAAATGTGGACATTCAGACCCAAGAACATTACTGAGGTAGGTAGTGATGTTGGGCAAGACATGCAGTCGTCATGTTAGTTTATCCTAAAGGTGTTCAGTGTGCTTAATGTCAGCTGTCTGTGCAGAACAGAACAGGTACGTTCTTTCACACCAAACATGGCAAACTACAGCGCAGTGTAAATGTCAAAGAAATGAAGTAAAGAAGTTTTTACTATTTAAAAGAAAAACACCACAATGAGCAGTAAACAGCTAATAAGCTAAAGAAAGTTTCATTAGTTTTGTTACAAAATAGTCCCAGGTTAGGATAGGATGATACAGTTTTATTAGGAAATGAATTGATGATTATTAATTAATTGAAATTAATTGATGATCAGTGTCTTGGAGAATCTAAAACAGTTCAGGAGGGATAGTAATAGTAATAAATTGTAGAACAGCATCAAAATGTTTATGAATATCATAAAAATGTAGTATTTGATTCAATTAAAAAAGTGAAACTCATATAGATTCATTACACACAGAATAATATTTCAGTGATTTTATATATATATTAGAGCATGAAGTGCTCTAAAATTTCTTGGTAGATGTCTGTGCTGACTTTGGACGTGATATAACACAGTGGATCAACACCAGCAGATGGCATGGCTCCTCAAACCATCACTGACTGTGGAAACTTCACACTGGACCTCAACTTGGATTCTGTGCCTCTCCAGTTTTCATCCAGACCAGGACTTTGATTTCCAAATGAAATTTAAAATTTACTTTCATCTGAAAACAGGACTTTGGACCACTAAGCAACAGTCCAGTCCTTTTCTCCTTAGCCCAAGTCAGAAGCTTCTGACATTGTCTCTGGGTCATGAGTGGCTTGACACAAGGAATGCCACAGTTGTCGCCAATGTCGTGGATATGTCTGTGTGTAGTGGCTCTTGAAGTACTGATTCCAGCTGGAGTCCCCTCCTTGTGAATCTCCATCAGATACTTAAGTGCCTTTAATTCTGACAATCCTTTCAAGGGTGCAGTTATTCCTGTTGCTTGTGCACCATATTTTACCACACCTTTTCTTTCCACTCAACTTTCCACTCCATTAATATGCTTTGATAAAGCAACTCTGAATCCAAGTGTGAATATTGAACATTTTCACAGTATTCTAATTTTCTGAGATACTGAGTTGTCATTAGTTGTAAGCCTGAATCATCAATATTAAAATAAAGAAATGCTTGCAATATATCATATATCATTCTGTGTGTAATATGCATCTATGTAATATATGAGGTTCACTTTTTGAATTGAATTACTGAAATAAATGAACTTTTTGATTATATTCTAATTTATTGAACTGCAGGTGTGATGGTACTATACTGGGGTATGTAGTCACCTTGTGTAACCTTTTATGCTATTACTAAAATAAGTGTTCTTATTATAAAGAGCATTCTTAGCATTTGGGACACATTTTCAGTGGTTAGGCTTTTATCTTATCTCCAGTAACATTTATCTGTAGCATACTTGTTCTGTGAAACTGTGAATCTAATTTCAAGTAGATTAAGTAGAAATGGCTCTATAGTAAGTTGTTTGCCTAATTGGCATTATATAATTCATATCAACGTTAAAAAAAAACGTCTCTCTAAAAACACAGTATACATAACTGTGGTTTTACAGTCAGGATCTGAAAGACGGCTAAAGATGAAGAACAATGTCAGTTTATTAGATACATACGTAAAACATTTTTTCAAAGGTCTTGCAAGCTAGAAATAAAAACAAACAGTACAGCCCAGAGTACAAGTAGCCTAAGTAGAGCTTTTCTTCTGTGTTATGAATGGGGTAGTGTATGTCAAAACCTCTAGTGAGATAGTGAACAATAGCAGTAAATTCATCTTGCAGTTACTGATTATAAGGGTAAGCAGTTTAATTGGTAGCACTTTTCAAAGCATAGCACTACTCAAAAATTAAAATGGCAAAGACAGCCATGTGTGTGGGACAAATATGTATAGCTAGCTTGCGGGGGAAAGGAACTGCTGCATAATTGTGGTCTGTGCTATAGCCCTATGCTTTAACCATTGGTTTTTGAGTAGTCAGATTCATGGAACACTGCCTACAGATATAAGTGCTGCCTCTTAAACTGCTCACACTCATCCTAGTGAATAGCAGAAAGCTATTTGTTTCTCACAAGCACAATTGGTGTGACATGTTTGGCTTGTGTATAAATGCTTTAAATATTTGCATTTTTGGTGATTGTGTGCGGTATTTTCTGTTAGCAAATGACCCAAAGCAGCATGCTGTAGACAAGTTATAAATTGTTAAAGCAGGTTTTGCTTGTAAAACAGCACTTTTAGTTGGTAATTTTTATAACACTCTACCTTGACAAAACACTTTATGTAACATATCTGTACACATTGCGAGTGGATCTCTTCATGTCATTGCATAGGTTTATGATAAGATTTTATAGAATTCCAAAACATTTATCTTCTTCTGAAGTCGTTTCTCTGTTGACATGAATTTGTGCTATATTTGTGCTGGGTTTTTCTATCGCCAGCTGTACAACAGGGACCTTTATACAAAAATGTACACCTCCAGCTGTTTATCAGGGACTGTGTTTTGTACAAAAATACATTATATGGCCAAAAAATACATGAACAGCTGGGCTTCACATCCATATGTATGCCTTCACCAAACTGTTACTACAAAGCCAGAAACACAGAATTACCTAAAGTGTCTGTATATGATGTAGCGTTAGTATTTTCATTTACTGGAACTAAAATGTCCAAACAAGTTCCAGCATAACAATGCCCCTGTACACATAATGAGGTCCATAAAGACAAGTAGTGCAAAGGCTGGTGTAGAAGAACAAGAGTGGCCTGCGCTGAGCTCGGATCAATTTTGGGATGCAGTGGAATGCTGACTGCATCCAAGGGCTCCTCACCCCAAAAGGAATCTACAGCCCACTTGTAAATAGCTTCCTTTTTCTGTAATGATGTAATTTGTATGACATGCCGTTTGTACTGTCTCCATCTCCTCCTTTTTGTAAAAAAAAAAAAAAAAACAGAAATAAGCTTTTATTAAGAAAGTTAGAAGATTACAACAATAACCACATGTGGACCGTAACACATGAAAGAAAAATCATTATGAAAGGCATATCAGATTTACATAACTATTAGCCTTCTTCTTTCCTCCCTCCCAATTACTATTGTCAATCTGAGGCATGATAGATTGACTGCATTTTGCAAACAATCTCACAACGGGCTGGTGTTGGTTTCTGGATTAAATACAGTGTTAGAATAGAAAGTTTTGCCAATGATGCCCACAACATTATAATAATTACACCGACCAGAATAAAGATGAATGAATGCAGTAAATGTGTCGCACATAGGCTGCCTAAGCAACCCACAGGGTCCAATGTGCTTTGGTGTTAATTAATCTCCTTTTCTTTTCCCCACAAGCTTCATATCTGATTGTCTGCTTCTGCTTGCATGAAAATAAAATTGCCCAGTCCTGTTGTATGCCTTTCCAAGATATCCTTATATCTGTCTGGCACCACCTATGAGCAGTTTATTTGAATACTTAATGGCCATTGCCTGGTGTGATACGACCTTGCGCAGAAATCATGGGTACACCCACATGGCCACCCCGAGTGATCTGGCTATCAATGTTTGTAGGACCAGTTCATACTCAATACAGTTGTCTCACTTTTTTTCAGAGACGCTCATTTCAGTTCAGCATTTTTCATGATCATGATGGGCTTCAGATCACTCCAGCACAAAGGGGAGATCCCACACCAGGTTCTTGGGGAATGCCATCCATGGTGCTGTGATGTGCTGCAATGGCCAACATGTACATGTTTACTGTAGAAAGGGTTTTTCCAGATCCAGAAGTTATTATTTCTAGAATTGGGCAATGTGCCAGTTCAGAACTGATCCTAACTAAGGACATGTTCAAACTGTTTAATAAGGATTCTTGAATTTAGGATGGTTTTTATTGACTGTAGGTGTGATTTGCTTGGGGAGGAAAAGAACAGGATATTCCAATCCAGATCTGCTTGTGGAATAAAAATATCAGAATATTCCAGTCACTAGGGAAAGCATCAGTAAATTACCGTGGTTTTTGTGTGTTTACTTGTGTGAACGTGGGTGTTTCACTGCACGGATGGGTTAAATTTCACTGCACAGTGGTCAAAATTCACTTTCACGATCATCTGTGCTTTTTGTCATCTTTTCCTTCGTCTAGGACACCACTTCTGGGTGCATATGCCGCTCTATTGTTACAGGAGCACAATAGGCAGTGTGGCTATTGCACTGTTGCCCAGACCAAGTAGATTAATTCTTTCTAGTAGGGCTTACTAGGGAAATGCCCACCATAGGAGCTACTGTGCAGTTAAGAGAGAGACATCTGATGTAATTCCACGCTGATGATTGATATATCACATGTGTACGTCCCAACCACTCCCAACCATTGAGTTTGACATGAGATTATGTGCCAAACATATCCCGAGTGCATAGGAGCTAGTTGTCCAAGTCTTTCCGAACCGGTTCAGCCCTTTTAGATTTTGGCACATCTTGCATGCACACGCTCATACAAGATGGACTCAGATTAATCAATTCTATCAGGCCTCTCAAACATAACATTAGACAAAGTCACAATTCTTCTTCTAAACTAGAAGAGAGTGTTTATATTACATAGCCATGTTTTTATTATGTGGATATGAAATCATGGGATCAGGTGCTGTTGTAGAGAATTGTGTTGTATTGAAAGATTAATTAAAACAGCCAAAACAGACATAAAACAATTTATGTCATGTCATGTAAAGAAAAAAAACAATGACTACCTAATCCGCATTAAAGAAAAGCATCCTCCACCATGGAGATGGTGTTAAGCGGGGTTAGGTTTCTGTCTAAGGTGGCCAAAGCTATAAAGGTCCATTTTGGTTTCTTAAATCCAGGAAACACTTTTCTACAGGGGATTTCTAACTTGGATTTTTTGTGGCTTTTTTAATAATGGCTTTCTTCTTACCACACTTTCATAAAGCCTAGACTTAGCTTGGACTGTAGTGGTCTGTGGTATAGGTGTGTTATAAAATGTTATGCTTAGTGGTTAAAGGTTATGGGTTAGTGATCAGAAGGTTAGTGGCATATCATGACTGACTCTGTGACTTAACCTCAGCTGACTAAAAGGCGGGGATATCTAGAATATATGTTATTAAGTGTGCTACATTATACAGCTGATAAATAACCAAAATTAACTATGTGAATGGGATTTCCCATTGGTATGTGGGGACAAAATTTACAGTTTACGTCACTCCTTTAGTTTATATACTGGTCATGTCTCCTGCAGTGTGGTAGAAATGCAGAAAAAGGGACAAAAAGGACTTTGTAGGAACTTAGCAGTCAGGATTGTTCTGAAACCCTTTAATTACTCAAAAGGTTCTTGAATGTGGCTGGAAATGTGACTTTTGGCCTGTAGTGCTAATTAGCAACCCCTTGTGGAGAACTTGCAGCTTACTTAATATGAGTGTAATAGAGAGTGAGTGAGTTGCAAGTGTGCTCCATGCTTCACATGACAATTGCCAATTTGAGTAATTCCCTTTGTGGTTAGTCGTCCCATACCAAAAAAAAGCTGCAAACAGCACAATAACATTTCAATTAGCATAAACACAAGCAAGATTCAAGTTTAATGGTCCTGATTCTCAAACTTCTTGAAAGTAAACTCCCAATGAGATAAGATGAGATAAGGTTGGCCTTAATAAAGATTGTTGGGCTCTAATGCATAGCTCCTAATGTATATATTACACACTACTGATCTGCCTGAGGTGGCACAGTGGCACATTGTGTGTGTGTGTGTGTGTCTGTCACACAACTCCACAGACCTGGAGTTGTTGGTCTAAGCCTCATTCGGCTCTCTGTCTGTGAGGAGATTGGTGTATTCTCCCTCTATCTGTGGGTATCTGCGGGGTGCTCTTATTTCCTCCCACCTCCCAAAAAACACACAACAAAGGCGGGTTGGATACACTATGTTGTCCCTAGGTGTGAGTGAATGGGTGTGTGTTTGTATGTGGTGCTCTGTGATGGATTGACTGCCTGAATTATCTGCCTGTAGAATATAACATGTAAAATACTTGCCCTAGTACTTACTCTTCCATTTAAGACCTATTGATTTTTTTCAGCAGATTTTTGTCTAGAAGCCTCTTTAAGCTCTGATTTCAGGTACAGGCTAAGACATAAACAATTCTTGAAAAGTGTGAGTGCTCTGCTGCCTGATTTTTCAGTACTCAATCAAAAGCATCTCTCTCCCCTCTTCCTAGGCAACTCTCATGGTTTTGCTCACTGTTCCATCTACTGACATTTATGTTGTTCATTTAATGACCTTTTCTAGGATGTACACAATTCTCACCAGCGAGGTCTGTTCTGTTCAGTGCCTTCAATAATCATGATCAGTCACACACTCAGTGGTTAAGGTCGGCTACCAGTGACCTGTACATTGTAACTTCACTTCCCAGGTCTTTCAGTGACAGAAATCCGTAGAAGTATTTTTAATTTTACACAATATGAACAGAAGAACCATGCAACAGAACACATTCACAAGGCTCGTTTTCTTGTATTGTATTCTATTTAAATTGTCCCCAAGTAAAACATTGAGTTAATATGTTTGTGGTTGTAGAATGTAGACTTGCATTATGTTCCGTAGCCTATTTTAGATTCCTGCTTTGAGCTATTAAGCTTTATACTGCTCTATAAAAAACATACTCTGCAAATCTTTCAGTAGAAACACTTTCCTAGTGTACAATCAACATTTGTTGTATATTTTGGAGGCTAGTGTAACTGGACCAGTTCAACACTCTGGAGTTTATTTATTGCTGATGATTTTTGCTGCACTGCTGCACATCTGAAATTAAATACCCTAACATAAAAGCATTACCAACCAGGTCATATGCTTTTTTAAAACAACAAAAATGTGGTAACCAGGTCACTTCAAATGCTGCATATGAAGGTTAACTCATTCATGCTAAATTATTTACTTACCCACCCACAAACTCGCTTACTAACTTACTCACTCACTTAGTATCTAAACCCTTTATCCTTCTGCTGGGTTGTGGGGATACTGGAGTCTTTCCCAGTGCTCACTCGGCATAAGGCAGGGAATCAACTTCGACATGTCACCAGTCCACTGCAGGGCAGACACACAGGCATTCACATTTTCACACACACTAGGGCAATCTGCAGTTCACTTGACTGCATGCCTTTGGACTGCGGGAGGAAAGAAACCAGAGCACCTGCAGGAAACGCACACAGACACAGGCAGAACATGCAAACTCCACATTCTGACCGACCAACCGACCCAGGCCCTTTTTTGCTGTGAGGTGGCATCGGTACCCACAAAACAGATAGTGTAAAATTAATTGTTGCAATAATCACTGAACAAGAGATAAAATGTTGTATCTGCCTCTATTAAATTACAAAATGTTAAATTGTAATGGATTTTTTATTAAGTCATGTTAACTTTTTGTGCTAGGTTATTTTGCATCCTCTGGTATCAGTGCTGCAAGCTGACTGAAGTGTTTGAAGAGGCATAGAAAGTATTTTAAATCTATCTATCTATCTATCTATCTATCTATCTATCTATCTATCTATCTATCTATCTATCTATCTATCCTTAATTATAAATAACCCTCACATTCTAATGAGTTAGGCATTTTAGACCTTTTCTTATACTTTTATCAGTAAATACAATTAAAACTATTAAAATAAATAGTGATATAATTATGCATGGAAGGTGCATTTATATTACTCAGTACAATGCCTGCTATAGGTTAAGTTTCTCTATGATGATGGTGAACTCTGAACACTACAAAGTCAGTGAATGACACAATCCAATGAATATTGTATTATGCCACATTACACACGTTGTTAAAAGTCACTAACCTATAACAAAATGACCTGCAGCTCCTGTCTAATATACATCTATATTAATGAATTATATACTCAACATGGCGTGACCTTAAAAACCATACGATGAGACACTGGGGGCACAGGGAGAGGTGGCTGAATTCTTTATCGGCCTCCTGTCAGAGAGGACCGTTCATTTGTCTTTCAAGCATCAGGCGAATTAATTAACAAGAAATGCACACGTCCTAATTGAATGCCAAGTAGAGGTGGCCGCTATGGAAATCAACACTGCGCTTGTTTAGGCGGCTTCACGTCAAACCCTAATGTTAAAATACAAATGAACCCGAGTTCGTATGCTCTATTTAGCCTTAATAATTCGTTATTCGGTCAAGAAAATGACACATTTCAGCAGTTAATGTATCGATCCCCTGTCCCTTCTCGAGTGCACTTTATTTCACCAGTCATTTATCAACACCAACACCCTGAAAAATGCGCAATACGCATGCACCAGTGCAATGTCATGTGCAGTGTGAAGCCTAATGACTGTAAACTGATTTAACACCCGAAAACAACTGTATTATAAAAGGTTTAAAGGACATGCTTATAATAATAATAATAATAATAATAATAATAATAATAATAATAATAATAATAATAATAAGTATTACTATTATTATTTTATTATTATTATTATTATTATATCAATAATAATAATGATGATGATGATGATGATGATGATGATAAATAATAATGACTGTAATGTCAGTATAATAATTTTTAATATTTTGTAAATAAACCTCCCTGGACTCGACTTTTATAACGTAGTCTACAGTGACCTCAGAAGGTTTATTATTAATTAATGATCTAGGTTATTAGTCCCAAGAAAAAAATAAATAAATAAATGAAACATTTCCCTGCTTTATTATTATTCACATTCTTTTGTAAAGATCTGCACTTGTAGACATGAATTCATTTTCAGACGATTATGTTTTTGTTTGGGTTTCGTTATCAATCTACAGAGACCTCAGCATGATGAATGACCCTGTCAGAATGACGCCAGTCCAAACATTTTACCACCTCTCTGGAGTGAAATCGTGTAAAATGCCCTGCGTGTAGACATGTAGAGCCTATCCAAACAGCTATAACTTTCTTAAGCGTCTGCGAGAGTCTGGGGGAAATGAATCGGCTGGACATCGAGGCGCAGAAACAACACGATGTGCGCCGTTATCTTCAACCTCTCTGATCCGGTCCGGTCCAAAAAAGAGGACATTTTGGGCTTTGCCTTTGTATTAATGAACATAACAGTTTGAGTCATCTTCATCAACTCATCTAACTTCTGAAAATAACTTAACTATCTCTTTCCAGACATCCCCTTATAACAGAAAAGCTAAATCCCAAACTGAAAGCTTATGACCGCACGTTTACTGACCGCACTGAACAATAAGCTCGCGCTGGTTGCGTTTACACGGCCTAACGATGCGAATACTTTCACTAAGACGTGTTGCGTTGATTTTTCGTGCCAGCTCGACCCCCCTTCTGTCCCTCTGCCCCGTTCTTGCGTCCAACCCACGTGTTCTTCCACAGCAGAAGGAGGGCAGAGAGAGAGGGAGAGGAAGAGAGGGAGAGGAAGAGATGACGGCTTCTTTTTTCTCCATCCACAGACTCCAAGTGTCTCAGCGGTCAGGACCGTTATGGTGTAAACGTCCGTGAATCGCAGTTGACTGTGGTCGACTCTGACTAACTCGCTTGGGCTAATAAGGTAAGTGTTGTGCTGTTACATGTTTGCATGGTTTTGAAGGAACAACGCGGTTTAATGTCTGATTCAGGAGATGTGGACTACAGTCCAGATACAGTCTAGAAAAAAAACATAGCTTCATCAAACCCTCTCCAGACAGCTTTTTATTTTTACAAATTGTGTTACATTTATATGCAAAAATCATTGTGAATTATTGTGTTTATTTTACACCTACAGTGTGTTATGTTAGCACAATCAGTTCAGGTGAAAAGTTGGGAGATTTTGCTAACTACCCTACAGCAGGTAGATAAATATTAGTAAGTCATTAAAGCGTGCACAATCTCAGTCCCACTCTTGTATTTTGTTCTGTAGTTGCAGTTGGAAATGCTGAAGCCCGGAGATCAGAGCGGTTCTGCTTTCCTCAAAGTGGATCCAACTTACCTTCAGCACTGGCAGCAGCTTTTCCCGCAGAGTCAGCTGAAGAACTGCGCAATTCCGCAAATCCCGGCGCCCGATCGAGCGCCTGTAGCAGCCGAAAGCCTCCGCCAGAGAGCCGGTTTTATTTCCTCCACCACCGCCTCGGCCGCTTTAACGCCGTCCTCGAGCTCCTCGTGCGTTCCGGCAGTGTCCGCGCTCGCGGGCTTGACCCAGCTCTCCGCGCCGCAGCTCGCGCTATTCGGACACACTCTCTGTACCGAGGTTACACCGACCGAAAACAGCGGCGCGTCTCAGTCTAAGGAACTTTGCCTGCAGTCCAACTTTAACGACAAAGCGTCCCGGTTGAAGCTGACCTCAGAGGAACTGGACTACTATCTGTACGGACAGCAGAGAATGGAGATTATCCCATTAAACAATCACACCAGTGATCTCAATAACCGTACGTACATTTCAAATTTGCAGGATGGAAGTCTGATCATGTAACACACTAAACACACACACACACACACACACACACACACACACACACACGCACACGTGTCTAATATGTTCCACTAGATTAATGACATTTTAACACCTAACCAAACAGCATTATTATATTCAGTAAAATACACAGCAGTGTATCCTGAGCTGTAATCTCCAGGTTATCTGGAAGTTGGTCAAACATTGTAAAACTTATTTAAATATATTAAGTAAATTGGTTTAAAAGTGCATTTGGTAAAATTCTGCAATAAAACAGGTATATACATATTGCATTAATCACCCAGGTATTTAGTTTTAGCTGTAGTTGATCTAGTTTTGGTCATGACTTGTGCGGTGAGGTCATTTGTAACGCATCGTTTATATTATTCAACTTTTGGAAAAATAATTTTAAAATGTACAAAAGCGCCACAAGACGCAGCAAATAATTTTCTGGTAAATGTCACAAAAATTGAAATAAATTCAATTAAGTGCAAAATATGTTTTAATATAAGATATTTCTTTTTGATTGGATGAAATAACAGACAGCTGTGTGCGCAGCGCCTACAGGCCACGGCAGATGATTTATTGATGACTTTTATTTTGCAGGTCATCAAACAAAAAACTTGTCAAATGGGATTTTGAGAACATGCACAACAAAATCATCCGTTCTGAATTAACATCTACATCACACACACACACCAGCACTCTGTTTTGGAGCAGTTATAATGCTTTAGTCATTAATAATAGTCTATTTTTATATATAAAATAATAATAATAATAAAACAATTTTATTATATGCAATTGTATGTTAATGACATTTAATTTCATAACATAAAGAATAAAGCATAATTAAATAGACGAATAACTTTTAGATGATGAACAGATTAGACTCATCAGTCCTAAATAATTAAACCACTTTAATTTTCCGCCCATTAACGAATCTCTCCAGATTTTATCATGAAGCGTTCATTATTGTAGGTGGATTATAATTGTCTAATTGTTTGCAATCAGGAAATCAGGCTTAATAACCCTCACATCCACGTAGGGGAAAATAACTATATTAAAGCCAAGTTTGAAAAGGTGGTGACTGTTTATTTAAGGTGATAAAACAGCCCATCAGCAGTAATCTCCATCGATACGTGCCACGAGGAGATGAGGCATGGAGGAGGAGGGGGGGGGGGACAAGCCACAATTAATTGCTGTATAGTTTTGTAGAAGAGAGTGGAGTGAGTGTGGATCACAGATCGATCTGTCCCATCGGCCGCTATTCATCATCCCACCGCGCTATATGCAAGTCTCCCGGGGCCAGAGGGACTGCTTTATCTACATTTGCTATTCTCTTGCCCATATTTCACATCGCATGTGCTCATTTATACAGAGCGCAGATTACAGGAGAAACATGCATTTAAAGAAAAATCTCGCGTTATTTGTGTAAAATACCCGTTTAAAGCGGTAAATGTCGATCATATTCTTAAAAGGATAAAGGTCCTAAAGGTTGGTCTAATTGCAGATATTGTCATTAATCATGTCAATAGTTCTTAATTAGTAAATATCGAATAAAACGTTTTTTTAGCCTTGGTCTGTTGTTGACATGCATTTTTATAGATTAAGAAATTTTCCTTAATTCTAATGCACAGACATGAAATATAATACATAAATAGTAGAATAATGTGATATTGCCAGGAGGAGTCAACATGAACTTGAACAAATAATAATAATTATTATAAATATTTTAACAACAACAATAATAATAATAACAACAATAAAAATAATATTTTTTAAAATAATTCTTCTTCTTCTTCTTCTTCTTCTTCTTCTTCTTCTTCTTCTTCTTCTTATTATTATTATTATTATTATTATATTGCTCTAAAAACAATGCCAAATGCAATACCATCTGTCGGCTGAGTATTTGATTTGAAACCTAAGCTGTTATGTAATATAATCATTTTTGTTACTGACTACCAGAAAACAAATGTTGTCATGTAGCACTATAATAATGTTAGAGGGAGTATTAGTGGGAGTAGTAATTAGGAGTAATAGTCAGTAGGGTTCCCATTTGGTTTCTGGGATAAGTAACAGTCTCTCACACTGCACTGTCCTGCAGGCTGTGACATGTGTGCAGATAACCGGAACGGCGAGTGCCCCATGCACGGGCCCCTGCACTCGCTGCGGCGCCTGGTAGGGACAAGTAGTGCATCCACTGCTGTGCCCCCTCCTGAGGTTCCCGAGTGGCTGCGAGACCTACCTCGTGAAGTCTGCCTCTGCACCAGCACAGTTCCAGGCCTGGGATATGGTATCTGTGCTGCCCAGCGTATACCACAGGGCACATGGATCGGGCCTTTTCAGGGTATTCCTCTGCTGCTGGATAAGGTGCAGTCCGGGGCAGTGCGCAACACAAGACACTTATGGGAGGTTAGTACTTTCTTTTTACATTTTTCCCAACCTGCTGTGAATTTTTCTGACTTTGAACAGACAAAAGGTCAATTATCAACATAAGTTAAAATTACTGGACGTGATATATATTGCTGAAAATCTTTTATGGATAAAATGAATTCAAATGAATAAAGAGTTAAATTAATTTTAAAAAGTTCTAAAAAATGCATCCACAATTCACAGGTTTTATAGAATACTATACATGTTGGGATTAAACCAGCAGAGTAAGAAGAAAGACAATGTAGGGTGAAAAACCCCATGCAGACACAGAGAAATAAAGGTCACAGCTCTTAAAGATGACCAACCGACAACAGAGATGAGGCAGAGAAGGAGGGAGGAAGAAAGCGAGAGATACCGAGAGTGAATTGCCATTCAGCTGAGAATCCTGAGCTGTAGTTTAGATGAGACATAAACTATCATCACTCAGACACGTTTACAAGCTATCCTTTCCTAGATTCTCTAATTATAGACATGGACAAATACAGTTTATCTTCTTGTATGGCAAGTAGTTCCAACATGAGAGCAGATCTCTAATATAGATCAACACAAACTGATAACTACCTCAAGGGGCTGCTTTTGAGATTTTGGTGCACTCTATTGAGAAGTTTGTCACTCTCTCCATTGAAATACAGGCCTGCTGTTGTTGAGGCCCACACAGACAGAATGGAACACTATTACTTGTTATATATGTTCTGTGTGACGCCATTTTAAACACTTGCTTGGCCAGAGACGGCTGTAAAAATTCCAGCAGCTTAAACAGAACTGAGGTGGGTGAGGGAAAGAAACTAGCCCAATAGTCAATGCTGTACTAGAGAAGAAGACCTCACTTCTTCAGGGACATGTAAAGTGTTGAACTATTTAATTACTGTTGATAAGGTGCAAATCACAGAATCACCACAGGATCTCTCTTCCTTGTGACTGAAGAATGCAGATTTCATTTTGTGATTTTTTTTTGTGTTTTTGATGTCAGGCTATAATAAGTCACAGGGACAGAGTGTAATTTTATAATCACTTATTTAACCCTGTGGAAATAGACCTGGATGCGTAGTGTTATGCTTGTAGCACACTGGGCTGACATTTCTTAGGTTAGTTCACTTAAATATCTGAATGGATAATGTAATGATTATCTGCACAGTAGAACCTCAAACATAACTAACAAGAAAAAAAATCTAAACAAAACAAAACAAACAAATAAACAAATAAAACCATAAATTGGGTGGTTTCAGGTACAACTGTGGTGACCCGTCTACTGAGAAATAACATTTCTGAAATGCTATAAAGTATTCTATCATATTCCTAAAAATATGTGTATTACACTTTATCTTTAACACATCACAAAAAAAAAAAAACATTAGTTCACCATATAAGACAATATTGTGCCCAAAAATATAATTAATTTTATATATTCAACAGAACTCTGTGGGGTAGTACAGTCTTCTGGTTTTTTTTATAGATCATGCATTTAACTGTGAATGAAATAACTTTAGTATGACTCCAAACAGTGTAGTTTATTAATGGCTTGTATGTATATTTATTCATTTTCTTAAAGGGTTTTAGAGAAACATTTAATATTTTACATTTTTACATTTTGTTTAAACTTGACGTATCACCATAACTATAGCGAAGTAAATCTTTCTAGAATTTGTTCACATTACCTCAGTTGAGCAGAACCTTAATATATCTCTTCATATTAAAAACATTGGGCTCTTGTCCCTTTTCATTTTGTTCATACTGGGGGCATTTTTATGTTTGTACTATCTGTGGTCCATAAGGCTATAATTTTTCCCAGCAGACTTTGCTTCACCCAGGGTTTTTCATGAACTTGTCTGTGGAATGCCAGGCCTCAAATATTTCTGATCAAATAATATTATACACACTGCTTTCAAGACTCCCATAAGACCATGATTCTGAACAATATTGAACACAGTCAGTAATGTTTATCATCTGTAAATTCCATTAACCCTACCTAGTTACATTCACTAAATACTGGGTTATGTTGGTCAACTATACAGTACATGCAGTGGGATGGGGTGTTAACAATTCAGTCTCATTCAAAAGATATATACGACATCTGCTTTTTTTTTTACATATTAAAATAGCGCTACACCTAATAAAGGGTTTAAACATTAAAGCTCTGACATAACTCTTTGTGCTTTGCTTTCTTTTCTGCTAAGTGTGGTCATCAAATTTAGCTTTCCATTAAGTAAACTATTTCAGCATGTGAGGAAAAACTCAAACCCACATGTTTGTTTTTACAGACATTTATACTTTAAAATCAGAGAGCTGTAATAACATACGATGAAAAAATGTTAAATACAAAATACATTTAGCTGATTCAAAACCTAAATTAAGAAACACACTAAACGGAATGACTTTTTAAACTTCCAGTTCTTTGTTCAAACGTGTAAAATACACAAAGGTCTGTTATCCTGAAAAGTAGAAATACTTTGAGCATTTTTACAGGAAATATTTGTATAAGACCATTGAAATGATAAGGGGTCAGATTAATGTATGTAAATAGTAAGTTGAAGTAGACACAAATACTGGAGATTAGGACTTGTTTAGATTGATCAGGCCAGGTGCTGAGGGATTAACTGATAGGAATAATATTTTGCATTAGTGGTCAGGGGGTCACTGGCAATACCCCTGTATGAGCTATCATTGTGTGAACATGACGGTCCACAATGATATCATCATTGGCAGGCACCAGTGGGCGTTCTAGAGTAATAATAAAGTGCCTAGGCCACAGGCCAGGGTAATTATTTGTATTTTCTGTGTGCCAGAATGAGGAGTGACATGTTTAACGTCAGTTCACTGACATAGAAAGCTCTATAATTTGTCATTGAAGTTATTTTATGCTCCATTTCTCCTTGATCCAGGGCTCTGTTGTGTGAGAAAGCATGTTGATGGTGGAACAATTCTATTTGAAATGTATCCGGATCTAAAATGTAAACACTTTTAGAGCCATGCTGTTTTTTTAACATTTAATAAGAGTAAACAGGTGCAGAAAACAGACTTATTTGGAAATAAAACATGCTGGTTACAGTGATGAGATTCCTTTAGTTTTATTTGCATTTTTTTTTATATTTAGGTACGTGTGCTCTGTTCTTTTACTAGATTTATTTATGATGCAAAATTACAATTGTGGGTTGATAAACTGCCAACTAAAATGTTTAAATCATTATATAGTACATTTAACCTAGGCTGAATACATTGACACTATAAACGCTTTTTTTTTCTATTTTTCTAGTAGCGTAATTGCACAGTGCACTTTATGTGCACCTAGATATACATTAATGTTCTTATGTTTTTAGTTCTGCATTCAGTTTCCTGAATCAATAAAAGTTTCCGTACTATATAGCACATGACACATACTGAGAAAAAACCTGGGCTAATAGGACAAACTGAATATGTAAACATATACCAGAAGGTGTTTTTGTGAGCAGATACCAGAGCCACACTATCGCAGGCACACTGTATCCCCTCTCAGCTGTACCACTTACATGCCCCTATCCCGTTCAGCCGATGGCTGCTAAGTGTTTCCTTAGATAAGGCATGCCAGTTCCATTACACAAAATGTTCCATGCTCCAGACTCACACAGACTTTTTCAGTGTTCCTTGTGCCACTGGGACCAAGGTTCTTTCAACTCAGAGCTTAATGGCCATAGGGCCCTGATTTACTCACCATAATAAGGGCATGAGGTCAAGCGACTCTCAGCTAGGATTAGTTGGGCCCGAGTGTCTCTCTACCTCTCTCGCTATCTTTCTTCATGGCTCAACTATCGATGAGCAGCTGTTCAAGGACGATTTACAGCATTTGGTCAGTGACAGGGTCCAATCAGTGTGCTGTAAATGTCGGTCCGAAAGACATTGAACAGTAAGTAAGGCAGTGACAGGACACCACTAGCCCAAATCAATGGATAGATGAGCTACACACAGAGACCAGTAGTAAAATCATAAGGAGTAAAAAGAAGATTTTAGATCTTCTTGGTCAGTCGTGTTTTTTTTTTTGTATTATTATCATTATTTGTCTTGTCTTTTTTTCTAGCCTAATTTCTTTGGATTTAATGTTCTATTTTCTGTTACTTATTACCCACCTATAAGGTTCCCCATATTACATTTTAATTTAAATATAGCATATTTGTGTTAAAATGGTTAGTATATATATATTCAGTTACATTCACGACTACGTTTTTCTTAAACTTCTCAGACAGATTATCAGCACTACCTGTTCAGCCCCATTAAAATCCCATATGAGGATATTTATAAACCATGCAATTTCCCTGATTATTGCAATCATTTACAAAATTGATTTCACCCAGAGTTATAGACAAATTGCAGCAATGCTATTGACACAGTTCGCTGCTGCAATGAACCGACCCTCCTCAATAATGTCATTACACCAGAGGCTATTTAGCATGCAGAGACATTCAGAGATCAGAAATGGTCAGAAATGAATTCATTTATTTATTCTCTTCTGTTCCATTTATCCGGGTATCACAGATTTGTGCTCTTTTACTTCTGACTGTAGCTTTTCTCATGTGTAATTAGAGTATGGCTCAGCTGCAAAATCAGATGTGGAGACAGGACTGAAGATGACATAAATTGGTTTTATAGGGCATTTATTGTAAGTCTTACTTATAGCTGTAACAAACTGCACTCACTGCATTACTGCACAATTACGTCTATCAATCAAAGTGTGTTTTTCACCCAGGTTTGTTATATATGTCACATTCTTTGGGTCAACACATGAAAAGGAATCACTGCAATTTCTATATTAATGCAATCCAAATAGTTCCACTACTAGCCAGGCCTGTACAAAAGCTACCTCTTCTTCTTTTATAACAAGAGTTTATAAGCAGCTTATAAAGAAAAAAAAAACATGTGCGGCATGTACAATTATAAATTCGTAATGAAATAGTGCACTAAAATAGCCAGACACTGTGTTCACATTCTGATGAAACCCAGATGAACATATTACACTGAACTGTGAAATACAATGCCGCACACAAATAATCTTTTAATGCTATGAAGTAAGAGCACAACATAAACAATCCATTCCACAAACATTTTTTGTGAGTGAAACAATGTATCTGGTTGAGTTATACTGCCTAACTGAAAGCTGAGTAAAATGAAGTGGGTCCAAAAAATCAAGAGTACTTTCTGTGTGTGGACAGATGGAGAAGAGAAACGAATACGTAGGATATAAACTGAATAATAAATAGTGAAGCTTATTTATATGCGAAACAATATTTATGTGTGATTTTAGTTCCTATATTTTATTACTCTTGTCAGTATGATGCTGTTTATTATTATTATTATTATTATTATTATTATTATTATTATTATTATTATATATTTTAATAGTCTAAAAAAGTGAAATAAAACACAAATCACTCACATCTTATCCAAGTGACATTTCTTTATTGATAGAAGAAAGTATGGGTAAAACATATTCTTCCTTCCTTCCTTTTTCCGTCCTTCCTTTATTAAGTAAAACCACTTGCTGCTTGCTGTAAAGCAGGTGTAAAGCAGAATAGCATAAAACGCACTGAATCTGCTATGGCGTACAGGAAGTCCAGCTTTATACTACTGATATACGAACAGTGACAAATTAAAGGAAAAGCCAGCATGTGTATGTCAGGAGGCGCAGCGCACAATACAACCCGATGTAAAGGGCTGTATAAATTCACCTTTAGTGCAGAGACCTGGGACTGAGACTTTTAATTCACTGTAGTGTTAAAGGCTCGATGGAAACATGTTAAACGAAATAGCATTATATCTGCAGTACACAGGACAATGTGTGAATAGATATGGTTTTTATTAAATAGACTAAATGCATATCGTGCCACAACAAGTAAACACTGTAGAGCGTATTCATTTCACTTAGTTTCTAATAGGTTTGAAAATACTGTGTGCAAAGTGTTTAAATTATTAAAACAGTTAAAACACAGTGTAGTGTAATCCACTTAGCGTGAGGATAATTGACCAGGGTTTGATGTTGGTGACAAAGGACAATCAGTAGAAAAGCATTATTAAAGAACTTTAATCTTTTTCCTGAATAATTCTTACACCAAGGACTTAAAACGGCCCTGTATTATTATACATTTTGTCAAAAATAAAATTATCTATAGAGAAATCTACATACATGCAATGCTGTAAAACCACGCACCTGGCAACACTGTGTGGAACGCTCCGAGCCCCAGGCACGCCACTTCATATCAGATGGAGCTGGAGGCGGACATGCAGGACAAGTCCCTCATGTCCCTTCTCTTCATCAGTTATTCACACTGACTTTTTGTTGTTTTTTTCATCTTTTTCAGTAGTTTTCCTCAGATAAATATACACAAGGGAGAGAAACCCATGTTTAAGTAGTTTTATTTAGTGAAAGTGAACTATTGTACTTGCACACAGAGGAATGTAACCCATGCAGTGAAATACACACACACACACTAGTGAACACTAGGGGGCAGTGAACACACTTGACCGGAGTGAGGGGCAGGCCCAAACCACAGCCCCTGGGGAGCAGTTGGTGGATTAGGTGCCTTTCTGAAGGGAAGCTCAGTCGTATCTTGTCTGCTGTGGGGATCCAACCCGGGACCTTCCAGTGAAAATACCGGTTCCCAAACCACACGGCCACAGCTGCCCCCGTATTTACTGTATTTACTGCATACTTACTAGTTATAAAGGTGATCCGTCACATCAGTCATATATTGACTTGCAGTGACTGTTCGTTACCTGGACAAGTAGACCCAAACCTCTCCCACACCAGAGCCAGCAGTTTTCCTGTCAAATAGTCACTTGCGTGTAGATTGTATGGGCTTGTTTCACTCCTGTTCACACATTTCACTCCTGTACACACCCTTTAGCAGGTGACTTTGGAGTATCTCCAGCATCAAATGTACAGTATAAGTCACCACAGGCCAAATAAATGACTGGACTCATTGTAATGTGTGTAAGTGACTCAGTTACCACCGTGCATGCACACAAGCATTTGACCAATCTGTGCAGTGAAACACACATACTAGTGAACTCACACTATATGGGGTAGTGAACACATATGCCCAGAGCATATGTGGCAACCCTATCCACAGTGCCCCGGGACCAGTTGGGGGTTAGGTGCCTTGCTTAAGAGCATTTCTTGCCGGTGCAGGAAATGAACTGGGAACCTTCCAGTTACAAAGCTGGTTCCTTAAGCACAAGCCTGTGGTTGCCCCCGTTGTATGTGTAGGCATACTGTATATGTGTGAAGAGTAGGATTTAGAATGGCTTCTTTTAATTAGACTAACATAGTATTTCAGATCTTCATGTTTTGTTGTGGCTAGCATTGATTTTATAAAGCATTTTTATTGTTTAACCAGTCTGACCACATGTACCTAAACATGCTTCTGAGGGCTACCAAATATGTCAATCTGACTCAAGGTATTATATGTATCGTAGAACATCTTGGCTAAAATAATAGTCAGATATTTTCCTTGATTTTCTTTTCTTTTACTGCAGGGCATTAGTTTAACATCAGGAGTTACAGAAATGTGTTTTAAATCTAGAAAATCTAGAAACGATTTTTTTCATAAGCAGCAGCTGCCATGTTAACACTTCATTTGCACTACATAAGCTTGCTCTTTTGCATCACACTTACTTGATATTTTATATTGGTTGTGATCTAGTCAGAGCTAAACAATCCATAAATAAAGTGTCTCTTTTTCGATAAAGCAGCTGGAAGGTTAGGCTCAGGGCTTGTGTAACAAACTGCTTTGCTGTAAGCAGTGTCCAAGCATTCTATCATGCTGTCAGAGGCGGTGGAGGTTCACTAAAAAGCCATGAGGATAAGAAAGGGGAATGAGTGCAGACAAACTGGATGTCAGGGTCTCAGTGGGGTCAGAGGGGTCTCTAAATCCCATTCATTCAGGCCTGCTTCAGTGACAAGGCAGACGGTCTCTTACTTCTGTACTGGGAGATGGATAGATAATGGTTTAGATAGAGATTCTGATATATGGTTGGAAACATGCTTATAGATGTTGGTACTTTATATTTGGCCATTATATTAAAAATGGTCTTTCTTTGCTTTAAAAGTATTCTAACTCTGTTATACCAAGTTTTAAAGATTGAACATTTGTAACCTCTGGCAATGTTGAACACAACAGTGTTGAGCACTTCAGTGAAGTGGAAGGAAACAATCCAGACACTCCATTTGGTAACATAATATTTAGCCCAATCTGAGACCCTGTCTTTTTCTCTTTATAATGATGAACCATATCTACGCTTTTATTGACACTGAGGCTGACTGTGTTTTTAAAAAGGACATTAGCTATTTAAAATATTTACTTGTCACTGGCTTTTGTCACATGAGACTTTATTATATTTATAAGGTAAGTGTCTAAATTTGCAATTTTTTATGTGCTATTATATATCAGAATTAATTTTCATCACCACTACACAACATTTTCCTCATCAGAGACATATATTATTTAAAAGATGCCAGTTTGGTTGCAACAATACAACTGCATAAATACAAAATATGAAAGCTAAAGGCCAGAAAAAAAGCATAACTAGCTAAATTACTTACTCACCATCTTAGTAGTTAAATATATAAGGTAGCCATAGTAAGGGAGAAAATATTTACAGTTGTTGCAGCTAGAACTTTAGACTGGAGAAAAATCTTCCAACGTTCCAACTATTCAGAAGAAAAATGAACTCTGAAGAATAAGCTGCTGTTCTTTTTCTGTGTAATCTGGCCATAACACAATACTGCTTATCACAATAGTACAATAAAAATTCTTCTTGCTGGAGTAGTCCATAAATGAATATTAGTAGTAATGTAGACATTATTTTCAGTCAGTTATCAAGCTACTTAGCCATACGCTATATGGACAAAAGTATTCGGACACACCTCTCAATCATTGAATTCAGGTGTTTCATTCATTCCCATTGTCACAGGTCTATAAAATCATACACATAGCCATGCAGTCTGCCTTTACAAACATTTGTGAAAGAATGGGTCGTTCTAAACAGCTAATGGAATTTGACAGTGGTATTGTAACAGGATGCCACAATTGCAATAAGTTACTTAGTGAAATGTTTTCCATGCCAGGTATTCCATGATCGCCTTTAGGAACCAAAGAAACCCAGCCCAAAGTGGCAGAACATGTAATGTTACAGAGTGGGTTTGTCTATTGCTAAGGAGCATATAGCTCATATAAATTAATAATGCTCTGCTGACTCAAAAACTGCAGAGTTTCAAACCTCTTCTGGCATTAACGTCAGCACAAAAACTGTGCACAGGGAATCTTATGGCATGGACTTCCATGGCTGAGCAGCTGCATGCAAGCATTACATTATCAAGCACAATGCCAAGCATTATATGGAGTTGTGTACAGCACACCACCACTGGATTCTAAAGCAGTGTGTGGAGTGGAGTGACAAAACATGCTTCTCTCTCTGGTTGTCTGATGGACAATTCTAGGTTTGGCAGATACCAGAAGAATGTTACCTGTCTGACTGCATAGTGCCAACTTTAAAGTTGGTATAGAAGGGATAATGCTATGGTATCATTTTCCAGTGGTTGGCACAGGCCCCTTAGCTTCAGTAAAGGGAAATCTTAATGCTTCAGCAAACCAAGACATTTTGGACAATTGTATGCTTCCAACTTTGTGGGAATAGTTTGAGGAAGGCTCTTTTCTGTTCCAGCATAACCATGCCCCAGTGCACAAAACAACATGCAAAAAGGCATGGTTGGGTCAAGAACTTGACTGCACTGCACAGAGCCCTGACCTCAACCCTATCAAACACTTTTGGGATGAATGGGAACAGTAATTGTGAGGCAGGTCCTCTCGTCCAACATCAATTTCCACAGACACACTCCAAAATCTTGTAGAAAGCCTTCCCTGAAGAGTGGAAGCCGTTGTAGCTATAAAGGGGAGAACCAACTCCATCTTACTGTCTATGGATTTAAAATAGGAAATCATAATAAGGACATCATAATAACAGTACTTTTGTATATAATGTGTATCTTTCTGTGGGTTGCTGCACTAGGTAACAATAAAATACAGCCCTAAAACAGTTTAGTGCTTCAGAATGTGCTTTAATGAAGTGGGGGGTTTCCCAGGATTCAAGTCATGAATATTATAAGCTGTACTAATGTAAAAGATGATTAGGAATGTATACAACAGATGTACTGATAAGTAAAAAAAAATATCATATTCTATTTACATTTAGCAGATGGCATTTATGCCATCATATAGACACAGATAGATAGATAGATAGATAGATAGATAGATAGATAGATAGATAGATAGATAGATAGATAGATAGATAGA
>JAOVVF010000031.1:1653699-1681939 GCA_028565595.1 Duopalatinus emarginatus | reverse complement strand
CCCATCCGTGCAGTGAAACACACACACACCAGTGAACACTAGGGGGCAGTGAACACACTTGCCTGGAGCAGGGGGCAACCCCAAACCACAGCGCCCAGGGAGCAGTTAGGGCACCTCAGTCGTGTCTTGCCCTGGGTGGGGGTTTAAACCCACGACCTTTCGGTCCCAAGACCGGTTCCCTAACCACTATGCCACGGCTGCCCAGCCCACGAGTGTATGATGGATTCTTTTGTTGTATTTATTTATTTGTACCAGTGAATGGATATTTTTGAGCATACACAGTTAACATGAAAACAACCTGATGCAAAAATGACTGTACTATAAAGACTGAGAAAGTACTTTGGCCTAATTTCATATAAATGAAATTATCGTAAGTTATACTTATAAACCCGTGTATTCACGAAAACCTTTCATATGTATTTTTTTATACAGATAATTTGGCTTGTGTCAAAAAAGTTACAAAGGAACACATGGCTGAATAAAAATGTTTAGCATAAAGAATAGCTTGAAACATATTTACAGGATCAACATTGACTTCTAAATCCTAAAGTAACCTCTACAATATACTACTCCAGATGTTGTGTGGGAGGAACTTTATTGCTGACTCTAATCACATTTCTTGATCATCATCCAACATTAAATTTTGACTGGCTACATTAGCTTTATTAAATAAGAAAGCTCAAGCTCTTCTCATCTTACAGATTGGTAATGTTATTTTGTGTGTACACCATGTTGCACTACAAAAGAATGTGGAAAATGGTAATGTCTGAGCATGAGATAACTAGTTCTGCCCTCTCGAATATAACGTACTATCTGAAAAAAAATGCTGCATTTGTTCTGTTTGATGTCATGCTGTCATGTTGGATTTGCTATTGGTAATTGATGCAGTAAGAACTAAGTAACAAACAAAAATTAGTACAGAATACAGATTGATCAGCTATGCAATTATTTGTGTTTCAGTGAATGTGCCGTCTACTGTAATCGAGGCCATGTCTCGACAGGAAAACCTGCAGCCTTTCAGCAAAACGTCCAAATCCTCTTCGCCGGCCATGCTGCAGCGCTCTGTGGTTTTCCCTCACTCGCCCTGCCCACGGAACTTCTCTATCCTGGACAAGGTCGGCAATATGGAGTCTGGCTTTAACCAGCTGAACGCCAAGAACCAACGGGTTCTGGCCAGTCCCACATCCACCAGCCAGCTTAATAGTGAATTCAGCGATTGGCATCTCTGGAAGTGCGGCCAGTGTTTCAAGACCTTTACACAACGCATTCTTCTGCAAATGCATGTGTGCACACAGAACCCAGACAGGTAACTTATGCTCTAACAGCTTCAGCAGGGCAGTGGTAGATATATAATAGTAAACCAATGGGAGATTATTGGGTAAAAAAAATAGCACATTTAGCTAAAACCAGACAGAGAACATAGGTAAACAGATACAACATCTGGCCTAAACGCCAGTCTTTTTTTTTTTTTACATGGTTTAAACTGATGTGTGCTTGTCATTCATTGTAGATCTCACAGATAAACCTTATAAGAACAGAACAGCTTTGGAGTTTTTAATTTTCATTTCTTAAAGTAATAACATAACTGCAATAAAAAAACAAAACTAACATGGATAATAGATTGTCTTCATGTTACTGTTTCCCAAACAGAATGCTAGTTATGCAGTGAGGAGTCTATCATATATAATTAGCATCAATCAAACTCTTGTTTAGTTGAATGGTTTATGAGAATCTTTTGCTATGGTTCCTCCTGGGGATTAAACAATAAGCCAAATAGTCTTGACAACATGACTAAAACCATTAACATGATGATAATCATATCTAAAACATTACATATTCAGCCATTACATCAGTTCTTACTAAATTTTGTCCAGAAGGTTTGGTTTGACTAAAGAAAGTAATCACTTTTTTTTACTTGCAATATCACATATGTAGTAGAGCCTACTTCATTATTCAAGACACTTAAGATCTTAAAAGTAGTTAATTCTATAAAAATTTTATGCATAAGTATCGAAATAATTTTTGCTCACACTACTGCTTAGAAGTATAAAACAATATACGGTTGAGTGGTTTTATCTGCAGCAGGCTTATTGTGGACTTGCATTAAAATAAACCTAATCTAAATCATATGTTTCTGCTTGAATGTGATGCTTTATTCACATATTGTTGAAATTCGTTGCTATTCTTGACCATGCATTTAAGTAGCGAAAGATTAGTAAGTAGGAAGATATTATAAGGCTACGCAAGCATGTTCATGTACTATAATTATTCGCTTTCATTAGAGGGTTCCTGACTAGGGCAATATTTAAGAGGATGGTAGGAAATAGAATAAATGTAACTTCTCTGCATCACTGTATAAGGGGTGTAGAATCGACAATTTGCACACAGTTTTGCATCGCTGACCACTCTGGAATTTACTGTGTGTAACATCTCTAAACCTAATTAAATATGGCCCAGGACGTATTGGAAATTTTTTGCTTAGCACTATATTTCTTGGGTGCATACAAACCTATAAATCAGTTGCTGCTGTCACAAAGAAATACCCACACTAACGGTGATGCAGAGGAAAACAGATGCCACTTATTCAATAAACTAATATTCATAGACAAGAAAAATGTTGCTGGGATACCCTAGGAGTTGAAGTCGATGTGAAGGGTTGTCAATATTAAACTTTATGACCCTGAGGTGCAGATAAAATTTAGCTGAACAAGGGAATCTGGATCTGTTGGTATTTGGAGTTGAAGCAAGTGCCATAAATGACCCTGGGAACCTTTTTTCAAATGCTCACAGCTATGCTTTATGGGATTTGGCCTATACATATTTATTGATCTTTGTTCTATATGAACATTTCAGTGTGGATAAATTATTTGGGTATACCGTCATGAAAGATGGAGCTTTGCTTATATGTTGCTGACTACACCATAAAAGGTTTTTTTGGTTTGTTTGTTTTTTGTTTGACTACACCAGCCATCACAGTGTCCTAATTTTCTCACATTCCTTTAATAGGCAAACCCTTCCATAGAGCCATTAATTACAATATTGATCTGCACCATAAACAACCCAAACACCAATTCAAACGAACTCCAAACAAATCAAAAGTCAAATTCTCTGACGTACTACCAAAGAGACACCAATCCTTGTACACACGCAGGTGGACTACTGTCATGGTTATATTATCTCTGCAATATTATGTAAGTTTATCTAAGGCTGTGTGTTTTTGGTACAGACTTAGTTCAGTGGGCCATTTATCTCTAATATTGTGCTGCGCCAGGGCCCAGTGCAGCAATAAACAATATGTTGACATTAATCACAAGTGCCGCTGTAGTAAATACTCGCCAAACATTTATCATGTTTAAATATTCACAATCAATGCATCTCCCGAAAGAAAAACTTCAGTCACAAATTTCAGTAAAACTGTATGAAATGCAAGATCTCTCGCCCTCCAAATACATAATGTAATTGATGGCACAGTTGAATTGTCAATTTATCTAATTACGCCTGTAAGTGCTTTCCTTTGTTGTCTCTAATTGTCAATAAATTGGTCATTTGTTATCGGCTTTCCATGATTAACTGAAACTGGGCTAATAATTAACGGAGGTCATTACAGTTGCAGAAACACACTTTTGTAAACCAAAAAGCAGAGGAAACCCTAACCGTCAGAGCAAGTGAAAAAATTGATAGATGGCCTAAACTGTGTTCCTTGCCCTGTTGTTGATGAGAGGTCATGCTACCATGGTAACAGCAGCGGGCTGTCACTGATGCGCTCTTCTCTCTTTGTGTGTGTGTGTGTGTGTGTGTGTTTTCAGACCGTATCAGTGTGGACACTGCTCACAGTCCTTTGCCCAGCCCTCAGAGCTGCGCAACCATGTGGTAACACATTCCAGTGACCGTCCCTTCAAGTGTGGCTATTGCGGCCGAGCTTTCGCTGGAGCCACGACGCTCAACAACCACATCCGTACCCACACCGGGGAGAAGCCATTCAAGTAAGTAACAGTGAGTACCACTTCCTAGACATGCATTTACTTTTTTAGGATTATATACTGACAAGAAATATAACATAGCAAAATTAATAGAATATTATAATAATATAGAATATAGGTTATAATGAGATTGTAGATTTGCTTTTGTTAATTTGGCTTTTGTTTTTATTGACTTTAAGCATGTAGCTATTAATGCAGCTGACAGTGAGACAAAACACACGCAGAGACAGGGAGAAAGAATTTTATCTAGTTGTGAGGATCATCCTTTGACATAATTATTAAAGCAGACAGTTAGTACTAAGCGTAAACCTACCCAACCTTAACCTCAATAATAAAAAGGAAACTTTTTGGCACTTTAATGTTTTTTTTTTGACTTGCTGAACAACGACGGCAGTAAAACATGTTCGTCATGAAGACCTGCCAAGGTCAAAATAATCAGATATGCCTATCCTTGTGGAAATTTGTGGTCCCCACAGAGAAACATAAAAAGTGCCCTCCTTTTCCCAACCCCCAACACTCAAAACACCCCCCCCCCACACACACACACATAAGCAGAGAGATGCTTCATTTCACTGTAACTAAATAATGCTGTAATTCTAACTCTTTTTGTTTTGATTTTTTAAAATAAAATCATTTTTTCCTTTTTTTCCAGAAAAAATGGTGAGTAGTACCAGCCAAGCATGTACACAAACACACACACACACACACACACCTCTTCTAGACACAATGTTATATTTACACAGAGGCAAACAGAGCCACGGGTAGCCACAAGGGTTGGAAAGAGTGCTGGTGCTCAGAAGTGTTAGAGCCCAATTTGAAAATGTTGGCATTAAGCAGTGAGTCAATCTAAAAATATAAACTATGAATAATCTTTTAAACTACAGCTATTGACTAGTGTGAATATATCACTAATCATGCGTTGCCAGTTTCTCCACTACAGGAGTGTAAACCACTATAATTTTTATGTAACAGTTGGGTTGAATTTGGCCCATACTGGTATTTCCAACACTGACATTCCTTAAGACATGGCTTATGGGAGCAAAATATTATTGTCTAGGTCTGGAATTCCCATTTTGTCTGAAGTGCCCAGATTTGTGGGAGGCAAGATGCAAGCTACACAGATTTCCTTAAAAAAAAAAAGAGTGAACAAGTTGAGCATGAACAGCAGACATTGGATTTCTTTTAAGTCAACAGAATGTTAGTTACTTGTGACCTTTTGATGGCTCTGGCTCGGGCTCTTTTTCCCCTCCATGCCAAATACAGGTCATGTATTTATTTACAGTGTTAATTACCGCTTTTTAATACCATTACATTAAGTTTTAACTGAAAACAACATCATTGGCAACAACAAAAACAAGAATAAATTTGCCAAACAATGTTCACTTAAAGAAGGTTTCAGTGATCATTGCACTATAATAAAATGTCTCAAATTGCTCAAATAAACAGATAAAAAAGAGCAAAATAAAAATTTGGTAATTATGTAGATCTGTAGAGCTTTTGCTAATTATAAAGATTATTTTCTTTCATGCAATCACTGTACATTATTCATTTACACATGGCCCCAAGTGTTATGTTCTACATTCTCATAATGTACTTTGTTTGGCAAGCCCTGAGCCTCAGAAAGAACACACTTCTTTAATATAATATGTTGCATTATAACTGATCTAGCTGTTTTTGGTATAAATTATATAAAGTCATAAGGAAAGTTAATTGACTCAGGGTCCCATAAAGGATTTTATCTTATCATCTCATACAGTGATTTTAGTGGGAGCAAATGGACTATTGGGAACAGAGCAATCCAGTAACAAGTCAACTATCTAATAAGCAATCACTGATACACAAATGTGTCATCAGCACTTCAGGAGCTTTAGAGAAAAAGAAGCACACAAAGACATTAATGAAACTCTCCGGAAATCTTTAGTCAATCAATATGCCTGAGTTATTCTCATTGAGCTGATGTGCTTGATAGGATAAGACTGGCATTTTCCCTTTGTTTGTGGAGAATACAGCTACACTGTTACATAAACCTCATCTGAAATTTTGTCTTTCAGCAGAACAGTTCCTAATGTACAGTGTGGAGTATCAAGTATGTAAGAGCCTTAATAGTTTATTATTCTTAGATGACGTCAGTAATTGCTGGCTGTGTGTAGTATGATGTTGGGGAAACTTTCCAATGTGATCCAATGTATCTGACTAAATATACAGTGAAGTCCAACCGCATTAACTTTCAATCTGTCTATCCATTGCTGTCTAGGAAATTATGTAACCTAAACTCCAAGCTGATTTCTAAATAGTTCCTAACATTTTGTTAGGAACAGGTTTTAAACTAGTGATCTATATGTGCTAGACGGAGTCCAGCTGATATAGTGTCCCATACATGTGTCTGTTTTAACTGCTTTCATCGCTGTTAAAACCAAGCCATCAGGAGATGCTCTCCTTTGATATCCAACCTCCCAAAACTCCCTTTTTGTTCTTTATCTATTGTAAGTGACAATGATGCGGGCCCTTATCTAGACAGGCCTCTCTGGGGGCACCCGTTCCTCTCAGATTATTGACAGGCCCCCATGTTGAGAGGCGTCTGAGCCTTCGCTCATCATCGGCATCAAGGCCCTTAGGTGTGGGCAGCAATTACACCTTTCTGGCCCAGTAAGCTTCCCAGCCACTTTCAAGTGTCACTTGTCATTAAGGCAACAAAGAATGATTCCCAACGTCTGATGGTCCTCGCTAAGTATGCTGTCTGTGTTTCGTGTTTGTCCAGGTGTGAGCGGTGTGAGAGGAGCTTCACGCAAGCCACACAGCTTAGCAGACACCAGCGGATGCCCAACGAGTGCAAACCCATCAACGAGAGCAGCGAATCAATTGAGGTGGATTAGTTGATTGACCATGCCGGAATTAAACGGAGAGGGAAAGTCATGATTAAATGTCACGGACACTTAAGCAAAACCAAAGATTTCCTCTGAGAAACTCTCAATCAGCCGCAGAAAACCAAAAGCAGTAATAAAATAAGTAAGATGTTAAGACTTATTGATCCCGACACAGATAAAGGGGCTGGTTGTGGTTGGGGTGGGGGGTTCGAGGGGTTGGGGGGAGAACAAGATTATTTATTCATGACTGGAACAGTCAGAGTTCTGTTAAAAAGCTGGAACATAAGTGTAAAATACCAAAAAAAACCCACGATTTTCTTTATTTCTTAGCCATGCATATTGTACAATGAAACAAAAGGGTGAAGACTAAAAGGGGTGCAGGGGCCCCTTAAACTGACAATGCACAATATCTGTATAAATGACAGGACTTTTTTTGAGAGAATCATTTGTATCCCCCCCCACCCCACCCCCACCCAAAAAAAAAATATCCTCTGTATAAAGTGTACATTTTGAAATATATTTCTCTCATATCATGCTTTTTGGCACCTTTGACTGGTATTATTTAATATTTCATTTGGATAATAATTCTAAATGTATTGATGGAGACTATTTAAATATGAGTGGGATGGAAGGAAAAAGGTCTTTGTGAAATAAATAAATAAATAAATAAATAAATAAATAAACCTTGTTACCAAATATGAAATGACGAAGCAGAGTTTTAAAGCAATATATAGAACTGTATCTGTCATGTCATTTAATGCTTTTATGGCCACGCTCGTTTTTATATGGTGAATGGGACTGTCGAATGTTGCATTTTGTTACAAAAAGAATATTTAATATTATTTCACTATAAACAAGACAAAGACAGTTTTGTTCGTCAGGATGTGTGGAGAGGTGTGTGTGTATATATATATATATATATATATATACATATATATTGAGCCTTATTTTGACACTCAGAACCACAACAGACTGATCAAATTGATCTCAAAATATTTAACAAGGTTTCAACTATTTGAAAAGAATCACAATGATTTACCTCAGAACCAAAGCAACTTTTATAAACCTCTACAGATTATTCTTTAATGGACTCGAGTTGAAGGAACAGAGTCAGTCGTGTATGATAATCATTACAGTGTCTCTGAATACGTTAAGTTCTGGAAAGTGCGACAGTCTTGTCCACGTTTGATTCTTGTTTGCATGATTTTGCCTTTTTAAATAAACAATATGAACCAACTACAGCAGGTTACGTCTTGTGAATAAAGTGATAAAGCCAGAGGGCAATTTTAAAGGTATTTAATTTCATATTTATTAATCATGTCTATGAATTTTCCCCAGATCCTTTCCTTTGTACATATGAGACCATTACATCTACATCTACATTAGTATGATCTGAGTGATATACAAACATATCAGTATTACAATCAGGTGATCTTAAATAATTATACTGATAAAGCTTAAAAAAAGGGGGGGGGGGACCTAATCCACTCCTAATGTCTGATACAAAATATACACTGAGTGTTACTCACCTGGTGTGTATTGTTTCCTTCCCTGTTGTTTACTATTGCACTGAGAAACAATACACATTCAGGCTTGTGCGCATTTTTTTTTTTTTCTTATACAAAGCATGAAATCCATCTTTGGTTGTTGGCGATGTATCAGTGTGACGACGGAGGTTAGCGCTCCGGCTCTGGCCCCTGTGGTGTCTGTGTGAAAGGTCATGTCCCTGTGCGCCTCTGTTTCTGCGGTTCAGGCAACTGTCGTGGGGTTATGGATCTGGCCATCTGAACATGAACTCGGCTCTGCTCTCTCGCTCTGGCTCTGATTTATTACGTCTTGCCATGCACACCTTTCAAGCAAAGTTCTTCAAGCCCCCTCTTCCAAACACAGTACCCAGCTTGTACAAAAGAAATAAAAACAGCACTCTTTCTGCAGGGAAAGTTGTACATTTTTACTGGTCTTATTCATCACTTTGAAGGATTTCAAACCATTTAATCTGTTAGGCTACATCAGTACTTGAAATACAGGAAAGTGTAAAACAATTGCTTGTCATTTATCACTGACAATCAGCTAAAACATGAAAATGACTGGAGACTGTTGAATAAACATTATTCCTTACTTTTTGGGGCACAGTCTTGTTTAGTTTGGCTTGCATGATATTAATCACTTAGAAGTGAGATGGCTATGCATCTTAATATAGTATCCCACCATTTATTTCAATGTAGCCATCAGACCGCTTAGTTTAAAATGTTTAGATATATATTCTCTGCCAATTAAAGCTTTCATGGTATTTTCACAACACTTATAAACAAGACTCTTGCTGTAGAGCAAGACCGTAATAGTCTGCTTTCGAGAACTGAGAATGACATTTTGCATCGTTGACATATATAATACTCAAAGTTATGTTCATGGGAACATTCCATTACACTGTATTATGGTAACATGCATAATGCTGCATATTTATCTTTAGCCAGACAAACCAGATGTGAACAAACAGTGCACAGGAGCCCTTGAGGGCCTGATTGACTAATTCATATTTTTTTGATAGCAGAAAAAATTCAGCTGATGCTCTTGTATAGTAATCACTGCAAGTTTGAGACACAAGAAAATTACCCCAAAGGAGTATTAGCAATTTATAAGACAAATAGTTAAAATTTCAACCATCAATCATAGAACTTTGCTGTGGGAACTTGGACCTGTGAAATGCAGTATCGCCCAAAGGCTCAAAAAAAAAAAATCTACTGAAAATTATTATTTTGAAAAACATGCACGAAGCACTGGGCTTTCAACGTGAGTGGTCTAATTTCTGTGGAATTTCCTGCTGTTGAAAACACTAAACAGACAAGGGTTACATTTTCAGAAGCAATTAGCGATAACACATTTTAGTGATAAATTAGTGATACATTTTTGAAATGAAAAACTCTAACTTGAACTATGCACAGCATAATAAAAGTTTGAAGAATGTTTGTCCTCATTGGACTGCATTTGATCAGGTTTTTCAGTACATTTCATATTTATCACTTCAGTGCGCCAGTATGGACCAACTTGTCTTCTGAAACTCACTCGAATTCAAAATATTCTGGAACCAATTGCACAAGTCTTCAGTAGACCATGTACAGTAGTGAGTCTGAAACCAATGAAAATTCATAATCACCTTGAAACTTTTATGTAATATGTCTTCCATCATTTGTTCATATGCCCCAAAAACATCATTTGAGGCCACAAGTTCACAAACGTCTGCATGAATGCTATTAAATCAGCCCATGTCAACAATCTGACCACATAGCAGGGTTATAATGCTTAAAATATGTGCAAATGCATTTTTGTGTGTAGATAAAGCAGCTGATTGCACTTTCACTGTCAGCATTCATATTTCATTTGGTATTAGCCAGTAAAAATGAACGCTGAGAAAACACTCTGAATGTTGACAATAGTTTATACAAACGTCAAACGTCAATCACAGGCAGTGTTTGTTCTAATGTGATAAGAAATGGATGCTAAAAGCTGCAAGAAAGATAGATAATGAACATCAAAATAAGTTGACTGTTTTCGTTTGTTTAGGCTTCCATAAACAATATCATAATATTATTATATTTGCTGTTGTCTAAGACATCGTTTATAACCTGCTTTGCAGAGTCAGGAGCTGCTGTCCCAGAAGCGGGGACAAGGAATGTGTGCAAGCTAAAGAACTGGGATTAAAGTTCAGCATTATAGCTTTCCAAGAGGTATGAAGGTGGTCACTGTGTCAGACAGTTAAGGCTCTCTCCATGTGTAGATAGGGCCATGTCTCTATCAGCTGCATAAGCTGTTGTTGATGGACTGTCCTCATAAGTGCCCAAAACAAGCTATACAACACTATCTTCTCAAACATTTTCACACAGCATGACTGCCCTTTAGTGATGTTCCTCACATCAGGAAAAAAAGTACTAATGGCACTGCTCAAGGCTGGAAATGGACAGATATGTGTGTATACGTATGTGTTAGAATCTTAATTTAATCTCCAACTATCCTGCAACTGCATGCTGCTGGAGAACGAGAATATCAAAGCACGTATGATAAAAGATTCCCTTTGTATTCTCCTAGCTACAGTCTTTAAAGTAGATTTTGCTCTGCTAGTTTGCTGTCTTTATCTAAAAGCTGAAATTTGTTCTCAAGGACAGGATCAGTCTTCAAAAGAATGAGGTAGCTTTGAAAGAATGCATTTCGTATAGTACATTGTGCTGTTTTCTCAAAGGCTAAAAATAAATGGTGAATACATAACCATATTCAGCTTGAGACACACACACATTGGAATTTATTTGACACTATATGGTCAAAAGTCTGTGGACACCTGCTTAGTCCATCTTTGCTGTTTTAATAATGCCCACTCTTCCAGAAAGCTTTTTTTTTCTATGAGATTTTGAGATAAGGTTGTAGAAATGTTCCCATTCAGCCACATAAGAATGAGTGAGATCAGACACAGATGTTGGTGGTCAGTGGGGTTGTCAGGGCTCTGTTCAGGCCACAAACCTTTGGCAATGTAGTGTATGCATAAGCAGCAAACTAAAGCAAGTAGAAATGTATCTAGATATTAATTACTTAACATATGACCTTCCTTTTTGTGTTTATAGGTTTATGGTCTACTTATACAATTCTGCAAACTATAAACATTTTAAAAGCATAATGCCCATGTTACCAGCTCATATTTTAGTTAAGAACAGCATTTAATACAATCAATATATAAGAAAAATAACCAAACTGATGCCACTGTTTTTAATAATTAAAGAATGACCTGTTGGTCATTTTAACCATTTCTATGTACAACAAATGATGTACTACATACAAAACAACTTAATCTCTGCTATCACTCAAGTTATTGCAGCTAAAACATTCGGCCTATTTGTTCAAGGACAAGTTAACCTAAAAAAACAGATTAATATTTACACTACTGTGCAAAAAGAAGAAGTAGAAGTAGAAAGTAGAAGAAATAAATTCTTTGACAAAGACAGACGTACATGTGAAAGCAAAAGTAACAGCACACACACAAGAGTTAAATCACACAATAAATAGACACATACTCATCTATACACACTCAAAGAAATTCAAGAGCATTTAAAGTACATTTAATAGTTTTACAACCATTTCTTGAAAGATAGTGCCACCTGGTGAAATCCCCCATTCACAGGAAGCATCGGTTTAAAAAACAAAACAAAAACAAAAGAGACATTAATGTTTGTAACATGTCTGGGAGTGTCTGTCTGTCTCTCTCAGTAACTCTCTCACACACAGCAATAATTTTTAAATTAATTAAAATGACTTAAAAGAAGTAAAAATCTGGAGGCATTTTCTCTACATTCAGCAGTTCCATAATTCAGCGTGGTCCAAATAGTAGATCAGTTTGGAACTCTGTTGGCCATAGCCTCTTGAATCTGCCTATTGAGTTCAGCAATGATACGGTCCTCATGTGTGTACACACCCGTACGTAGCAGTGTGTCTCTCTCCTCCAACAGGCGACTCAGGTGCTCATCAGCACTCTCATTCAGAGACATGCTTGTTGGCTCTTTGGATGTTTTCCTCTCATCCTGCTGCTTTAGCCTAGAATTTTTCATAGTTGATCAAACCAAATCCAGTGGCTGAATTTCACAATGTACTTTTTTATGCTACTGTATGTTTTAGATTTTACCTGTTCAGCTCATTGCGGATGTCCTGGAGCTCATGTTTCTCATTCTTGACAGCTTCCTTCTCTTCGGCTGCCAGATATCGTAGCCTCATGTGCTCCAGTTCTTGCTGCTGCTTCTTCAACCGTGTCATGGCATTCTCCTGTTCCCTCTGGGAGAAAAAAGAGAAAGAGAAGAGAAAGACAAATTCAACACATCCTATATGCATCCATATACGGAAACATTAATGGAATATCGGTATGAATCTATTTCCAAATGGGGACTTCTATCTACATACTTCAAATCATTTTGTAAACAACTTTCATGTATCAGTTCCTACAACATATTTAAATCAGTGAGTTACACTGTCAGCTAACTACCTTGCACAAGTACATCACACTCCCAATTAAAACAGTAATTAAATTAAATTACATATGACCTTCAGAACTGGCATGCTAAGGGAAAATGCTTAAATTTGATTTACAACTGATCCTACATTACCATTAAAACCACACGTCACTACTCTGGAACATTTTTTGACAGAGGAAAGCCTGTGTGAAAACCTAACAAGCTATTTCACAATAGCTGGCTTAATGACTTAGTTTAATTTGATCAGTGAACGGATATGTTTATGTATAATCTAATTTAATTTGGTCTTTTCGTGGAGCATTAGAGGCCAGTAATACATTTGCAAAAACCTAAATTGCAAGAAAAACAAACCCACCAAGACATGGCCAGAGCATTTAAAGCCAAGCAAATAGTGAAGAAAAACACTGCAACAATTATCCTGCAGATTTTCTTAAGGTCCCAAGGGCTGAAGTGTTTCCTTTGCTACCTGCGGTTGATGGCTAAACGAAATAATTCCAGAGGCCTAAACTGACAGTAAAAAGGTGTGGGGCAGCAGGATAGCCTAACTAACCATTATAGAACCTTGACAAATTGTGCACACAAACATATTTTGGGTTGCCTTGACCCAGGGGTGATGGAGGAGTAAAAAAGCAACTGAGTGACCAATGAATGACCTGTGGCTTTCCTCCAGAGGGGGTCAGACAGAGGACTCATAAGTGGAGAAGGCTTCCAGACTACAGCTCAGTTGCAGTTTTCTGCTGAAGACTGAGCTGACAAGAACAGGACAAACACCTGGGGGATTTCATGGCTTAAGTTTTCCCAGCTCTTCAAATTGACAAAATAAATGCTAAAGAAATTTTTAAAAAGGCAGAGCCTGTAATTTAAGTCACTAAAGACAGAAGATATTCCCTGAGTGGGTTAGAAATATGCATTGAGGCTAACAGTGATAAGCATTTTAATAAGCATTAAGTATCTGTAATGAAGTCTGTCATTTGTTCACTGTGCCCTTCATATAATACTACATTTCTAATATTTATCTAATTCTATGAGTTTCTAGACATGGGCTAAAATGGCTTGTCATACATTATAAGTGAATTCTGAAATTAATTTAAAACAGGTGTAAATGTAAGTATATTGATCTTTCAACAAGTGAACCTAATGTTCAGTTGGTTACTGTGCAGGCTAATGCTTAACATAATACAAATGTGATTTATAGCTCTCTTTCATATTAAGTTATAGACCCCTTTGTGCATCATAAATCAACCAATGTTTTCTTAACATATATCTGGCACTTACAGAGAAGAAAGAAAAAGAAGCAGGGGGGAAAAGACAACTCAGACTTTCCAGCTGGACTCTGTCTTTAACAGTTATTAGTAAGGCCTGATAAGCTCTTTGCGTCTGCTCTGTTTACATTGGTATTAGTCTTTACAGGGTTCACTTGAGAAGGAGTCCAGTGTTTCAAAGCAAACACCACAAGCTAGAGGCAGCCTTACTGTTTTTCAGTGCACCATGCAGAAGTTTTCTTCAACCCTGGAAAATTATAATTTATTTCTGGCAGGATATGCACTAAGAAAAGGCACATCTGTCTTTCTTGAGCTGGCTGTACCCATCATGCCCAGCTACTCATGAGAGATACAACATATACTTCACCTTCCTTTGCGTTTGATCTATGGCTATGATGAAGGATGCACAGTTTATAAAATACAGTGTTTCCAAATTGTTTGCACCTTACAATAATCAGTCTACCACTGGGATATTTTACATATAAGTTGAAAAACATGTGGATACAATATACAACTATAAAACGTTCTCTACTACTACTAAACTCTGGTCAAGCAAATATCACTGCCATTTACAATATAGTGTGTAGTTCTCTCTTTATATTCTGGTTATTTTAGACCTGAGTGTCTGGCTGCATGTTCAATGCAACCTAATGAGAGAAATTAGAAGACTGGAAACAAGAACAAGGACAAGAAATAGAAATAGTTATACTAATAACATTTAAAATGTAAAGTTAAATCATACTTCCAAACTGAGAACAACATGGGTATAATTTAAAATGGCTTACCCGCTTAAATCTTGCCAGTTCTTTTAAAGCACGCCCCCACTGCTGCTTATAGTGCAGTTTAGATTTTGTTGTTGATTCTAATTTCCGCTCCAGTTCAGCCTTTGGATTGACAAAACCACCAACAGCAGTTTTAGAAAGTTACTTACAGCTATTTTAAAGTGTTATTTAAATTTTTTTTAGCAACAACATATACATCCTCTAATGTAAAATAAAGACACAGAATATAACTAACCACTAAATCTATATAAATACATTTAAGTTATAAATTGGGTATTCATATAAAATGCTGTGTTCCCTGAAATAAATTCTCCAAACACAGAATTTAAGATATATTTTTTGTACATTCATAAAAAAATAAATAAATTAAAGCAAAAGCTATGTAATATTTCAGTTTTCATTTACTAACCTTCTCTAATCGGAGCAAGTTAATCTCAGACTGTAAATGGATTTCAGGGCGAGTATTCTGCTGATCACGATAATTTTGAAATTCTTTTTCTAGGAGTCTGTACTTCTTGTCAGCATCGGTTACCTTTTGATGGAAACAAAGACAAACCGAAATATATTATTATTCCCAGGAATATATGTATATATCACACTCAGATGAGCCATAACATTAACACCACCTGCCTAAACAGGTCTGGCCTGTTTAGACATGGACTGCACAAGACCTCAAAAAGTGTTCAGTGGTATCTGGCACCAAGATGTTAGCAACAGATCCTTTTCTGTGTGATCGGACCAGGTGAGCTTGGGTTAGTGAGCTTTGGGTGCCTGTGACCCTGCTGTTGGTTCACCAGTTGTCCATCCTTGGACCACTTTTGGTAGGTACCAACCACTGCATACTGGGAACACCCCACATCATCTACTGTTTTAAAGATGATCTGACTCAGTCTAGGCATCACAATCTGGTCCTTGTCAAAGTCACTCAGTTGTTTACACTTGCCCATTTCCCCTTGCTTTCAAAACAGCAATTTTGAGAACTGATATTCACTTGCTGCCTAAAATATCCCACCCCTTGACAGGTACCATTGTAATGAGATAATCAGATCTGCGATACTTTACAGAGGACCAAATTGTGATGTCTAGACAGTGCATCTCCAAAACAGATCTGCTGCTAAAATCTTGATGCCAGATACCACATACACATAATATATACATATATGTAGAATTTAGTGTATATACAATTAAGTTAAACACATTATGACAGGCACAAATGCTACTAATGGACAAGAAAGCTGAAATACAGAGCCTCAAGCATGTCTCTTCAGGTGGAAAATGAGCTAATCAATGGATCATAACCTATTGACAGTAAAGCCAGTAGTGAGAATTTTGTGCATGTGTAATTTAAAGCCTATAATTGTCACAAAACCTTTCACACTTGCACCGCCGATACCTTTCTTTTTTTACTTACAGCTTAACACTTTTAACACAAGCCTATCAGTCTGTTAATGAGGTACTGCTCCAAAACACACTCAAGAGGTGAAAGACTTCAAGGGTGTTAGGCAGCATCCAATGAAACTAAATCCCAATGAGCTTTCCCCATTCCAGTCTTCCCTTTCTGATATAAACCAGACACCAAAAAAGCACATGTGCGCACACACACACACACACACACATACACACACACAACCACAAAACAGTACAGTCCGAGAGAAGGCGAGGAGTGTCCAGCAAAAGCAGGGTAGAACTCTGGCCTGATAAACTGGTTAGTGTGTGCTGACACAGGACAAATGTATGTTTACACGTTCCTGACACGGGAGGGAAGACAAGATATAGAGTCATGTGGCAACCACAGCCGAGGAGCTCTCATCACAAAGGCCCTTCTCCTTTTCGCATGTCAGAAACCTACTTTGGTTGATTTGTTAGATCCAGGGCCAGTCCAGATGTTTTGGGGGAAAGAAATGAGACGGCAGTCTGAACTATTTCAGTAGGTGGGCTGTCTGTGCAAAGCATGACGCGAGTCTGGTTGAGACATGAAGCATTTGTCTGTTAAAAAAAGGGCCTGAGAAATACGGTCATAAGAGGAAAATGAAACAAAACAGAAACTCTGTCTGGCGCAAGTCAAGTTTGGATGTTTTAAAAAGTACTTGGCAGTGGGTCAGATGATTAATTAGATCAATGATAAAATGTGCTCAAGTAAATAGTGCATGTAACATTCAAGTTTCTTAAAATATAAAGCTAAAAAGTCTACCTAATGCTGCCAGGAGTCTGACTGCCAGTGAAGCAATTACTTCGCTAGTTCTCACAGAAAACGTTTTTAAATTTACCATTAAAGCAGCATTACATACCTTTCAGAGATATCAGGTAGAAACATGTTGTTTGAAGTATGTGGCTGGTAAAGTCTGAATTAGATAGGCTGCATGTAATTCTATATAAGAGAATTTTTTTTTTGTCATACTGTATTACATTTTCATAAAAAAAAACATTTTCAGAATGTAGATATGGTCAGCTAAAATTTAATACATTTAAAAACATTTAATGCAGTGATATTGTGATATAAAGCCAAAATGTTGTGATTTCCAGGTATTTAGAACAGACCAAATAAAAAGGTTAAATCCAAACACTCCAACATCTTGACAGCTACTGAACTCTGCAGCAGCTACAGTACAGCAAGTGCAGTGAGCGAGCCACAACCATTACCACATCGACGTCAGGGGGTGTATCATTTTCTGATAATTGTCCTATTTCAATTTTACACTTTATGGTCTGCATTGTTGACAAAATCCTCCATAAAGGGGAAAAGGAAGTGAGTTTCATGACACATGACCCTTTATATACTAGAAAGTCATAAACAGAAAAGGGAGGAGGTGCTACCACATATATAGTAAAGCTCTGTAAAAATCCTATAACCATGCAGCCAGTCATATACAACACTTAAATGTGAATATGCCTTGTAGAATAACTCTAATCCCTTCATCCAAAGCTGAGTAGAAGAAAGTACAGAGAGGTTTTGATTAAGGAGCCAATAATGGCACTTTAGCATTACCAGGATTTGAATTACCACTACCATGAAAAATACAAACTCATAATGATACGTCTTTTTTTAATTAGTGTTGTAGAGAATCTTTGGATGTAATCACACAATAAAAGTGGCATCATTAGCTAGTAAAATCGGCAGCCTGAGCCAATTATTTTCTTTACTTAAGCTATGATGTGGTGGCCAACACATAGGAGCCACTGCAGCCTATATAAGGCAGCCTTCTTGGGGTCAAACCAGGCCTCAGTAGTACTTCAGTAGTAATTTAGCTCACAGTGAAAGGGGGGAGGAGTGATCTTACACCCCCCCTGACCTTGAGGTCAGCACTTTCTCCTGCGCTACTCCCTTTATTACAACAGAAATGGAACTTACGGCACAACGTCTGTCACGCCTACCTGCTGTTGATGCCTTGCAAGGTCCTCCTCAAGCTGCCTGACCTTTGACCTCTCCAGCTCCACCTGGTGAGCACAGTCTTCACGTAAACGCCTGGTGCTGTCCTGTAGCTCCTGCATGCTGAACTCGTGTTCCACTTGCATTTCGCGATGCAGCCTCTGTGTCTAATAACACACATGATTAAATACAGCATCTTTAAACAATCATTAAGCTAAACCAATCGTAAGAATGTGATTCAATGTTTGGCTTAGTTATAAATTATTATACCCCGGTAATAATTTGCACAAATTAAAATACACTAACCTCCATCTCTGCATGAGCAAGAGTCTTTTCTCTTTTTTCCAAATCAGCTAGAGTCTTCTGGAGCTGTTCTTCCAAGAGATTATACTCCATCTCCTTAAATAAAAATCCAGAAATAGGATTTTTTTTCTTTTTTCTTGCTTTCTTCTGATCATGTTGTAATTAAGCTGGCAATAGCATTAGAAAATACATTTCAACAGCTATAATGTCAAAGTACCTTCTTTTTAATGAGTGCCTCTCGTTCACGATCTCTTTTCCTCCACTCCTCCGCCAGGGCCTGCATATGGATCAGTTCTTTCTGCTTCAGCTACAGGTACAAAAAACAAAATACTCTCCCACTTAATTACAAATGCTATAATGAACAAAATTAATTAGTAATTCAATTTAATTACAAATTAAGCAAGAAATGTGATTATTTAATTATTATAACAGAATTGTATAATAAAGAAATTTGTTAAAATGTCTAAAATGCATTGTTGTTTCTATTTTTTTTTTTTTTTTTTAAAAGGTAACCTGGTTTTCAAACAGATCCTCTTGCATCTCCTTCCACATCTCAAGCTCCAGTGCTGCCCTGTATTCCAGAGTCTCCCGAGGCTTAGTCCCCACCTCACCCCCAGTGTAAGGTCTAGCAGGAGCTGCTGGCTTATTATATACCTGGTTAGCACTCTGTCATATAAAAAACACTGTCAATATTGTGAAACACACCCCAATCACAAAGTGTTTACTGTAAATCATTACTGCCTGGAAAATAAAAGGAAATCACACATTTCAGTCATAAATATAAATCAAAATTTACCTGGGTAGATTCAGATAAAAAGACATCCTGGGCTTTCACCAAACCCATATCCTCCAAAACTGTCACATAGCTAAGTTCAGCCACCTTCTCATTTGATCTGTATAAAAAAAGAAGAAGGAAATAAAACACAAGGTCTGTAGAAAATATTGTGAAATGTGGATTCTTCATGTGAAAATCCAATTATTCTTAATAACAATAAAAAAAGAATCCGATACCTAAAAAAAAGGATTGGTGTACGATGTTCACCAATACCTCATTGCTGTAGTGCCTTGTTATGAACTGGTTTTAAAGCCAATCAAATGTGAGCTTTTTTTTATGCTCAGCATAGAAAACAGTCATTATAAAGTTATGCCATTTAGAACATATTTTACCAACTAAGGCTAAATCCTTAAATGCCCTCTTGAATAGAAACATACTAGTGTGGGAACCAAGCCAGTTTGGACTGCTGAGGTTTGCCTCAGTTGTGGTGGAAAAAGTACAATTGTTGACATTTTTTGGGGGAAAAGAGAAGCAGGTGAGAAAGTGACTCTAGCAGAAACGGATCTCTAATGGACATTTCATAAGGTTAAATGTAACTTTAATAGAAATTAATAGTGTCATTCATAAATCAAATTATGGCAGTATAAATGACCTAACAAACTGCAATCAGGCTACATCTCACCACTCTGGTGCGGACTGTTTTCCTATACTACAATGGCCATCGTATGGTATTCCTTACTGAGTTTATACTACGCAGACAGATACAAAAGAAATAAAAAGTGGAACACAATAATAAAGTGCAAAAATAATATTGTGAAATTAGCTCTTATTAGTGTAAATTTGGTATTTCGTTCCTTTGGCTATAATTCATACAATTTTTGGTTAACACTGTTGGTCCACAATATAGAATTACATTTCATGTATTTTATGTTAAATTACCTTTTTTTCAAAATATGTGATAGTTTTTGAGAATGATGGATTTATTTACTTGGACTCATACAAAATCTCAAACATCCTAAACTGCCTTCTGCTGCCTGTTAAGCACATTTGTACAGTTTATTTGTACACCATCCATGTGGACAGGTATCCTGTATATGTATTTTGTGGCAATACTAATAAAAAAACTTGTCAATTACAAGAAGAAACAAAAAGCTTTTACATTTCTGTTACACATCATTCTTTTCAGGCAGGGTGCACCTTCTGGCTATCACCAGCATCTTCCAGGAAGTGGAAGGGCTTTAAATGGTACTAAAGTGCTGCATGTCTGCCATCTAGGGGTATACTCGCAGTAATGCAATAAAATTCTCCATTAAATAAAAAAAATGACATAATTAATTTTGGCAATAATGGCAGAAACAAAGTACACAAACCCTGTTGTTTTGATTACAGCTATCCTCTCAGAGTATGTCTGTCTCCAGTGCTGTTGGCCAGACTGGCCAAGGAAACGGGTCTTCTCAGAACTAAGCAGGTGGGAAAGCTGAATGCTGGCAATACCAAGTAGGGCATCTCGGCTGTTAGAGTCTCGGTGCCACATTTCTACCACCAGGGGAACCCTGAAAGAACCAGTATGTTACTCTTCTCTGTGTCCGTGCAAAGCAGTAAAGTAAAGAAATGCCTTTCATGTAAACCATTTATTTCCTTCGTATTCAGTATTACGTGTAATAAAATATGTAATGTGATTTCGAAAATATATGCAGATGTGAAGTCACCTCAGGAATGTATCCTGTAATTGACTAGGCAATGCAGCAAAATCGAAGGCACAGTAGGACTGAGGCAGGAACACCTCCATGTTCTTTTTAATCTCTACTGCAGGGTTCGTCATTATTGGGGCTGCACTGCCAAAGAACTGGTAGGCATACCTAGATTTAAACATGACATAAATGTTACTATGAATTTAATTACTCATAAAAATTACATACCCTAGGAAAAGCTAATGCTTAACTGGATGTGTTAATCAAGACACACTACCTCAGAGTGCAGTTCACAGGGAAGCTCACATTAAGATCTCTGATGCTGCGCAGATCTATGGAGAAGCAGTAATGATGTGCTGAGGCTGGAATGGCGATCTTTGGAGCAGACACAGTAATAGAAGATCCAGGAATTTCTAATTCAGTCTCTGGTAGCACATTTTGAGATGCCGGCAATGGAGACACAGGTAAATCTGAAACAGCAATGATAATGTATTTTAAAATGCTTTTCTCAGAGTGTTCAGAGCACTTCAGTGAATTATCAAGTCTGCCCACAGTCTTACCTGATTGTTCTGGCTGAGCTTTCCCTGCATCATCAGGTAGGCTCTCAGCCTCACTCTCTGAATGCTGATGTTCAGGGGAGGGTGATGGAGACTTCTGGGGCAGCACAGGAGATGGGCTACATGGTTTTGGCTCAGATGGAGACGGCTCCGGAAAGAAATGCACTCCTGGGCTTTTTTTCACAGGAGTGTTAAGTCCGTCTCCACCTCTAATAGGCATCTCCAACAGCTTATCAAAAACAGATCATAATACATTACCGCCCATGATAAACCTGCATGTTTTCTGATGTACAAAAAAAAACAGGATAAATCATCTTAAACATGAGCTACTATAGTTACCCTCAAATCTGATGTGAAAAACAAACTAAAACCTTTCAGATGAAAAAAAAAAAAAAAAAAAACTTACAATAACTGGGCTGCACAAGTGTCATGTGAATGTGCTCAGAATTAACCAATCACATTCAAGTTCTTAATCAAAAGTAATTATTCTACACATGTAATCAACAAAGTGATTCCAATTAATCCCAAAACTATGACCTTCTTGGTTTTTTTATCTGACTGATGGTCCTTAAGCAGCTTACAAGGAAAGTTCTTGATCTTATTGTTGAAAGGGATCGATCAGAAGAGTGGTACAAAAGCATTCGAACATTAGATGTACCAAAGAAAGCCATCATCAACTAATGGAGACAATAGCACGCCGCAGTAACAGGATGTTTCTTCAAAACCAATGACAAGACAAGGGCATGAAAAAAACCTATTAGGGAGGCTGCCAAGAGACCCACAGTAAAATTAAGAAGGCCACAGGAATATCTGGCAGGTACTGGTCACCACCTGCAAATGACAACAATGGCTTGTATTCTTTGCATTAAAAACATCCAAGCCCACCTAAATCACCAAGGTCTATTTTCGCCCCAAACCTGCAAGCCTCTATTAGATAGCTGAATGTAAAGAAAAACCACAGGGCACAAATCTAAGTAAAAAACAAAACAAAAGAAGAACCATGTTTTAGAATGGTCCAATCAGAGACCAGACTTAAATCTCATCTAAAAACTGTGGACAGGTCTAATAGGACTATACCTTCATAACCTATGATTATACTATATTACTCTATACTACTTAAGGCTTCTCATCAGCTTAGGCCCTTTATATACCTCAGTATCCGCTTCCTCTCTTCTCAAGGTTACTGCCACTCCAACTGTTGGCTGCAAATGCACTGGGACAGACTGATGGGTCTGTTGGATGCGACTTGGTGGTTTCAAGACAAAGCCGCCCTCTACAGTGGCCACCTGCTTGACAAGATCCATGCTATTCTTCATGAGTGCAGCAAGAGAGACCTCGGTGCTGCCTAAAGACTGGTTTCCACAGCACAGATGGATCTGTACATAAAGATCAGTGTTCAGCTCTTAATAACATTTCTTAAACACAGACAATAGTTAAAATAGAAGTTCAGGTGTATTACCTGAAGGTTCTGCTTCTGGCTGAAAAAAGCTCGTAGGGCTTTTTCATTGCTGCGAATACGAACAGAGGCTCGTTCTGGTTTAAAGTTTGGACTGATGAGGTTCTGGAAGGGTTCGCTGGTCACATCATTTCCCAAGAGGGTGTAGAAGAAGAAAAACTCTGAGCCTTCATTAACCAGCTTTGTTGAGCTAGAGATTAGCTAAAGCATAAAAAACATATTTAATCGACTCAAATTGCCCTGGTCTAGAACCAAAAAAACCCCAACAGATTGATTAACAGCATTAAGAAAAAAAACATAGACACACAAACACCCCAAATATTCACTACACTGTAGTACAGATGTGTAAACCTTCTACTTATACAATACTGCAGTATTGTAGAAGCACAATACACCAGATTTTAGAATTCAACCTCAGCTACATGTGGGTTGAATTTGGCCTGATAAGCACTATTCAGCTCACTATTCAAGTTCACCAGAAGACTTTCAATGAAGATATTTATATGGTACTTGATATGTCACTGTAATTTGCCACAATATAATATAACATATTATAACATATAACATTATTGCATATTTTCAGGTTTGGTTATTAAATTGCTGTAAGGTTCATTATTTTACTGATGGGTTTTAACTACAACCACAAATCATAAACATAATCCTGGGAATGTGCCTGTTAAATTTATCTAGTTCAAATAAAGTTTCAGAAGAAATCTTTATAAGAAGAAGTCTCAGGGGAATAGTATGCCCCCATCAATCTTGCACATTTAATATTTACCTGTTCCAGTCTGGTTGCAAAGGCTACAGTTACAGACAGAACAAACAGGTCTTTGCAAAGATCTGCTGGTCCAATTTGATGATATCCTTCCTCTTCATTTAGAATCACCTCTAATTTTTTTGACTCAAGCATCGTCATTACTGGAGACCCTGCAGAACATTGATGTAAATTAATGGGTACTCAGGTAACATAAGTACTGTAATAGTTAAGTCAAGTCAATAGCTTAAGGATGTTTAACAGCATTTCCTAAGAAACATTTAGGACAGAGGAACAGGCATATAGAATAAGACAGACAAAAAAATCTACAAATATTCAAACAAATAAAAACAGGAAACTTTCGTGATCTCTTGTAAATGGTCATTTGCAAGCTGTAATGTTCCCAGCTTGATTTCAATTCAATTTTATTTATCTAGTGTGTTTAACAATGGACACTGTTCCAAAGCATCTTTACAGGGAAAAACTCTGTAAAGATGTTTTTTTTCTCATCCTCATTTCAGTGACACAGATGATTAAGAATGATTCCTATATATTGCACTTATGGGGGGGGGAAAAAAAGCACAAATGTATAGCCAGAAAATTCTTTATAGTTTTAACATGATGTCTGAGGGACACTGATGGAGAGTAAAACTGTTCAGGCCTAGTTTTCCTGCAATGAGTGTTTTTTAAATATGTTCTCAGGCTGTCTATATTGGTGATCTTTAGACTATCCATGTGGGTTCATTCACAGGGGAAAAATAAACATTTAACCATATTGTGCCTCATCCTTAAAAATGTACCTGGTCTTGGTGGAGCTTTCTTTGCCTTAAATTGATCAGGTTCCTGTTTGGCATCATTCTCCAGGACCAGGCTCAACAACAGTGATGGCTTTAGTTTAGTGTACTTACTATTTAGCAAAGAATACCACTTAGGAGGCTGCAAAAACAAAAATTTATTCAATAAAAAATAATTGTCAAGAATCACAATCTATTTTTGGGTTTCTCATCAACACATAAAAGCACTGAAAGTTACATTATGTTATGAACAAATATGTGCAAATAAATTACCAGACACAGACCTGCTTAACTTCCTGGACTGATCTGAGATCCAAGACGATATAGCCAACACATTCTCTTGCAGAGTTTTTTGCATCAATTGCATAACACTGTAACTTGATGGGTGTCCGCTGGAGTCTGTAAAGCATGAAATCGAACAATACATTAAACACACAGGCAAATAAAAAAATATAGTTAGAAAAACCTTAAGGGCAAAAACACAGAGAACCAACCTATGCTGGTGAAGTGTTCTGCGATCAAGCTCCCATGCAAGCTCTGTACAAAACTGTGGCTGTTCCTTATGCTCCACAGGGTCCGTCTCTAGCTGCTCCCCATCAAACTTTGCTTGCACAACTAAAGTTTGTTGCTGTCTCTTGGGAAACTGACAACCTGTTTTGGTAAAAGGGGTAAATAATGCTTTATCATTGTAATGCATAACACATTCATTATAATGCATAACACGACTCATTATGACATCTACTACCATGTGCACATCATCGCAGCACTAAATTAAACTACTATACTCAACTGCAAAGTACTTTGTGACAAACAAATAACTGAACACTATGCACACCATTGCTTCATGTTATGTTTTTTTTAACAATTATCTGGACTGAGTGAGTAGATACGTACTGAGATTACAGTCTTTTATAAGAGAGTGCAAAAACTTTACTAAACTGAGCAAAAACAAACCCAATGAGTGCACAGAACCAAGAGGCAAAAACAATAACGAGAGCAGAGAAACAAGAACAAGTCTTTGCATTGCAGCTTCTGCTTCTGGACAAAACTGAACAATCCCTATATAGGTTAACGCTAGTACAATTATGAACAATTCCCTGCTAAATAGAAAAAGTATGAATGGCTAGCCACAAAATTGCTAAATTATGGATCTAACATGAAGTGTTACATTTGGTCAGCCTGTTTACTGACTGACGGGATACGTCCAACTGATGAAAGACGGTTTTATAAAGCCAAGTTTATAAATTTGTCCTCAGGCAGTTTATTACGGTGATCTTTAGACTATCCATGTGGGTTCATGAGCAAATCAATTGGCTATACAATGAAACAGGAGTTTACCAATTTTAAACAGTAAAAAGAAATGAAACAAAATGACAATCATGTCAGAGTCAATTCTGATAGTGTTGTACAAATAAATGAGTGTATCTATCTAACGTGGTTGGTGTGGTACAGTGGTAACATCACTGGCTCCCATGTGAGAGACCGGGGTTCAATTCCAGGTCTAGACAGCCAGTCTGCACTAGACCAATAAGGGTCCTTGGGCAAGACTCCTAACACTACATTGGCCTCCTGTAATACCAGTTGCTCTGGATAAGAGTGTCTGCCAAATGCCGTAAATGTAAATGTAATAAAATGCAAATGTCTTCAAATATACTGCAGGTCTTTAGTATAGCTAGGGAAATTATAAATGCTAAGGAAGCTTCTTCAGTCTGTGTTTTTCTATAAAAACAGACTATTTCAATTGTTAATGAAATGTAGACTAATTCGCTTGTTCAACATTTATGTTTGGATATGATTTATTAGATTAATTTCAGAAATATATCATTTTAACTTGTATCAAAACATATCACTTGAGTAGTAATACAATGTTATTAACATTATAACAACACACAGCATCATAGTTAGGCCTAGTTACAATATTATAATGTTGTTTCTATATAATTTTGAAGTGAAATAGCTGTACAATAGCTGTTAGCTGGTCTGTAGCTGAGGGCTCTGAGGTGCAGGCTGGTGTTCAGTAACGGATCTGTTTACTTGGATACAACAACAAGCCGTTTAAACTGTCACTTTACTCTGACAGTAATGTAACTTATTAACTAACACACAACAAGAGCTCACAGATTAGGTCATGTTTTATATAAACTCTGTAATAAAGTACATTAATAACATCATTTACAGAGCGCGTACTCACAAAACTGCTCAATGTTTTTGTCATTAGCAACAGATGGCTAATTCACGAGCTAACTAAAGCTACACGAACTGTGAATGTAAGTTAGACAAACCTTCAAGAATGGACACGACTATGAGAAGTTGGTCTGATTTCGAGGCCATGACATATCCAGTACATGAAGTTTAGTTTGTGGTCAGAAAATGAGTCATTTACTCAGAAGGACGCTTATATCTGCCATTCAGCAGCGATATTTACCCCGCTACTGGTTCAAAACTGAACGTCAGGGAAATCTGTGTGTGTGTGCGTGTGTGTGCGCGCGCGCGTAGTTTGGGTTACAGCGCCCCCTACAGTACAGGATGTATACACACGCACTCTGAGGAGAAAGAAAAGGAAAAGGATCAGCCAGTGCTTGTCAGTTAAAGCAGGCAAATAATCCTCTAAACAACTTTACTTCAGTTTAGATTTAAGAAGATTTAGACACACACACACACACACACACACACACACACACACACACACACACACACACACACACACACACACACACACACAACCCAGAGGAAATGCACATATAGGCACAAGAAAAGCATGACAACTCCACACAGGCCTTGTCCACCCAGATAGGGAAAAGAACCCAGAGCCCAGAGTGTGAAGTGACACCACTATCCACTGCAAGGTTTATGTTTATTAATTAAAGGTAAAAGGTTCTCTGTATAGAGGTTTGGTAGAGTACAGCTGATAGTATTTCATTATATGTAATGTTTTCTAATTTTAATTTAAAAGGCAAATGGGTTTTTCAAATAGACAATGACCTCAAACATACGTCCAAAGTTGTGTCAAAATTACATCAGAACAACAAAGTGAAGGTAACGGAGTGGCCATTAGAAAATATGGGCAGAGATGAAAAAGTGTGTCTGAGCAAGGAGGCCTATACACCTGACTCAATTATACTAGTTCTGTCAGGATGAATTGGTGAATATATTGCAACATACAGTGCCCTCCATAATTATTGGCACCCCTGTTTAAGATGTGTTCTTTAGCTTCTAATAAATTGAGTATTTTTCTAAATAATATAGGACCACGATGGAAAAAAGAGTACAATCAAACCTTTAACTTAAGTGAATTTTAAGGGGGAAAAAATCCCTGACTAAGAAATAATTATTCTACATAAAATCACCTGTTCCACAATTATTGGCACCCCTAACAATTCTTAGGAAATAAATGTAATTAAATATTTCTGTCAATTCTACAGTAGTTTATGAAATATGTAGGAACATTTAATTAGTAATTCACAACTTCCTGTTTCCCTGGGGTATAAATATGATGTGACACAGAGGCCATTTCTCTTCAACATGGGAAAGACAAAGGAACATACCATTCAAGTAAGCCAGATGTGTGTTGATCTTCACAAGTCAGGCAATGGCTACAAGAAAATAGCCACTCGCCTACACCTGTCCATATCTACTGTCAGAGGAATTAT
>JAOVVF010000031.1:1616073-1629738 GCA_028565595.1 Duopalatinus emarginatus | reverse complement strand
GCACTGAGAATTTGTAGATTACGTTGATCTTTAATTAAACTCTTTGTCTAATATGGAATATCTGAAATCACTTACTGAATTGTGTTGATATATATTTCCACATCTTTCATTTCACCATCCTTCCAGTTGTGCTTAAATCCAAATATCATTGTGTTTGGCTTTAGACGACCCAAACCAGAAGCCTTAAAATAGAATCACACTCATGATTAACTGAAGTTACATAAATAGATAATTTCCTAGTCCTATGGATCTCATATCTATCTCATATAGGCTACTGCAAACATTTAATAGTTTGAGTAAGCAAAATAAAAAATGTCTAGTGCCTGGGGACCGTGTTGGGGCTGTGGATAAATTCTGAGATGTTCAGCAGTAATGTTTACATTTCATCAAGATCCAACAAATCAATGTAAAACTGTACTTGTAATAGATATTGGGCTCCTTGTCTGAGGTCCTCAGCAAACACTGGCGTATAAAAAGCCTTGATCCGTTTCTTAAGAAGCCAGCGTTGATAACGCACTTGATCATTCATTATCTCCTTATAGTTTGGCCTTCTGGAACCCTTAAAATAAACATAAATATCTTAAATAAATTTTAACTCAAAACAGTATCAATTAACAAAATGTACAAAGCTAACAAAATGAAGTGGTTTTGGTGCCTACCATACGAACATGGCCACAGATCATTAGGCCCATGTTTTTGGTGAAAGCATGTACGAGATGAAGTAGGGCTGGTCTTGCATTTGGGGCGCCAATCATTACAAGACACTGAGGTCTATAGGAAAAGAGAAACATAACTGTTGGTCTTTTTTATTGTATTTATTGTTTTTTTTAAAATCACAAACAGGATACAGACTTTGAAATTGAACATATTTCAGAATGTGATCACCTGAAGTTCTTGATATGATCCTCTACACCAGTGAGATGCATACAGTGAGATAGTGCCTGATTGTACATCAAAGCTTGTGTGGATGAGCCCCAGTTTACATCTACAGTGCAGAAAGCCTTACTTAATATCTATTTTAATCTAATTTTAGCACATGTAAACTAATATTTCAACCATGAACCAAATAAAAAGTGTGAAATAGTAAACAACATACATTTAACATTTACTACATAATGATTTCATAATATTTCACCAAAGTGAAATACCTGGTTTCTTGTAGCTGACATAAATGTAGAGTGCCATAACTATGACATTGGTAAGGAGGGCAGCCCACCAGTTGATTACAAACATAACCACACAGCACAGCACAGCTCCTGCCAGTGATACCCACTTATTGTAGTATTTAAAACTTGGACGCCATCCTGGTTGGTTTATGTCGAGGGTAAAGAACACAGAATTCAGTCACAACCATAATACAAATGATAAACAGTATGAGTGAGCAAATGAATGCAGTGCACAGTAAACCTGAGTGGGATAAAGAGGAGGGAAAGAAAGAAAGAGAGAGAGAGAGAGAGAGCGAGAGAGAGGGAGAGAGAGATCTGGTTGTGTCTGGGTGTGTGACTGAAAAAAACAAAACAATTTTTTTTCCAAAAATAAAGAAAATGTGTGTTGAATTTTCCCAAGCCTGCCTCCTGACTCCTCATTTTCCGCAACCCAAACAAACTTTGCCAAAGTTTTTCACTATTTACTCAATTCTTATTTGTACACCCCAATCAAATTTCTCTGGACATGTACTGCATGATGGGTATTAATGCAAAAAACTAGCACACACTAATTATTATCTCAAAACTAGTTCTGGAATAACTATGCAATTGCAGCTGCTTAAAGCAAATTTGCTTTATATCACTTACCTGGGGAATTAGCCAATGATGCATGGAAGACAGAGAAATTGATCAAGGCATAAGAGGCCAAGAAAAAGTTCGAAATGATGGGTGCAATAATATTTAGCTCAGCTAAAGAAACAGTAATACAGAACAGTCAGATCGATCAATTAAACAATCATAAACCAATATCATCAATAAAATTAGAATAATTTATTTGGATAAACTTACCTATTAGTATAAAAGCCAGACCAATGATAAAAGTGAGGACATAGCCACGCAGAGGTTCATTGTTCTTGCCATAGCCTTTAGCAAAAACCTTTAAGCCTGGGTAGATGTTATCCTTACACAAAGCCTACAAGGACACATATTCATAGTCTTAAGTATATTCAAGATTAATTTTGAGTTGCAGTGTGTTCAAATTTTAAGCATACTATGCAGGAAATTGTTCCTTGCCATAAATTGAATGTTCACATATTACCATCAATATACTAACTTCATAGTAATTTAAAAAATACTGCCTGTACAAGGCAACAATTGTGCATGTTTTATTGCTTCATCAGCATGTGAGAAATATAAAATAAGCTGGGGTGGCAAGGCTTACTTCAAGCTACCAGTACATGCCACCATCTAGTCAACCTGCCTGTTAATATGTAATAAATAACACACTTTTCTTAGCAGGGCAATGTCTAACAAAACGTATATTTGCAGGTGTATGTTTATACACAAAGAATGATAATGTCACCTGAAACACTTTTGGAGCACTGACTAAAGATGCAAGAGCTGATGACAGCGTGGCAGAGAAGATTCCAGCAGTGATAAGTGGCCCAAAAGCAGAGACCAAACTCATGACCTAACCAGAACAGCAAAGTGTAACAGAAAAAAACATAGTGGCTAAGACAAATTTAATTATAAGCAGTCTATATCTAGAGTCTTGAATCAAAACTTAAATCAAGACAGCAAGTGGCTTTGAGGTTTGTGCTAGAAATCATCGGCCATTATTATGTATTATGCATTACTATGTATTATTTAATATGACTAAATATAATAATAATAATAATAATAATAATAATAATAATAATGTGTGAAAATGTATTGACTAAACAAAACACAAATATTTACATTTTCTCATGCTGTGGATGAAAGGTTTAGTTTTGTCATGTAATTGTATTTAGAACCAATAATATTATTTTCTTGTAGATGGTGTAGAGAGTCGGATATGAATAGTTTTACCTGGAAATCATTCTGTAACCCATACTTGCAGCCCCCTTCCTTGCAAATGGAGAAATCATAACCAAGTGTACAAGCTGCATCTGTGCAATTCTCGAGAGAGCCTATGATGGTGTCATTAGCATCACCTGTTGCATCTCGTACAATGCAAGAACCTCAAAAGAGAGATTAACAAAGGTCAAACATTACAGTGTTTTTTTTTTTTAGATAAACAGAGATAAATATCCTAATATGTCTTACCATTAGACACAGCAATGGCAACATAAACAAGCCCAGTAATGAGAATAGCTAGTAAGGTTCCTTTTGGAATGGCAGACTGTGGATCCTAAAGAGACATAACAATTCTGTGTTAAAATCAAACAACACACAGGGATGGTAGAATTATCATTCTGATATAGACTTCAATCTATTAAGCCTCTAATCTAATTTTTGCCAGTAATGGTTTGCCTACACATATTTGCAAATTTAAATTTAATGTTAAAAATATATGATAATATGACAGAATGGATGATCTTATGCTCTAGTGACACCTTAATAACATTTCTTTCAATTTCTTTTCAAGTCTGTGAAATGGTCAATCAAATCCTAGAACTACTTGGTACAGGGATTTATGGCAGTTTGCAGTTATCACTAACCAGTGACACTTTGGTAGTCCTGCCAAAGAGACCTGGTATAATATTAGTAAAACTAACCCTTACCCTAACATTGACATAAGTATGATATTCATATGCCAATGAATCAACAGTAAGACATTTTACACCAAATGTATAGAAGTATATTTCTGTATATATTTTCTATTTTTGAGGCTAAAAATAAATGGATTCATCTCTTGAATCATCACTTAAAATCATAGATAAAATGAAAGACAAAGTCCTTTGTCTAATTTTACAGATTATTTTTTAAAAATAACAATAGTAGAATAAATTTTATAAAAACTCAATGTGATGTTTACACATGTGAACACACAAGGATGCACATCATTTGAGAGGCTCCTGATCTACTGTTCTACAACATCTGTAACAAACTTACTAATAGGTCCCCTGAAATATTAGCTCCTGCTAATATGCCCGTTGCAGCAGGGAAGAAGATAGCAAAAACTGAAAAAAATGTTTCCTCGTCTCTGAAATCTGGACCCATGTTCTCCATCATAATCGCAGCTGTGAGGAATATGAAAAAAAATCCAAGGTGACCTTTTGTCATATTTTGCATTCTACATTACAAGCTGAATAAATAAAACTTATAGTGTAGCTTATAGTTACAGTGGCACAAAAAGGCACTCCACATTACTTTACATTTTACCAATTATAATCAAATTAAAATAGTCCTGACCACTATAGCCAAAGAAGCCTTTGGGCTCTTTTGATTCCATGACGATGAATGAACCGATGAAGTAGTTAAAAATTGCTGCCACAAGTATGATCAACAGCACAATCTGGGCCTGTGAAAATACCCATCAAAAATTTTATTTGATAATTAAAAATGTCATGACAGTTCAGAAGCAGTATTGTAGTAGACATGATGTCATTAAAAACAAGAAATATGTTCATCAGTACCTTAGCTTCCCACTCCATTCCTGCCATAGATATGCCAAGCAGCAGGATGATGGTAAGGGTGCCAACTATACGGATGTCATTGATCTCATCTGTGATAAGCGCATCTACACTCTGCCGTACCAAATAAATTGATAATAAAATAATTACAAATGCATTGATCATAACATACATCCTTAGAACAGTCTGTGTGATATTTAACCACTGCATTCATCTACTTAAATACTGTAGCATACTCACATCCAGGAGCTCTACCACAGTTTCAGCAAATCCCACAACATACATGGCAACAGCGACAGCATTGGCAAAGGCAAAAATGAGGCCAATGGATCCACCAAATTCTGGACCCAAACTCCTAGATATCAGGTAATATGCCCCACCTGTAAAGACAAACATTTTCTGGACTCCAGTTAATGGTAATGCACTAATTAATTAATAAATTATTTACATATTTTGCATCAAGAATAAATATATTATATAAAAATGTAAGAGACAAAACAATTCTAACCTCCTCGCACAAAGCCATTGGTGGCTATTGCTGAAGTGGAAAGACCAGTTATAGTAGTCACCAAAACTGCTATTAGAACGATAGCGCATGACAGAGCTGAGGAAAATGGAAAAAACAACATTTTTCACATTTAAACTCTGTGTTCTTGTAGTTATGAAAAATGTAAAATAATAAGGACTGAAGGTCCTTTAGTCATTCAAAAGATTACCAATGCCAGCTTGGCCAACAATCCATGACATACGAATGAAGAGCATCACTCCCCAGATGTTCAGCATACATCGTACCTATAGAGATTATAGGTAAATAACTTGTATTTTCTAAACAAAGGAAGACACCAATAAATGATTTTATCAGTCTTCCTCCTCTAGTGTTTATTTACTTGTTACTGCTTACATAGCTCACTGACACTGAAAGCAATGGTAGCACGTAAGTTTGTGCACCAGTAAGCAGAAATCTGTGAGCCAGACAGCCATTCCTTGAACAGGATATACTCTGCTTAGCTGGCTTAGTTTAGCTGGCTAAGGTGTCTGCAATCTATGCTTATCTTTAAAGCTGAAATCTTACTAATTCCCTTATAATCTAAGGCAGTTATCCTACTACTGGGTTGCAGGGGTGTTGGAGTCTATGCAACCTAGGGACAAATTAGTATCTCCAATTCGCTTGACTGCATGTCTTTGGGAGGAGACTGTAGAAGAAAACCGGAGCTCCCAGAGTAAACAAATGCAAACACAGACAATGCTCCACACAGAAAGGACCCTGGGCACCTGGCCAAGAAATTAAACACAGGCCCTTCTTGCTGTGAGATAACAGCATTGCCCACCATGTCACAATACTAGCTGGTGGGAAACTTAGAATTACAAATCTAAAGATATAATATACTAACAAGGACACCCTTCATCCAGCCAAACTTTACTGTGCCCCCCTTGGACTCGGGCACATCCTTTAATGCAGCCTCATCTGCAGCTGCTGGCTCCTCCCCATTTGCTAAGCCATCCTCAAAGGGTTCCTGTGGACAAGGAAAGGCAATTTTAAGCACCACTGGCATGTAGTTTGAGCATTCTTGAAATTAACGTTATCGTAATAAAATCTAATTATTATTATTATTATGCTATAACAAATGCATTTTTATAGTAGTTTATATATGATATTAAGTGCAATTGTTTTGAGTACATGTTGAAATCTCACTCAACAACAATATTTATTTCTAATCATCCACATGAACCATAGTGATGTTTTATAGCATGACATTTGTCTTAAAGTAGATCAGAAGGTTTGGCCCACAAAAATATAATGCAGAAATGAGTATAATGTATACATAATGTAAAATGTGTACATCAAAAAAGTTTTTAACATTTGTAATGTTTGCCAAACAATATGTGTTTGCCTCAAGTCATATCAGGTGATAACATGCAGCCCCCTTAAGCAAGTGACATTACGTCCCCAGGAGAGCACTGCAGCTGTCCACAGCAAGGAGACACTAGGCCATTGACATAGACGTTGGTTAAACATAGGGTTATTGTTATGGGTTCCTGTGTTCTGGCCAAACGTCCATGGTGCTGGATGGAGTGGGCTTGGGAAGAAAGACTATTGTCTAAAGACAAGTGTGTGGGTAAGGTTTCTGACATCACACAGCCCATTCAGTTGGCAATAAACATACAGAATAATAAACAAATGTTATGGAAGGTATTATGGAAATATTGGAAATAAAACATCTGCATAATTTTAGTCCTTACCCTTTTAGTCTTATATGTAACTAGTTATATAATGTAAAATTGTTATATCACGTAAAATTGTGTTATTATTATTATTAAAGTTGTACAACAGCATCTATCTATTCTGCCAGCACTTATAAATAAATTAAAAATAAATGAAAAATTCAAAATAAACGTTTGTGAACTGTTTGTCTTTTATTCATTTACATTTACGGCATTTGGCAGACGCTCTTATCCAGAGCGACTTACAAGGTTATTGGTATTACAAGTAGGCCAACCTTGTGTTAGGGGTCTAGCCCAAGGACCCTTATTGGTGTAGCACAGACTGGCTGCCCAGACCGAGAATTGAACCCAGGTCTCCACATGGGAGCCAATGATGTTATCGCTGTACCAGACTAACCACTAACATAAAACTATTCAGTTTTGTGACTATTTCGGTTATTGTTGTCTTCTCTTTGCAGGTTGATTGGTGTAGAAAGTTTTGGACGATTGATACTCCATGGATCTTTTCTAGTAGAATTCTGGTCTGAGTTCTTGAATCCTGATTTACCTTTACTAGTTTCAGATACTCCAAGAATATAACTAAGCACTCTTGTAAGTCGCTCTGGATAAGGGCGTCTGCTAAATGCCGTAAATGTAAATGTAATGTATCTATCGATCTATCTTTGTCTCTCTCTCTTGTTCTGTATCTATGCAGCTTGCTATCTCTCTCTGTCTTTATCTCTTTCTCTCTATCAGTCTCATTCTCTCTCTCTGTCAATCCATGTTTCTCTCCATCTCTCTCTATTTCTCTTTCTCTCTATCCATTTCCCTTTCTCTGTCTCTCTATAAATCTTCATCTCTCTCTCTCTCTCTCTCTCTCTCTCTCTCTCTCTCAATCTGCCTAATTATTTATGTCATTAATTAATTGTTAATTAACTGTAGAGAATAATTAAAGGTGGATTTGGGGACATGACCTGGTCAGGTTTCTTACTTTATCAAGCTCATCATGAAGTTCAGATAGAGTCGGCCGGATAAGTTTCTCTCCAAGAGGCGCCTCCGTCTGCCGGTAGAAGTCGATATTCGGTACCGCATCGATGGTGTTATGGCCGAAGGTTCGCAGATAATATGTACTTGAGTGTGTGTCAGAAAAGTGGCTGAGACCCCCTGTAGAGGAGTGCAGACTGGCTTCACTGCGCACCGTGTCGCCATCAAACGCCACATCCGATGCTCCATCTGCAGGAGCACCTGATGGATCCAAAAAGTTCACGACTCGAAACCGACCTTTCGCCTCGTCTCCACCTCCAGACGACACCTCCGCTGTTTTACCACCTCTCGTACCTGGAGGGGTTTTTGGTGCTCCGCTAGCCGCAGCCGCAGCAGCAGCAGCAGCCTCTGCTACACGATCCACCTGAAACCGGCTCGGAGCTGGTCCACTGGTCTTCAAAGCAGGTTTCTGACCTGGCGGAGGTGATGATGGTGGATCTGACATGGTGGAAAAACCCCTTGTTTAGAGGACACTGCTGGATACTCGTGGCGCGCGCAGTGCCGACTGACCCGAACGCGGGGATTCAGGAGAGCGCGTTTACTCGCTCGCGCGCGCATCCGCACGCACAGAGGGACGTAATGTGTGAGCTCGTGACTCATCAAGCAGGCGCCCATCTCACACAGTTCACACAGCTACGTTAGACTATCACCTCAAACACCACATTCGACTCGATCATCTCAACACTTAAAACACAACATAGTCTGTTTTTTACATTACTTACCAAACACGTTTATCTGTTAAATATACAAAATAACCTGCTGTACCAGTACGTGTTGACCTTAAAATGATCACATATAGAAATAACCTTTTCAAAATGGACATTTATAATAGTTCTTTACAATATTCAGAATCCTACACAGGATTGTTATGTGTGTAACTGCTCACTACAACAATGCCAACAATGCCCCATGCTTTATTGTGTGTGTTGACTGAGGACTGAGGGAGACTCTTTCTTATAATACACACTTTTTTGCCACAATCTTGAGGCACAGAACATAAGGCCGAATGCTGTGGTTGATATAAACCTAACAGCTAGCCTTTTTCCATACTGCAGTGGTATCAGAAGAAATGAGAAGCATTAAACTTTTCCCACGTGCTCTCACATTTGCATTTGCAAGTCAGAGGAAAACAATTGTTTTTTGTACGGAGGGAAGATGACACAAATCCCCATTACCATAGAGCACAAAGCACAACAACCTCTTTCACTCCTGCAGAACTGAAACAGACCCTTAGGCTAATAAGTATATTTTTATATCAATAAATATTAATACATATACTGCTTTGAATTGTGACAGAAAAACTGATGTAACAGATTGTTGTAACCAACTGCACAGAGCGACAAGGGGGATTCAGTTACATTCTAACTAAATGGTGCTCTTAGTGAATATCCTGTATTAGTGAAGAGTTAAAAACGTCATCAGATGTCACCCAGAACATTTCTCAATACCATTAGCCCCCCTCAAACCAACATTAAGTACAGACCACTTCCTCCACTTCCACAGGAAGAGGGGGCTTGTCATGGGTAATGAAGTTTTTAGAAAAGTCTTAACATTTTGAACATCAGTAAACTTTGAATTAAATTTCTCTGAATGGAGTCTCAGTCTTAGTTTACATGCAGACAACCCCCCCTTTTGTCCCGGACAAAGCTGAGGACAATCAGCGTGGGCCTTCTGACGTAAGACAGCTTGCTGAATGTATACATGTCCTGCTCCATATGTATGCTCACTTGTCTTTAGTCATTAATCTACAGTTATTACATCAGTGGGTCCCTTAACCATGGACGTACGGGGCAAATAGTCAAAGATGCACTAAAATTTTGTCATTGTTCAATCAACAGAGTTATAATTTAACAATCATTTAACACTAATTATGAATCTTCTGAGGCTTCAATAGCAGCTTCCAACCAAATGACTTTCTAGGTTTGTTTCTTATCAGGTGGACTAAGAAAGAAACTACAAAAATTGTCAGAGGAAATAGCTAAAGTGTTTAACATCTCAGGTTGGGAATAAGGTTTATTTTTGGACCAGGAAAAATATGTTTAGATCATGTGAAAGTTTTACATTTCTGCCTTTAGGTACAGTTGGCTGTCTATCAGTCGAATCTACACATGTCAGACACGTCATACATAATCCTTAACATCATGTATGATCATCCAAATCCTGGAGTAAATGAGGATCTACTACCCATTTGCCCAGCATGTCTCTTAAATCTATATTGCCATATGCCTGAAACACTTAAGGTGCACTGGTCAGGTCAGATAACATCGATAGATATTGATATTTTACACCATTAATGGTATATTGTTATAGTATGCTGGATGACTGGTAATAGCACAATCCTATAAATAATGAAAAAATTACATTTGCTGAAAACATTCACAAGGTACTCCTAGTGAGATGGAATTAATCATTTTAACTTGGATGAGAAGAATCTGAAGCTTGTTCAACAAGTTTCTGTGATGAAATTCTGAATGACTGTCAGTCAGTTTACAATTTTACTTTGTCCAAAAAAATTACCAAGCACAAGGCAGGAATACCCACTGGACAGGGTTCCAATCCACTGCAGGTCCCACATATACACACCCTCTTTTACTCACATGCTCACACCATAGGACAATTAGCCTTCTATGTATCCAATTAGACTTCTATTTGTGTTTTCTTAGGGAGGTGGGAGGAAACCAAAACACCTGGTAAAAAACCCACATGGACCAGGAAAGAACACACCGATCTCCTCAGAGACAGATACCAGAGCAAGGCTTGAAGCCACAATCTTAGATCTCTGGAGCTGTGTAGCACACACACAACCTGCAGTACCACTGTACCATCCCCTGAACATGAAGTACTATTTATTATTACTAGTCATGAAGTTCAGATAGAGTCGGTAGCGTAGTAGGTTTGCATGGACAGTAACACACTTGCTCAGAATTAGCATGTCTTCTTTTGATTTTTGGCTATTTCTTTCCAGGAATTTCCAGGCATTAGGCTCAATCTGTCAGGTAGTAAGAACAGACACAAGGGCAGTTGTAATCACCTTTATTTATAAAACTTCAAAACAATGAACCTGATGATCAAGTGATTAGCAAACAGTGTGACAGAAAATCCAGAATTACACTGTCTAAAGGCTTGGTAATGACTAGTAATGACTGGCCAGTGGCTCAGAGTAACAGTAAATAGTTAACCCATTGGAGGATCTCAGCACATTGTGAATGATCTTAACATCACCGGGATTTGTCTAAAAGTCTCTGTAGGCCTCTCTGGAGCTGGAAAACAAAGAAAGATCAGTTTTATTAAAGTCTGCATTTTAACTATACTGAGAAGCAAGTTTTTTTTTTCAGTAGGCTCAGTAAGTACCTTTTCCAGCTTCACAAGGTTAATGGACACAGCAGAGTAGATAGCAGAAATATCCTCAGAGTATTCATCTCTATAATTCAGACATAGCACCCAAACGGATCAAAAGCTTTTATTTTATCATAATAAATGAACTAATAATATAATATTTATCTTACCCATTATAATTAACTTCATCCATAAAGCCTAGAGAGTTCAACCTCTTTTCCAAAGATATGATCTTGTAAGCCATGTAACATGAAGACAACATCAGAATGCAGATTCTGTATGAGTAAATCAAAACCACATTTTCTTCATTATATAATTGCTTTGTTTCAGAATCATTTATAATTGTGTTAACAATATTATATAGACATTTGCCTTAAACTGAATGAAGCAGAAGCTATAAATAATAATAAGATAAATGACTCACAAAAGTAGGTACACCTTTAGAAGACTATTAAGCAAGCTTGGTCTTGGTGTATTACTGTCATAAACATTCCGCTTGTGTTCTTAAAGATGGGAAAATATACATTTCTTAGCTAATCATTGCTTTTCTAATGTTGTTAGATTAAACAAATTAGCAGTTTCTCATGGAGTGTATGAGTGATTGTTTCAGCACAGTTAAAAGAACTTGAAACTAGGTCTAAAGTATCACAAAGTTGCGATCAATATCATTTTTCATTAGAGCTGAGGAAAAAAACCTGGCATGTTTTCATTCTCTGGTGAATCTGGAGAGTCTGAGCTACTGCAGTATCCCATTTCTTGTCTTCTTTGAATCACTGGGCCATCCACATCTGATAGATCAGTTAAGGAATTCTGACAGTTGCAAAAGCAAGACAACAGTGTAATATTAATATTGACAGACACAATATAAAATTTAAGATGTCTAGAAAAATGTGCCTAGATACCATTGGAAGTCTGGAAGGTGACACTGTGTAATTGCCATCTGCAGAGGAATGAATAGGACTGTTTCCCAGACATTTTTCCTGTGACCAAATAAATACATGATTAATTATAGGGATTAAAATAATTTTAGATGATATTGTGCCAGGCACTTACATCCAGATGGGAGCAGACTGACATCAAAACCTTGTATGTTGTGTCTCGGGACAGGAATGACACAAAGACATACTGCAAAACCATTAAAGTCTTCAGTAAAATGCACTGCTTAGCTTTAAGCAAATAAAATTGGAAGAAAAAAGACTTACCCTTTCCCGTGCTGTGGCAATAATCAATGCATTTGGTACTAAGATGGCAGTTTTAGTTTTCTTTATGACTGCTACAGATATAACTGGAATGGCAATCTGGAACATGTAGTGAATCGAGTTAGGTTAGTTATAAAACTTAACATTAAAAAACTTTCGTTTGGTTTGTTTTTATCAAACAGATGTTTACCAAAGTACTGAACAGGGAGGTCATGACTGGATAGATCTAAAATATAATTAAATCCAAATACAAAATGTTCAAATTCTAATCAACATTATTGTCACAGAACCCCCACAAGCCACTCTGAAGTCTACTACACACCATGGAAATGTTCAGACATCTAAGTTTTGTACACCTATTCAAAAATATATTGTCACCCTTATATGTCTTGGACTTGCACACATCATGTTGTTTCAAAGTATTGCTTAGTGTTTTGTGGCGGATTATTGGTTTTAGTTGTATGTTAGATTATGCTGTTTCTTTGCTTTGTTGGCATGTTTGCCTTTGCCCCATTAACCCTGTTTGTAGATCACCTGACCATAGCCTGTCCCTCTTTTTGTGATTGCCTAATTTGGATCTGTTGACTGTTTGGAACTGTGCAATAAACAAAACCTACATTTGGAGTCTTTTTATGACAAACATAAAATATAAGACATGACACTGGTACTGAATGAAAATGTTAAGACAAAGTATTTAAAAAAGATTCACAATAATATCTATAAACTATATGGCTAATATGTAAACTTAACTTTTATAATTTTTTTTAATAAAAAATTTGTCACATTTCTAACTCAATGTAAACTTAATGTACTGTACACCATTTTAATATCTGATGGCAATTGTTGTGGTATTTGTGCTTATCTTTAAATGGTATTTGTGTACCTTTGTATCTTTACCAAAGACTTTGGAGTGGAAACAGATCCAATTATCAGACACAAAAAGCCTTCCTTGGTAAAGAATATCCTTTTGCAATGCACAGGTGTAACCTACACAATACATTAAAGACATAGAATTACTTTGCCAGTTTACAAATAGACATTTAGAAGTGCTGTAAATGGTAAGCTAACAGTGCTGATATGATAATATGTTATGATATTAATGTTTGCTTACTTTGTTTCAGCAGTTCATTCTCACTAATATCTTTGAAATTTTTATGGTATTGGGCATTTGTCCAAGGAAACTGAAACAACAGATGAGAATATCTGATCTAAACATCATCACCAACAAAGTATATTTGATAGTAAGTACATAAACCCTCTTGTCAAATATAATTAAACTGTAACTATTTAAACCATGTATCACCATGTATAGTTTAGTCTATTACTCCTCTGTCAATTAGA
>JAOVVF010000031.1:1598052-1615973 GCA_028565595.1 Duopalatinus emarginatus | reverse complement strand
TATGTATATGTTTTTATAATCCATTATATGTTTTAAAGAATATGACCTGCATTAAATAAAAATAATGCATAAATAAAGAATTTTTCTTATTCAAAATAGTCATACAGGCATGTAGCCCTTACCTAACTAGTGTTGGTTTTCTTCTTCTTTCCAGGATTTCAGACTGAGGGTCCATTGATATTGACAAATTTGATTTGATTATTTTCCCTGAGATCTCCTCGCTCCCATGTTCAGTATTGTGACTACCAAGGTTAAGAAAACACCAGAAACTCTGCATTAAGCATGCAAAGATTGCATTATAAAAAAGTAATAAATATTTAAAATATAAAAAATAGATAAAAGTATAAGTAAATTAGTGGTGGCTTGCATTGTATAACTATATTATATATAGTTACATTTGTTATAATCTAATATTTGTTATAATATTTTATGTTATCCTTGCTTTGTGAAATTTGTTAATTGTGCCATATAAAAGTACAACGAATGTCGAAATATAAATGCACACATTTTAACACATTACATGAACTTACCATTGTAACACTTGCTCATTCTGTTGACTGGGTAAAACAGAACATGTTGGTCTGACTGTATTTGTCCGGCTTCTTAGGACATGGTCATCATAGTTAAAAGGGTTTTCCATCTCCAACTATCTGAAATGATTCTTCTCCCCAGATGAAGTTATTTTTAAAGTCTCATTTGTGTCAGATTTTAGTCAGCTGGGAGGTCTCTGACCCAAAGGCAATCAGTTAATAAGTAATTTGTTTGCTTCTCTAAAACTTCAAACACTGATGTGGGTAAAGGTTACAAATCTGCAATGAATTCTCAGGTCAAATTCTCTGTGGGTACACTGGTACATGTAGGGTACATGTGGAGAACAAACAATGTTCTTTATTATATAAAATAGATAATGTACAGTGTACACAGTATATATAATATGGAAAGAATACAGAATATACTGAGAAACAGAAGGTTGTTACTTATTTGGAATTTCCTACAATACAATTGACAATTTATTATACATGTCATCAGTTTACAGTTCCACTGAAACTTGCGATGCATTTTATTTTCATAACCAATAACAATCATGATTTTCCTCATGATGGAAATCTTTGCCTCCATGTGCTGACCCAGGACATGGCACAGACATGTTGTTATATTATGTTTTCATGCTTTGGTGTTTTCCCTAAATCTACCCTAAGCGATATATCACATTGTCCTGGGGGTTTAAAAACAAACAGAAATCTTTTAGAGGAGAAAATAAAAGTAAAAAAACTTACAACAACATGACTGCATAAATAAGAAGTACCAGAAATAACCAGTACAGACTGTAAAAAACTGATACAGATTGTTGGTGGCTCAATACTGGAATAGTATTTGTTTAGCTGGCAATCCATGAGTATGTCCACAAACGTCTCTGACAATAAGGCAATGTTTTTTTTAATTTAAAGTGTTGAAAATGTGTCTTTTGGACACACACTAAAGGTGCAACATTTTTCTTTTGCCTTGTTTTGCTTTCTTTTGTTTTGCTAGCTAGAATCCACACAGATCAACTCAGCTAAAGTCAACTAAAACCACTCAAACCAATATGGTCCAGATATACTAGATATATCTAGATGCCGCATTTTCTATTGTTCTCTATCTGAGGCAATGCGTCTGCCCATCAGTCATGTTGGAATGGTCAATGTCAGGTGGTAACAAATACACATGTACTGAGATATGATGAGCTTTCATGATTAAATCAGTTACATCTCTTATTACCTAACCGATTTTCATCAGTGTTTTTGTTATAATTCTCAGACCTTTTTTGCATGTTGCTGATTATTTCTACATATCATTTGTAAACACATATCTTTAAACAGTGAGTTATATATGAACTATCAAAGCTAAAATGGAGAGAAAAAGCAATAGGCAAAAGACATGACAAGGTAAAATATATATTTTGAATTACACATATTTATTTATCTGTGGCTTAAAAAGGTGGTGTTGGAATCCCTTATAAGTAAAGTGAACATAAGAAGAAAAATACAAAGGCAATTAAGCCTCATACAATGAAAAAAATCCAGTATTTAAACCAGTATATAATAATAATAATAATAACAATAATTAATAATTAATAAAGTATTATTCATTACCAATTAATTAATTATTAGTTAGTAGTTATTTAATCATAATTAATAATTAATAAATTGATAATAATACTAATACTACTACTACTACTACTAATAATAATAATTATTATTATTATTATTAATTTATTATAAAAGGTCATTTATGGTACATTACATTATGCTATTAAAAATAAATATATCTGAATAAAACCATAAATAATGCTTCTTTTTCTTAAAGCATTATTTAAGGTCAGACACTATGCTGTAAAATATTTTATTTTTCATTCTCATCAACTTATCCTGTTGAAAGTACACTAATGCAGCAGCACATTTTTAAACATCACAAAAATAAACATTTGTTATACAATTATATTTTACTAATGTATTTTATAGGATGCATATATGAGTAAAATTGTATAAAAAAAACTAAACAGAATAATTATTTTATAGTGCAAGACATTGTTTACCTGCTTTAAGTGTTTCTTATACAAATATTTGTATAAGAGTAGTTAAAATTGTATGAATTGTACAAACATATAATATATAAATGTACACTGTAAAGTACTTTTACGGTTTTTCCAAAATACTTTAAAATGACAGTGAAACTGTATTAAAATTACAAGAGTAAACTGTTTATTAAAATGTGATTTAAAAAACAATTCTGTATAAATTAAATACAGTAAATATTTTTTTTTTACAGTTTTAGATTGCAAAAACTAACGTTAAAATACAGTTAAAATACTTTTAAAATACTTTAAAAATTAAAATATTACATATATATATATATATAGTCAAAAGTGCTTTAAAGTCGTGATATTGTACTCATTAGCAGAAACACAGTGACTACAGTACTATAACTGACTGAATACACACTGCAGACCTCAAACTATCTGTAATTCAGATAACACTTCTCCAAACGCTTTAAACTGTGTTTACAAACATAACCGGAAGTTACGCAAGTACTGCGGTGTGCTGTAAAACGTTGCTGCATGTGCAAAAGATCTGCCCGACCAGCCGCAATGCGCATGCGTACATTTCGTCGCACAAGCTCGGTACACATCGGTCAGAGTGTACAGTTCGGGAAGTCACAACTCATATCGCCCAGCAACGATTACGCCAGACGCATGCAAGACGTCATCAACATGCGGCGGCTGAAGCTGTCGTGCATTTGTCTAAAATCACCCATTGTACATTATATAGTGCACTATATAGCAAGTGTTGATAGTTCAGGTATGGATTGAGGTATTACCACTATGTGGTAGAATCTGGTGAATCCGTTAAAATACTACAATACACTACACGTTAGAGTCCAAACCACAAGTCTTAGAGGTTAAACAACTCATGTATATCACTTTAGGGAGCAGGGAGCAGTGCACTATTTAGGACGAAGCCTGGTAATGATTTACTTTTACACTACTTCTGTAAGTCTTTGGTGTCAGATCTGAACGCTTTAGTTTTATTCATTTTAAACTTTATTATACTTAAAGAACCACTCAGCCTAGACAGATTTCTCACATCATTTACCACCACCTCAGAGTTACAGGTAAGTAGTACTCATACTACACATACTGATTTACAAGTAGGAGGTTTATATAGTCACTTTTCCAATGTTTTAATTTAACTTACCAGAATGAGTCAGAAATGATCCGCACTCCAGTTAGTTATACTAAAATCTCTTTATAACTTGTTATATAATGTCTTATTAACTCTTTATGTACTAGTCAGGTCTCTGTCTATTTTCCCCCAGGACATTAACATTTTACAAACAGAGGTCAAACAGTACAATAATATAACATCATAACCTGAGCCGTACAATACAACACAATAAATAAAGAGCAAATAAAAAGTAACAATAAATAGACAAATAAAATAAAATACAGAGAAGCAAGAGAAGTCCAGTGCAAATATTATATAGAATTATATATATACAAACAAACGGAAAAAAATGTCTTTGGTAGATTATCTCTTTGTTGTAACAGTGCTTCTTGGCAACAAATCTTATACTGTTTAAAAGCCAGTTAATTTCCCTTTAAAAACAGCTTATTCTGCTATTGACTCGTTTGGTCTTTGGTGGACTGGATGATTAAAGTTTGAAGACATATTGGCAATTTAACAATTTATTCATTTAACAAACAGGAGCCTCATTAGTGTGTGGAAGAGCCATACACAGTCAGAACAGCCTGGCACCTCCTCCTCATGCTGGTCACCAGCCAACATGGTTGTGTTGGTCTTGGTTTTGATGGGATGTTTTTTAGGATGCCGATTCTTGGAGCAGACACCTACTGACCACTGTAGCAGGGCCCAGCAAAATAATCTGTTTGGCAATGGCAGATTTTTCATGGGCACAACCCACATACTTAGCTCTGTTGCTCATCCTACAAATGCATGTTCTATACAAATGTGGCACCAAAGACAAATTTCCTTACTTTTTGTGCTAAGTTTAGAAAAAAGAGCAGCTTAAATCGAAAAAAAAAACCTTCACTAGATAAAAACCTGTGTAACAGTTTAAATAATAATTATATTACCTTATTTGTCCAAAGAAACCGACTTTTTTTCCAATCTATGTTATGTGGTGCTTTTGTGGCTCGCAGTTCAGCCTAAAACATTTTAATAACAGAATGTAAAAGCTTGTTGATATATATAGACAAAGTGAATTGAGAAAGCAGGGAGATTATGTCAAAAAATAATGTATTTGTCTTTTTTATATTTTTATTTTATTATTTCAGTACCTCAGACATGACAAGTGTTGAGATGAGTGCTAAAGATGAGATGGTTGAACAGTTCCTGGATTATGCTTCTAGGGGTGACTTGGACAAAGTTTCCACTATGATCTCTCACTCCAGTCAACTGCTCAATGAAAGTGGGAGACAAGGATGGACAGGCTTAATGTTGGCTGCAAGAAATGGACACTTTGATGTTGTAAAAATGTTACTTTTAAATGGGTAAGTCTGTGAGAGTTTACATTTAAATGCATTTTAGTTGTTAATGTTAGTGACAAGTACTGTGTACTCTTGGCATTTCCAGAGGGACCATAAACAAGGCCCTAAACCTCACCTGCTCCTCAATTCTAAACAAAGCAATACAATGTGGATTTTAATCTGTTTGATTTGAAAGTGTAAAATTGTAACTTTTCTTGTCTACAGATGTAACAAAGAACTGATGAACAAGTCAGGCCAAACTGCTTATGACATAGCAAAATTCTGGGGACACAGACACATTGCCCGTTTCTTATCCAGCAGTGGGGATGTCCCACTTCATGGGATTCTACCAAGCTATGAACCTAAAGAGAATGAAACTTATTTCAGTAAAGAATATCTCAACAGAATGAGTGATAAAAGAACAGATTCAGAATGGCTTTCAGCTAAACAGTCTTCTCCTGAATCAGTCTTCATTGTGTTTCATAACTTGGACCCTTTTGTTACACAGCAAGAGGAAATGAATGATATTCAACCTAAGTTAAAATTGTACAGGTTTGGAAGGGACTCTGTGAAAGAGGTACTCGAAAAGAGTGGCCCAGTGGTTATTTTTCTGGGAGTAGAAAAGCAGAAATGTTCACCTTCTTCAGCTGTGTCAAAGGAGGATGGACTCATTGCATGGTTTGCTTTAAATACCAAGACGAATCCCACAGAAAGTCTTAAAGTCACAGCTTCAAACAGCTTCTTCCTTACAGGACCAATGCCAAGGCTCCTAATGTTAAATGAAGATGAAGCAGGTGGGACAAAATTAACCCAATAAAGCAAGTAATATCTGAATAAAAATCTCGTTCCAATGGTGTTAATTCCATGCACTGGACTTGTTTCTTTAATCCAAACAGAATTTAATTTTTCTTTGATATGCACAGGTGTTGTTGCACAGGCCAGGTCTGTCTTTGCATGGCACAACAGGTACAGTTTCTGCCCAACCTGTGGTGGTAAGACCAAAGTCGATGAAGGAGGTTACAAAAGAACCTGCTTGACAGAAGGCTGCAAGAGTCTCCAGGGAATCCACAATACCTGTTACCCTAGAGTTGGTAAATAACCTCCTGTTTGTTTCATGATCAGATTCATCAGTGAATTTAATCACCATATTTATGGACTTCCTTTACTACAGATCCTGTTGTGATTATGCTGGTCCTTCACCCAGATGGGAATCAGTGCCTACTAGGAAGAAAGAAGTCATTTCCTACAGGAATGTTTTCATGTCTTGCTGGGTTCATTGAACCAGGTAAAGGAAAATCTCTAAATGCTAAATCTCTACATGTTCTCCACCTATCTATGTAGATTTCCTCCCACCTTGTGTGTGTGCATGGTGTTCTGTGAATGCTTATGTTTTCCAGTACTGGCTTTTGATCCACTGCAAAAGCAGTTACTGAATCAATATCCAAGTTAATCAATATCTAACTTAATTGATAATTAAAGTAATACCTAAGTTAAGTTAAAACTAATTTAATACCTAGTTTTCATTTAAAGTACTTAAAATTCACAGAGGATTCCAAGTGCAATTCTTGAAAGGTAGGGTCATCAACTATACTGAGAATAACCATAAGAGGAACTGTGTTTTAGGAGTGTAATTATGTCAACAAAAAAAAGTGCTCAAACGTCTGTTGGCTTTTATACTGTCAACATATTCAGTGTCATATAAGTGAATTGGTTACTGTGCTTGTACCAGGTGAGACCATTGAAAATGCAGTAAGGAGAGAGGTTTTAGAAGAGAGTGGAGTTACTGTTGGTCCGGTCCAATATGTCTCCTGCCAGCCATGGCCAATGCCGTCATCGCTTATGATTGGTTGCTTTGCAGTAGCAGTGTCCACAGACATAAAGGTTGATGAAAATGAAATCGAAGATGCCCGATGGTTTAAAAGGCAAGAGGTAAGTGTCTGAATTTAAGCTATAAGCTATTAAATGGGTATATAACACTTTTTATAACACATATTATTTTCCTTATTGCACAGGCAAGAAAGCTGACGTTGCTGACATTGTTCAGTTTTCCATGAAATTATTAAAAGCTTAAATTAACCTCAAATAAATTGACTTAGCACTGTTATATGATTAATATATGATTTAAGTGGATTAAAACAGTAGTTTTATAATAGTTTACACTAATTATAATAGTTATTTAATTATAAAATTGTGCATGTAGTCTAATTAGGAGTTCTGTCCATACAGTAAAACTTTTTTCTATGAAGTCAAACCTATTAACATCTTCATAAATTTTGCAGGTAATAGACGCTCTTGTGAAGAGTAACCAAGCAGTTTTTTATATGCCTCCAAAACAAGCAATTGCTCATTATCTTGTGAAACACTGGATTGGTATGAATTCAAACCTGTGAACTGAATGTTACCAGGTTGTAACAGCATTATTGGGATGTTTTAATAAATTGCAAGGAGATGTGTTTTGGGTGGTATGAGAATGTAAAACGGGACCCAAACATGCATGTTATACCTGAAATCTTACACTAAAATTGTTTAAAACTAATGCAATTATTATGAATAAATTGTATAATAGCTATAGAAATAAATGTAAGTTCTAACAAATATTACAAATGACTACACTTGCAAATTCTACTTCCTTTAATTCCAGACTGCCAGGGTGTGTTCTTTTAGAGTAGACAACAGCAAAGTTGTCTCCTAGTTGTGTCCAGGAAGCTTATCAAAGGTGCTACCTTCATCCTGCTAGTCTTCTTTTCCATGTGGATGAAAAAGGAGGTGAATTAATGGATGATGAGTTTAGGGTACTGGTCTGGCCAGCTTTGTCATGTTCTGTTATGATATCAGATGTGTTCACTGCAGTTTCTGTAAAAGGGTGGTGTCCACAGGGTGGGGAATACAAGGGAGCCAATATACCAGTTTCCAAAGCACGGGGCAGCTGTGGGCTGGGGCAGCCGTGGCCTAGTGGTTAGGGAACCGGTCTCGTGACCGGAAGGTCGTGGGTTCGATCCGCACCCAGGGCAAGACATGACTGAGGTGCCCTTGAGCAAGGCACCAAACTCCCCTAACTGCTCCCTGGGCACCGTGGTTTGGGGCTGCCCCCGCTTCGGGCAGGTGTGTTCACTGCCCCCTAGTGTTCACTTGTGTGTGTGTGTGTGTGTGTGTTTCACTGCACGGATGGGTTTAATGCGGAGGTCACATTCCTTCTGTGTGCAAGCACAGTAAGGCAAAATAGTTCACTTTTATTCATTCATCCATTAAAAGTCTATGCAGCCAGTGTTGCTATATTCTGGCTATTTGTTGTTGGCAGGCCTTCTGTGCCCTCTACTTATCATACTGAAAACTCAAAAATAAATGGGTCACTTTATCATAGCGGAACATAAGCAGTCAAAATATTTTGGCCCATGGAAGCAACACCAGCATACTATAATGCTCACAACAGGCTACTATCTACTTGTCAGTTATGAGCAGGCAAATTAAACATTTTAAACTTACTGTGTTGCAAAACACCACAGTGAAAAGTCAGCTTTTCATGGAGGTTGAATTAAGAACATGTAGGACCTGAGAGATTGTAAACTTACACCTGTACCTGTATTTTTGATTTGAAGACTTTGTAGAATAAAAATCTGTACTTGTATTTTTGATGTGAGAACTTGTAAAATAATATATATATATATATATATATATATATATATATATATACACTACTTAAAATGTTTTCAAGTGGATATACTTGTTTGTATTTTCACTTTAAAGTGTGTAATAAAACCTTGTGTGCTGTTATGGTTTGAGTCTTATGTGAAGGGGGCTTTTACAACCCTGGAGCATGTTCATGTTTTATTCATGTTTTATCACCAAAATTTTCCAGGGGTAATTTTTCTATTTATTAAAGAATTGCATTCATTTTATTTGTTTCATATTTACATTTCATTATAATAATAACTTTTATAACACTTTTCACAAACCAAATGGTGCTTTACATAGGAGTGGATTTAATGTTGTGAAAATTTCTTAAACAAGTTGTAAACATGATTTGCTTTTCTGCTGGCACTACTATCATAGTTATCCTATAGTAGAAGATTAATCAAAACCTTCTGACTGTTCAGAAAGGGAGCTCAAAATTATTCCTATAGTAACATTTTTAGTCACTATTTAACAAAAATGTAAAAAAAACATTTTATAAGGAGTATGATGATTTGTAGCACAATTGTCCTACTATAACCGTATGCCCAGTTGCATTTTATTCATTACATGTACAAGGTAGCTGCATCAAAAGGAAATACATTTGCAACAAAATAGTACTAATATTAGCAGCATATTTAACAACATAGAAGTGACGGATGTTCAAAATAAAGTTAAAATTATTTGCAATACTATATAAATTACATATTGCGTATATAATATTAAGTAAGAAAAGTAGCTTCTGTACTGATAATGCTGATAATGCTTACTATGGTTTTGAACTGCTGGTTATGCTTTTGTACAATTTTTCTGCCTTACTTGGAATAATGTTAGCTAGCACAACTTCATCTCAGAGTTTTCAACATAACCAAAATTAGCATGAATCAAAGGCAGGTCAACATACTCACTAAAACCAGGTAGAGTCATAGAATTCTCTGAATTGTCAAAATGTTCCTTTCTGTAGATGTTAGGAAGGGGCATATTTGACATGATCATGTCTTCTTCAAAACACTCTTTATCTAAGGACATCTGGGGCTCTATGTGAACAAGACTCTTTTCAATTAGTTGATTTTTCACTGAGAAATCTTCCAATTTCAGCACATTCACCACAGTCTCCTTCTGTCAAACAAAACATATCAATTAAACACAGTAAAGTTGCTTCAGAGAACTGTACTTACATTGTCTTAGAATAACTGCACAAGAAGTAGGCTAGAGATTTTTTTTTTTTAATCCTGTACATTTTTGTTCTTTGTAACAACTATGGTACATTGGTAGTCAACCAATGGTAGACTCTGTTAGACAACCAGAAGATTAGCTATATATATATATATATATATATATATATATATAGTACAGTACAATAAAGGCTCGTTTTTAAATACATGTAATGATTACTACTATAGCTGGCATGAGAATACAAAACATTTTAAGTCATTACCTCATATGGAGGATTAAGCAGCCAGTGCCCAATAAGACTATGCCCAGGGTTAGCAATGTTAGGGAAAAAGTAGTCCTTATAGCTGTGAGACAAAAAGTACGAAATATTAATAGTATGTTACTATACAAAGAGTATATAATGTGAGTATAAGTTAACTGATCATAAGAAGATAAATGTGGCACTTACACAGTTCTAGCGAGAACTGAAAAAATACTGAATGTAACAATAAGAAGTAGTATTGGAACAGCAGCTTTAATTATTTCATCACTTTCTGAAAAAAAAAAACCAAATAAGCACTTTATTGTTGAAATTATCAACTGTCTTGTTTTAACTAACATTACTCCATTTTATAGATGCTTACTCACCAAGAAGAGGTGTTGTAAATTCAATATTTGCCTTTGAAAAGTTACCAGATTTTGTCTCGGCGTAAATAGATACTATGTACTTCGCATTTGTCTGTAGGTTGTGGAATGAGTGCTGCCTCTGATGAGGGAAAATCACTAATGCTAAATGAAAAATCAAATCGCATCACTAAAAGTAAATTCTAAATTACAATCCTTTTTCAACCAATTAAAAGTTTCAACTAAGCATTGCATCTCAATACATACTTTTTGTTTCATTTTCACCACGCAACACAAGTCTGTACTGAAGAACATTTGTGGCTGAGGATTGTTCTCGCCATACCCACTGGACTGTTGTGGATGTTTTTGTCATGTTTACCAGTTGTATGTGAACAATGTCTAAAAGGGCTGAAAAAAATACATTAAATGTAGGTATAGACTTTTCAATATGAACTACGGAAATAGTTCATGTTATAGTAAACAGATAAGTAAGTAATTATTGTAAAAGTTATTTCTTGGTCCAGTGCATTCTTTTGAAATATGTTCCTTGATTGTCACTTGAAATTATACTACACTTACAAATAATACTTAAATTATAATGACTAATAAGACAAATAATCAGTCTAATTAATCAATCATGATAGTTAACCACCACAGAGAGAAACCACAATTTAAAAAATGTGTATCATTCACTTACTGCCATATTCTAGACTGGCTTTAATGGTTTCTGGGGGTGCACACAGAGTATCATAAAGAGGATACACAGAGATGATGTATTTCTTTTGGGGCTTGATGTGACCTGTAACAAAGTTGAAGGCAAAAACAGATATTTGACTTGTTTCTGTTACCACAACTTTTAATAGTGAAACAAAGAATAGCATGCAATTTATGCAAATGTGGTTGTGATAGTATGCCCACTCAATTTATGCTAAAGCATGAAGACTTTTCTGAATATAGGCTGGTGGGCCAATATTCAAAATAAGTCCCTGTGCTGATCCATATAAAGTGGCACAACATGTACTGTATTTAAAGGTTACATCTGGAGCATCTGATTACTGAAACTCCCCTAACTACACCTAGTTGTGCCACTGCTAAGTCATTGAAAGGTCAAGGCTTTATAACGTTGCAATTTTTTTAGCATTAGTGCGTTTATCACAAAAACAGGGGACTGTGTTTCTCATACATATTTTGAATATTCTCCTGAAAATCAGTGGCAGGATTTACCTGTCAGAACAGTTGAAAATGTTGATCCATTTAGTCTTTTCCACTGAGAGGCAACATCACCGAAAGTGAACCATTCAATGGCAAACTCACTGACATTCACAGCCGCTGTTTCCCATCGAATCCTCAGTGAAAGTGCTTCACTGCTGGCCCAGAGTCCTTTAACCTTGGGCAGACCTATCAGTATAAATTATATAATTGTTCTGTACATGGATTTTGAAAATTGCTTCTTTATTTCCTACAATTTAACACATTTTTATGTGTTGTACATATTCAAAAACTTGCACATGCTACATCTCTGTTGTGTGTATGTTTCTATTAGTTTATAGATAAATAGTGTCATGTAAAAGCTGCATTCTTGGATAGTATTAAGCATGCAGCTTAAAAAAATGACAAGCTAATAAACATAAATGCAACCATACAGTTCATAATGTATAACACAACACATTAATCAGAAATTCTTGTCTAGCTTGTTTTCTTTCATTTTAGTGGCTAAGAACATAATACTAAAATAAAGGGGACATGACAGATTTAAGAACTGCACTGTGTTCTGTTTACACCAGGTTTACAACAATGAATGATTTAGCATATTATAAACAAAGTAAGATGAAAGTCAAATAAAACTGACAAATGTTAGTTGAGCATTGCACAAACAGGAAAGGGCTGTTACATCTGAAAGACAGTTGAAAGATCTTATCTAACATCCTTTTGTATAGAGTGAAATGTAGCCTAATGTTTGTGCTAGAATAATCATTAATATTATTCATATCATATCATTATTATTATTGTCAGAGAAGAAAAAAAGCTTACTTTGAGAAACACCAGCATTGACTTGAAGACTGGTTAAGGGCGACTGTCCAGCAGCGTTATAAGCCATTACTGTGAGGTCGTAGATCCCTGCAGTCACCTCTAAGATAGCTTTCTGATCCTTAGTATGAATTGTTCTTTTTAAACCTGGCTGTTTGGTAGGTGTGTAGGTCACGTTGTATCCAAGAATGATTCCTCTGGCTTCCTTTATCTCCAAAGCCTAATGCACATGGATGGTTAAATACATATTGCATTCATATATAAAATTATTCCTTTTAACCATATCTACGCAGACATTAAAAGTAAACTATTTGCTTACTGGGGCAGTGAACACACTTGCCCAGAGCAGCCCCAAACCATGGCGCCCAGGGAGCACATGAGGAGGGGGTTAAGTGCCTTGCTCAAGGGCACTTCAGTTGTGTCTTGTCCATTGCAGGGATTGAACCTGGGACCTTCCGGTCATAAGACTGGTTCCTTAACCACAAGGCCACTGAACCTCTTTTATAAGTTTAGTAACGTGTTAAGATGTTTTGTTAGCCTACTTAAGGGGAAGTGAACACACTTGCCTGGATAAGTGGGCAACCCTATCCATGGCACTCGGGGAGCAGTTAATGGGGACAGGTGCCTTGCTAAAGGGTATCCAGCCATGTATTCTCGGTACTAGGGATCGAACTGGCAACCTTCTGGTCACTAAGCCAGTTCCCTACCTTAAGTCATAGCTGACCCGCTGTTAATGATACCCACAGAAAGCTAAAAGTGCAAAATGAGGACAACAGAATTGATAGGTTATGTTCAGTGCTTCTATGCCAATATAAAAAAAAGTTATTTAACAACACAATGGCACCAAAAGCAAGAAATTCAAGCAATGAAAAAATATTTCTCTGTTTTTGAAAGTGTTCACAGTCTTCACAGGTGTCACTTGTGTTTGTTTAGCTATGTCTTGTTTTCTTGGCCATGTGTTCAGTTATGGTTATAGTCACATGAGTCTTTGTTCCCTTAGCCATGTCTTGTTTGCTCCCTGTGTGTTCAGTAGTGTTTGTCCTCATGTGTCTAGACCATGTACATCTGTTTTGAGTTTAGCCCTGTTCTCAGCTGTCTATTAAAGTCCCTTTGTTTTTTTTTATGTTTTTTATTGTGAAGTGTCACAGTGTTTCCCATAGCCCTGTTACCAAACATTTTCTTTGTCTAGCTCTGTAGCATGCAATAGCCCATGTTATGAGGTGTTTTGTTTATTATATCAAGTACCGTGCTTCTGACCATAGCCTTGCCCAGTGTGTACTGTTCATAAACCTGACCATTACCTGTTTGTGTCCATGACTTTGCTGCCGTTTTGGAATTGTCTGCCTAGTTTTTGTGAACTGTTATTATTGCAAGATCATAAATTGCTTTATGAATTGGTGTTGGCTCCGAATTCTTGTATTGCATTAAAGAAGAACCAAAGTAAATGGAAATTATTTATAAGCCACTGCACAAATTAGCTCATCCTCCTTTTATATGGCAGCATTTTTTTATTAAATGATTAGTCACATTTGTTTTAGTTTGTGTGTCGGTTCTTATCTGTGCTTATTTCTTATTTCATACATCTGTAATTAATGAAATATTATTTGTTTTGACTGATTTTTATCATTCTTTTCTTAAATTCATTTGTTAATTTGAAAAAAAATTTGATGTAATTCATACATATAATTGCAGTAATAGTAATAATAATAATAATAATAATAATAATAATAATGATAATTTACAAACAAACTCAGCCATTTTGTATTCAGCTTTATAAATGAGGCCCAATGTATCTTGAACTTACCCTCCAGAGAAGGATCAGCTTTTTAAGCTTGGATCTGTTGTCAGCAGGCTCAACATAATAATTGACATAAGGTGGTGCAGTGGGAACTGAAAACAGAAATCAGTCAAAAAAAACAAGTGTTTTTAAAGTACATTTATCATATTCAACTTTTAATTTTAACGTACATTTCATACTTACTAGCCTCTAATGTCATTCCATGACATTCTTCACTCCAGTCACTCCATAGCCCATAATTCCCAGTACAGGCTATAGCAAGACTGTACTGGCTAAAAGGCTTCAGGTCATTAATTACATGCAAAAGATATTTTTCTTTCTCAGGAACAGTCAACAATTTCTAAAGACAGATTGCAGTTTATGTATTAATACGATTTATATTTTGTTATTATAATGCACATCTGCTTTTTAGCCACAAGTGGTATGGTCTGTACATTCACTGTTCTTTGATCAGAATCTGCTGTTGTATTAGAAAAGTACGAGTGCCTAAAGAACAAGCATTGTTTTATGAACAGCTAACTACTTTTCTAGTGTAACTTCTGGCAGCATTTCAAATACGTTTTATAGTAAACGTTTTACCATTGTCCATTGTTCTGTAGCATAGCATCTGTAGCGGATTTTACATTTTGTGTTGTACCGGAGATCTTTGGTCCATGTTATATTTAGTGATGTTGCTGTTGCATTTAATGATTTGATAACAGGACGTGGAGCTTGGGCTAAAATTTACATATGTTAGATATTTATTTGACAATAATAAATAACTGTAAGAAAAATGCTGAGTAAGTCATCCATAAAAACAAAACATTTGGCAATTTAAAAATTATAATCAGTGAAACTACAAAACATATGAACTTACTTATTTTATTGATGTATATTGTGTAGGCTTTTGAGATAAATTCCACTTTTTTGATGATATCCTTTGAAATTATATTTATATTAAAGGCGGCAACTGGGGTAAAAATACTAGGACAATGTTTGAAGTCTTCATGTCTGAAACAAGCAAGAAATTTTTTATTGCCTTGTTTCTATTCATATTTTAAAAATTGAAAAATCACAGTAAAGCATACTGATAGCATTACTACTAAATTGGGTGAGATAGTAAAAAGAAACGTCTGACCATTTATGTTATGTAGGAACAGTTCATGTACAAAATATTTTAAAATAATTTAAACTGGAAACTGAAAAATAAGTTAGAGGTTAAAGTGTAGCAGAAAATTTCTTTAAATTTCTCAAAATTAAAAACAAACTCAGTTTGTAAAAACAGGAATTTTACACACAATTATTTCTTATTACTAAAATTTAAATCTGAAGTGGGTATATTTAGAAGTTACACAATGAAATATGTACTTACTGACTGAAAATAAATGAGTTTTTTGTTTTGGCTTTGACATTATTTAAAAAAGTCCATTCGCAGACAAATGATTTCTGAGGGACATGATACCGACACGATGTGTTCAGAAACCTGTCTGGGGTAGAGTTAAAATTCATCTGCATATATATATATATAGACAGACACACACAAGTATATACATGAGAAAATATAATAATAAGTTTTTACCCTGTCCATGTGATGGTATAGAATCACAGTCTTTTGGATCCGTGACACACACATTTGTGTGGTTCATGCATTTTTTCAGGACTTTACCACACACAATAAGCTTTTCTAACAATACAATAACAAAAATCTATAATATTTCAAATAAAATACTTTCACAGCAGAAGACATGACATACTTAATATCCATGTAAATAGTTATAATCCTCAAACATACAAAACATGAACTTGGTTTAATAATCATTTCCAGGCATTTTGTAGCTGAATTACAAAATTTTAAACATCGAAATGGATTGCCATCTGCTGTAAAATATGTAAAGCGTAAACAGTTATTGTAATTGGTTGCTGAAATGATGATAATGATGATGATGGTGATGATGATGATAGGATACCTCTCGTCTGTATAATTTGTGTGTATTGTGTTACTTTGTATATATTATATTACAGTGGTCTTGTCTTAGACTTGCGAGGATATTTGTGTTTTTGTTCCATTGTCTTCCTTGAGAAACCACATTTTATCACACAGTACATTGTTGAGATAACAAAACTTCGATCTGACTATTCAAGCTGGGTTTCAGTTTTTGGAGCTTTTTGACCTGCCTTCTATTTAAAATGTTAATTAATAGCCTGTCAATACAGATAATGTCTATGTGTTTACCTGTATAAGTGTAAAGTCTTTGAAGTTCCTTTCCATCCCAATTTAAGAGGACGCCATCTACGTATTTACAAATGTACAAGAATTAAGATTAAAATATCTTATCTGGATTTAAAAGAAAAAACAGTTTTAATGCAATATTACTTACAGTGATGTAGAGAGAGGATGCAGACAAGTATGCAGAAAGTGCATCTGCTCATCATAATGTTCACTGAAAGCAACCCTGAAGAAAAACTATATTGTGTCGTAGTGTACATTATACAACATTAAAACTTAAAAAAATATGCAGCTAAGAGCTTTAGAGTAGCTGATTGTAGCATATTGGCATTTCACAAATGATAGTGATCTTTCCAAGATTAGTACATAATTTAGATTTAAACCTAAGGATTTAATTACAATATGTACACAATATGTGACACAGTATGACCTTTATAGTTCTGTTGTCAACATAGCTAAATTTGTACAAATATGTATGCTATGAATTAAACCGCAAACAAATAAACCTTACCTAAATATGCTAGGTAATCTTATATAGAAAATACAAGAAAACTTACTTGCCTTACTTGACCCAGCACCTGGAGTGGCACAGCCAAGAAATAGACGACTGTAATAAGCCAGTTGTTGAAATAGTCCCTGAAAAAGTTTCAGTGGTTAACACAGTTAAAGCGTTGCTCAATCACAGTGAATTACATGTTCCATGAAAGGCGACTTTGCACAAAACTATGACTTTTCATTCTAGTAACCAGTTCCTCAAACATGCAACTGACAGTTATCATGACTGGAAAGGGTATAACAAGTAAACAGTCAGATGAACAACTGCACAGTTACTGTGTGAACAAAATTTATGACCTGAAATCTACAAAATTTGAAACAAAGACAGGTCTTGGACAAAATATTCATATATTACTTGGAGCATGTGATTCACTGTGACTGAGTAGTCCTCTACCTGTTAACAACTGATACCTTTTGCATCAACTTCAGCAAAACAGTCTATATTCTTTTATTAACACTTTAAGAGCAGCAAAACAAACAGTATAAAGATTGATGGTATTTGTATCGAGATGGACATTGATTTGTTTGAACATTGTGTACTTTCCCTAAACCTTTACTTCAACCTCTTGTTGACTTTAGCCTGTACCATTATCTTATTGTATACCAAACACTTACCCACTTGTCAAAAATACAGGATATCTATCACATCATGTTAGTACCACAACACTATAAATAAATGCTCTGTTTTGTGCCACAGAATTCTCAAACATATGTTTGTCTTTGTAATGAGTGGTTTATACAGTGCATCCGGAAAGTATTCACAGCGCTTCACTTTTTCCACATTTTGTTACGTTACAGCCTTATTCCAATCTCTTTCCTCAAAATTCTACACAAAATACCCCATTATGACCATGTGAAAA